>CAHIKZ030000061.1:1535000-1605000 GCA_903632075.3 Acanthosepion pharaonis | reverse complement strand
ATGTAACATATGGTAGAACTAGTTACATTTTTCTCTGCTTCACTTGCGAAAAATAGCTTTTTTGGGGGGTCGATAAATTAACAACAGATGGACTGATTTTTTAAAAAAAAATAAAAAACTCCCTGTGAACACCGATGATTTTTCCAGTTGCTTCTCTCGAAACAAATGTGCTCGAAAAAGTAAGGCGTGGCCAAGTATTGACAAATGAACAAAACAAACTTATTTTAAAGAAAGAACAACATTTCGCCTTTTCTTTTTTTTTTTTTTTTTTTAGCAAATACAGAAGTTTGCGTTTAGTGCATTAATTTTTTTTTTTTGGTACACAGTAAAGCTCTAATAGGAAAGAAATGCTATTTCCACCACAATTACATACCCACATATAAACCATATTAAAACACGCCCGAACATTATTTTCTACTGAATAACAAATAATTTACAAATATACCAAAAAGTTTCCACAATAAAACAAACACTGTTTAAATCAAAGTGTCTATTGGTTAAAACAGCGATTCTCCACTCGAAGGTTCCGCAAAAGGTCGCCAAGGACAGCTGAGATAGATAGATAGATAGATAGATAGATAGATAGATAGATAGATAGATAGATAGATAGATAGAATTGAACAGACTGAGAAAGATATATTTGAAGAAACTGACATAGATAGATAGATAGATAGATAGATAGATAGATAGATAGATAGATAGATAGATAGTATTGAACAGACTGAGAAATATATATTTGAAGAAACTGACATAGATAGATAGATAGATAGATAGATAGATAGATTTGAACAGACTGAGAAAGATATATTTGAAGAGACTAACATAGATAGATAGATAGATAGATAGATAGATAGATAGATAGATAGATAGATAGATAGATAATTTTGAACGGAGATATGTATGATGTTAAGAGACCCGAAACTTGTCATGACACCCAAGTCATAACATCACTGATGAGGCGATCCTGTGCACCTGACGGTGTGTATTCACAACAAACTATTACAACACCGTCCAGAATTTGGAGTCTTTTCCTTGCACAGTGTTCTGTATAAAATTTTGGTGTTTTCAGCTAAAATTTGTCTAATGTTATTATTATTTTCTTTATTTGTCATATGTTCATCTATATTTTCGCGAACTGCACGAAATTTTGACAAATGACAAGTTAAAGCACGAGATAGTGTGATGTCAGTGTAAGAATTTAATGTTGTTTGTTGATTGTTCGTGTTGGAGATACAATCTCCCAAATGACATAATAAAATGCATTATTTTTACATAGTTAAAAAAAAAAAAAAAGTTAAATACCAAATGCAGATCAAATATGGATTGGAATTCGACAGGATGATAAAATAAAAGAACAAATAGGAAGAATATATCAATCTAACATGTTTCACTTTTATTGAAGCTTCGTCAGAGATTTAGAGAAAACAGACAAAAATACTGTCTTTCTGTCCGTTTTCACTCAATCTCTGACGAAGCCTTAATAAAACTGAAACATGTTAGATGAATATGCGTTTTCTATTTGTCCTTTTATTTTATCATAGATATATATATATATATATATATATATATATATATATATATATATAGATATATGACGTCACACATTATGAAATGGACAAAGTCCGACGATTATTTTAAGACATCTTTTTATGTTTATACGTTCTTTTTATAAATATAAATATTTAAGTAAATGCTCTATTTATAATAAACAGAATTAACGACATTTCTCGGAGATTTAGGCCGGTAAATGTCGTTAATACTGTTTATTATAAACAGAGCATTTACTTAAATATTTGTATCTATAAAAGAAAGTATAAACATAAGAAATGTCTTAATATATATATATATATATATATATATATATATATATATATATATATTGTCTCTCTCACGTAAGTATTCCTGAATATATTGGCTTACGGTAATTTTTTTACAAGGTGTTAAAGCACGTGCCAATGCCCTGCCTTCATCAGCCGTCGACCAAGGGAGGTAACACTGTTTCGGTTGCTAAGGCGATATTGCCACCCTTGGTGCCACCAGCAGCTTTTGTGTAGAGGTGTCAGCAGTCTCTACGATTTTTATACAACTGCAAGTCTGATTTTGCGTTAAAAGCGTTCGCTTTTGCAATGACGTAGAATGGAAGCAGCATTGTGTTGCGAGTATGGTTTTAATTTTGTTTATTTTGGATCTTGACCAGGTCCATCTCGATGCCTACTGAATTGTGGTCTGGAGACTAAGTGAAGCACTCTTCAGCCATCGACCATTGATGCCCACCTTCAAAAAGGAAGGAAACGATTGACCGTCCAAGGAATCCACAGTACCCGAACTCAATATATAGAACATGACATGTCCACCCCTTTTCCACTGTTGGATCACAGCGATTCGTAGCTGTTTTTCTTTCACTCGTGCGCATCCTCCCTATTCTCCTCCCATGGAACCGTTAATTCTACTAGGAGGACACATTTCTTTGAATCAGACACACCAAAATGTCAGGGCGTGCGCCTGTCTGAATGATGTGTACCGGAAGTTGCAGCGGTGTTCTAAGATCAACTAACACCCTCCCATCACGGGCTCCACACAGTTGCGTCCTGTTGGGAGTTATTTGGGTCTTCTGCACAGGCGTTCACATTCCTTTTGAAAACGGATCTTAGGTTCTCTTGCCGTTACAGGCTGTTTATTGGCCGCTTCAAACTGTGTTGAGTAAGTCCATGACCCCTTCCAGCACCTTGTTATGACGCCACGTGTACATCTGCAGTGATTGTTGGTATGCAGAGAAGACGTGGCGTAAAGTGCCTCGATCACTTTGACATAATGCGCACGTATTGGTGTCAGTGTACTCCCACAGCTTGAGGTTCGTCGCATTTGGTAGATCATAGGTCGATCGCAGGAGGAATGATATTGCCAATGGCTCCATTGTAATCAGGGTATTCAGGCTATCACTCCATGTAGTTCAAGCACATTGTTTAGACTGAGAAACAGCAGTATCTGTTCGCTGCTCTTCCTCAAAATTCCTGATTTCTTCAATCAACAAGTCTCGTTTTCATTTTGGACCCTGTTTGGAAAAATCTGGTTTCTTGTGCTGCTCAGGCTAACTCGATTGGTTTGGGTCAAATTTCCCCTTGGTTCGCATGCTGGATTCTGCATCTTGGGTGGCTTCTACTGCCGACCTCTTCATGCCAGTTTTGATATCTGTCTGTATCCTGCGGGTGAACTCATCGGCTGAGTCCCTCGTCATCATGTGATATCACGTCGAAATACCGGTTCTCGTACGATCACTGAAGTTAAGCAATATCGAGCCTGGTCAGTACCTAGACGGTTGACTGCTTGGGAATATCAAGTGCTGTCAGTTTGGATGTGCCGGTGGTGTGATGACTAATGACTCGGAATTGGAAAGAGGAGAGCCGAGTTCAAATTCCAGTCGGTTTTGTTATATTCACTTACGAGCAAATACTCTTGGGAAAGGTAACAATCTACCTCTTCTCCCCCACACACACACCGGCTATGGGTTATTTAATAGGACTGGGATCAATAAATCATTATTATTTGAAAAAGAATTCTTGCAATCTAAACATGTTGATAAATTGTTAAAAAAAAACAAAAAAACAACAACAACAAAAAACAACCAAATACTGAATATATAATGAAAAGAGAGGGAGATGAAAAAAGAGAATACGGAGGAGGAAAGGTAGCAGGTAATAAAGCGATGGAAAGGAGGAAGGGTAAAAAAAACGAAGGCGTGAAGGAGGAAAAGTAGGAGATTAGAAAACTGTAGGAGTGAGGGGAAAGGCTGTGTGAAGAAGGAAAGGTAGGAGGTAATATCTCTAGTCTAGAGGAAGGAGAAAAGAGGTGAGAAGGAGTAAAGGTAGGAGGTAAGAAAAAGAGAGAAAGTGGGAATGGGGGAGTTGAAAGATAGGAAGTAAGAAGTCTAGAGAAAGGAAGAGGGGGCGAAAGGAGGTGTGAAAATGGAAAGGGAGGAGCTAAAAATGTTGGAGAAAAACAAAAACTTTCTTCCTCCGTCCGACTGAACTATTTTCGGTACCACGATGGACTTTCTTAAAAAAAAAAAAATATTTTAATATTTTAAATGCCTTCTTTGAACTTAAATTTCGGTTCGATTTGAAAGAAACTCTTTTAACTAACCCGAATTAAAAGGAAAATTAATTTCCGTATATAAATAAACTTTTTAAACATTTTTAAAGTTTAGTACTTTTTTGTAACTCATCGTGCTGAGTTTGTATACGAAAATGTAAACAACAAATTTAAAATTCTCTTTAAAATCCAATATTTACCTTAAAGGTGTGTTTCAAAGTCTACTATTAAATTTAAGGATTGAGTAACTGGATTTTCTTAAAGTAATGCTTACCTTTTACGTATAACAGAATGAAAATAACATTTTATTTACGCACACTAGCCTGTGATGTCAAAGGACATCATAGTAAAACACTAATTCCACCCCTGACCGAAAAAAAAGCGCGGATAAAAATAAAAATAAAACCTAAAATAGTACGGAAGACCAGCAGTGCAATAATCAAGAATTTGTTATTTAAGTTTAAAACCAAATTTTCGTTAAATTTATATAAGCAATAGTTTAAGAATTTCATTTTTTTTTTATTTTATATGCTTTTATTAAACTTTGTAGAATGAATAATTTTATTTTCATACTGACTGAACCAAAGATATGAAATTAGATTAATTATAATTACTCCGCCGATAATGAACAATATTCAGTCAACCCGACATATCAGAATTATTTTCCTTTTTGTACATCATAGCAAAAATAATCTAACAGTTGCTAAAAGAAACAAGAAAATAAAATTCTTTTAAAAAAGGAGTACACTCGAAAATGACATTAAACTTTACATGTTTTAAATCTTCAAATGTTTCTTTATTTAATAAAATAAACACTTGTGACGAACAGCAACGGAATTAATTTTAAAATTGCACTGAAAAATTACAAATATTTTTTTAAAAATAAATATTAAGTTTAGAATTTTTCTGTCGAATCTATCTTTTATTGAATTTTGCAAGCACCAATCCACACCCTACATTTTTTTTTTTTTTTTTTTTGAGTTTTATTGAATTGTTTTTGGCAAGAAGCGGGCTGAATTTCCGTCTGTTCCCACTACTCAATAATGCATAATCTTTTTACTGAAATAATATCTTCAGAGATTTCTTTTTATGTAACTGTAAAAAAATTTGGACGAACAGATCAAAAATTGAACACGCGATATTGAAAAGAAGAGTAAAATATATCCTCCCAATATTTCCCCAGTTTTTTTTTTGTTTGTTTTTTTAATAAAATAACCTGTGTACTAAAATATTCATTCATTACTGAATAAGTCCTGAAAATCGTATAATTCTCTGATTTTTGGCAAATATTTTAAAACGGGAGGTTGCGTTTTTTGTCTTTCATTATGAAAGAAAGTATCCATTTTGGTTTTCGTTTGGTGATACCAGGAGAATATTAAGAGCCGAGCTATTCTCACTCGGTGCCTTACACTGGTAGCTTTGTACTGTATGCACTATGCTAAACTTAGTCAGTACTTTTAGAGAGTCCTTTCTATGGAACGGGGGCTAGGAAGTGAGTTTGATACCCAATTAGTTCTCCCTTCCTGTAGCATTGTGCCAATGTAAGCTATGCTAATTTTTTTTATAATTGAAATTATTACAGTTAAGGGGAGATAATTCGCTGATTTAAAAATGTTACTGTATTTTTCTTTTTTTGTATTGCTATGTCCTTTCAAGAAAGAAAAATATCCCATTATAGCTAAAAATTAAAGATTTATTCCAGAAGAGCTTCTTAAAAAATTACGCTGCGATCACATAAATAAGAATTATTTACACTTTAAGAAATTTATTGGTATAAAACAATTTATGATGAATTGTTAGTGTATCAACAATTTTTTTTAAAGTGCAAATAATAATTCTTCAGAAACCAAACATCGATGTTTAAAGTGGGTAATATATTCTGGTGATGATCCCATTACAACTCAGAACTGCTCTTTAATAACTTTTACTTCCATTTATTAATTCACATTTGTGAAACTAAGCTTTGATTTTTTTTTTTTAAATTGATTAAAAAAAAATGATTTAAAAAAAATTGATTTAAAAAAATTGATTTTAAAAAAAATTGATTTACAAAAAATTTGATCTAAAAAAAGTTGATTTAAAAAAATTGATTTAAAAAAATGGATTTAAAAAAAATTTGATTTTAAAAAAAAATTTGATTTAAAAAAATTGATTTAAAAAAATAATGATTTAAAAATATTGATTAAAAAACATTGATTTAAAAAAATTTTATTTAAAAAAAAAATTGATTTAAAAAAAAAAAATCTACTATTTAAATAGACTGGTCCACTCATAAGACTTTAGAGAAATTTTTTGGTGTGAGGAAATAAGTTTTTTAGACTAGCATTCTTTTTAGACCCTCCTTATGACACGTCACTTGTCAAAATCAAAAAATATTTATTTGTTATCCGATCGATATAGCACGGGATCCTATTGATGTGTAGTGTCATATCGATCCATTAGATGTTTTGTATACGAAAATAAACTTTTTTAGGTGGGATTACAAAAAGATTTCTTCTTAAATATCGAACAAACGCATAAATACATTTTTAATTTTATAGCTAAAATTTATATAAAAGTGTTTGCCCGTTTAGTCTTCAATGATTATTAACTTGTGTGTTTCCGAAAAAGTCCTATACGAAAAAAAGATTTTAACAAAATGTTTAAAAAACACATTAAAATTTTCAGAATTTAAAAAAAAATATATGCAGATATCAATGATTTCAGCTCATTTTCAAACTTGACATTTATAAATACAATTTTGAGTTAAGTGACTTAGTCTAAGGCCAACAATTGTATAAGTCAGGGAACGCTCCTTTTAAATCAATAACAAATCAATATTTTTCGATTCTAGCAAGTGTCACGATCTAAGGAAGATATAATGAATTTTAATCTATACAAATTATTACCGAAAAAACCTGCTTTTTATGAATGTACCAGTCTGTTTAAGTAATGCCAATTTAAAAGGCAAATCGTAGGAAAATTCTTGTACACTAGCAAGTCAGGTTTATCTTCAATCTTCATAAATTCCAGAAGAAGAGTTACATCTAATATGGTTAACATAAAAAAGCTTGTCTCGCTAGATGAATTACAATTGAGTAATGAGTTTGATTCTCACTGAGTGCTCTATACTTTCGGCCTTGTGCCACATCTAATCTACTCTTAGAAAATCATTTGGGACACTTCGACGTGGTGTAATAGTTAGCAAGCTTGCCTTGCTAGATCAATTACGACTGAGTAGCAAGTTCGATCCTTACTCGGTGCTCCACACTTTCGGCCTTATGCCACATCTAAGCTATGCTTAGAGAATCAACAGGACCCGTTTACTAATATATTACTAATTCATTAATAAACTAATGTTAGTTATAAATTAACTAATCTACTAATATTAGTAATAATACTGTATACTAATATTTTGCTTCAATATAGAATAGTAATCAGAGTGTAGCATTGCCTGGTTCACACACCTCCCCGGTGTTTTGAACAGAAGTAGAGGATTGGATTTTCAGTTACTTCCGAAGTCTACTTTAACTCTATGCTTCTAACACCCACGACTGAAATCTGAAATTTTATTTACTAATTATTTATTTATTTATTTTATTTTCTATAGGAGTAGATAGGTTCGCGTATCGCCCGGTTCACACACCTCCTTAGTCTTTTTAAAAAGAGTAGAAGTTTATCCTTTGTTTCCTGTTTAGGATTGGCTCTCCGATTCCTTCTAAAACTTTTTATTCTGTTTCACTTCTAGTAAGTAGCCCCTTGCGTCTTAGTGGCATTATCACATTGCTTGGGAAAAAATGATTTAAAACAAAGCATTAACCGATTACCCGACCCTTCTGAACTGGAAAAAAGAATGGCGTCTATTTGAAACAAGCAGGGAAATTTATGTGATGTGATACTAGGACGAAAGTGCGAAGCACCCAATGAGGATCGAATTCACTACTCAGTCGTAATTGATCCAGCTAGCGAGACAAGCCTGCTAACCATTGCACCACTTTGCAGTTCCCAAATGATTTTCTAAGTGTAGCTTAGATGTGGTACAAGGCTGAAAGTATGGAGCACCCAGTGACGCTCGAATTCACTATTTAGTCGTAATTAGTAAGATAAGTTTGCTAAGCATTACATCACTTCGAAGTAGCCAAAAAGTCAAATTTATAGAATGTTTTTTGTTTTAATATGAGAGTTGTTTCCCTTATGTCTTAGTTGTCTCCCTTTAATTGTTCATGGAATTATGTAGTTACAAATAAAATAAAATGTTAACATACATTATATGTGACATAAAACATTGAATTGATTGTAATGATACATATCTCTTCTTTTCTTGAGAAAATGTCTGAAACAAAATTAACTATAAAGAAAACATCGGTTTATCCGTGTAGATACGCACAAAAACAACCGACAAATTTAAAAAAAACCTGCACATTGTATTGATTCCTAAATAAAGTTCCGTAATTCCCCATGTATAATACGCCTTCATCCATAATACGCTCCTCTAAAATTGTGCTGAAAGTGTGGGAAAATGCTTCTACTCACGCATAATACGCACCTCTTGTTTGGTAATCGAACCCTATAAATTGTACTTCTCCAATTTCATTACGACCAGCGATTCATACTCTTATTTAAAATGGTTTAAACATTATTCTAATTTAATTTTATGATAAAAAGCTTATTTTATTTTACATTTGTAAGTATTTTAGGTACATGTGATTGTGTTTGACATCCTTATGGGTTCTAAATCGCCGAATGTTGGTGTCAAATTGTCGTATGTTTGTGGTGAGTAGTCATTTCGCGACTGAAATCGACCTATGAAACGGCAATTTTTTAAAGATTTTTTGTAGCAGTGCATAATAGACTGAAAGATATGTGACTGGAATAAAAAAAACATTCGATATTGTATAACAATACTATTCTAACAGTGACATGTTTATTAATTCCTAACCAGTGATAATCACTTTTTCTGTGTTTTACTATTTTTTATGTGAAATGTAAATTTCTTTCAGATTTCGTAACAGAGTCTTAAGTTTTTTCAGGTAGTTGTTGGTTATCTGTCGACTCTTTTTAATAATATATATATATATATATATATATATATATATATATATATATATATATATATATATATTTGCGGGTTAACTGTCGGCACCTTTTAATTTATGTAAATTAAAAGGTGATGACAGATAACCCAAAAAAACACATTTTAAAAAAGTGACGATAGCTAACCCACAATTACCCGAAAAAATATTTTAAAGTTAGATGTGGTATTTAAAATGTTTTCAATTGCTTTTTAATTAATTGTTTTTTGAGTTTTTTCTATCTTTTTTTCAGACTACTAAATAAATCTTTAGTATAGTATATTTTTACACATCTGTATTCGTGAAAAAATCGGAATAATAATTTATAAAGTGGCGACAAATAATCAACTTTAACTCTTTTTTTTCTTTTGCCCCTTTCATAATACTAGGGATACGAGATTTAACGTTCTCTCTTCTCCTCTTCGCCACCCCAAAACCATTTTTATCACATTTGGTACTGCATTGTAGTTTTACCGAAATTACATCTTCATGGATTTTTTCTTTTCTTTATATAACTGTAAGAAAAATAAATTCTTGATCAACCCACCCTAAATTTAAACGATACATCGAAAGAGGGTGAAAATGATCTCAAACATCCATTCAGTAAAAGTGCTGAAAGTGTCGTTTAAGTCAGATTATTTTCTGATTTTTGGTAAATTTTAAAGATGGGAGGTAGCCATTTTTTTTTCTGTAGCTTTCATTTCGAAAACAAACGCATTCATTTTGGTGGTATCTTATTAGAACAAACTTCATGATGTATCGCCGTGAACACAAATGCAGAAGTGCTAAGAAGACGCACAGTTTGCAAAATTTTGTAGATGAATGCAGATTAAGATTTGCTGAATACAGGCAGGCAAAAGTTGCTATGATTTGCGAAATACCAGAGAGGAGACTTAAAAGAGGTAAGCTACGAATAACATGACGCAGAATGTTTAAGCATGACATCCCGACCTTAAGCCGTCGATGACAAGAACTAAAATAGGAAGCCGCTAATTGACAACGGTAGAGAAGAATTATCGCCCTATGCACTGAGGTGTTCGGCATGATCTAAGAAGACTAACATCTGAGATAATAATTCATTGTAAGTGCTTTTGCTTGAGAAACGCGTTATAAATCAAGTAAGAAAAGTATTGTCAATTGTCAGAAATTCGTTAACAATTGTTATTCTGTCCGCCATTTTATTCTGTCAGTATCAATTGTCACTGACAGACGGGGACTGTTACGAGGGTGGGTTGAAAAGTTCATAGGCTGACTACGAAGAAGTGATGCTAGAGCTGTGAAATCTTGCATGCACTAATTTCAACTCTTTTTATTAATAACTGCATTATTTTCTTTCCAGATAAGCTGACATCTGACTGTTCAAAGAAAAATTGAAATGTAACTTGTAGCGACTTCTCTTGAAAATGAACAAAATTTGTGGTACTATTGTTTGAGATGCGTCTATCCAGGTTTTTGTTACTGAGTGTCGTCAGTTGAAATAACATTTATATATTCTTCTCAGAAATATACCATAGCAATAAAATGTTCAATTTTCCTTGCAGTGAAGTTTGTTTTATAAAGTAATTAAGTGTTCTTATTGCTATGTGAAATGTCTGAACATACTTTATAACAGTCAGTGAGTTCGTAGACAAAAGGCTTAGTAGGCGGTTGCTGGTTAATCACTTCTATTGTGTGCGTGGACAAGGCCTTAGTCGGTGGTTGCTGACTGTCTCTCTTCCAGTGTGAGTGGGTGCGCGCATGTGTGTGCGTACGCACGTGTAGATCTAACTGGCCTACGAAATTGTTTTGAGCCTCGAGAAGCAGTAGGTTTCTATTTTTATACCCGTAAAGGAATTCAAAATCTAATTTCACATAGATTTGTGAACTTTTTGAATAAGAGGTTTTCATTGGTTAGAAAATAATTTTACACTGTCTCGCGAAAATCTTCTTCTCGAATTTGCGGGAGTGTTGAAGGGATTTATTATTGTTATTTTCTAAATGGTCCAAAAATAACACGTGTTCGGTCTACAACTACGTCCGTAAGTATTTTGGCGGTATTTGCCCGGGTAGTGATTGTTTATCCATCAAACCTTCTGATGGGATTTTTTTGGTTGAAAAATATATATAGGATTTAATTCCTGTATTATCAAGGAGCTGCAGAAAAAAGTTTAGCGTCTAAGAATATTCATACTGACATGGTTGCTTATATCAGGGGATGAAACTCCAGCTTTATCAACAGTGCAAAAGTGGGTAGTAGAAGTTAGGAGGGGGTGGAAGTGTCTTGAAAATGACTCAAGGTCTGGACATCCTGGAACTATCACCACCGAGGAAAACATTGATCGTGGTCACTACATGGTGATGGATGACAGGCGATGGATTATAAATCAAATAGCCAATGCTATTAGCATATCCCGTGAGAGAGTTGAGAATATTCTGCACAATGAACTTGGCATGTCGAAGGTTTCTTTTCGGTGGGCGACACATCATCTGACACTTGATCACAAGCGCATCGGGCTGATCACATCACGGAAAAATCTGACATGGTTTGAGACAGATCCAGCTAGTTTCCTTGAACCCAGGATGAGTGTTATGTTCATGACTTTGAGCCAGAAACAAAGAGAAAATTCATGCAGTAGAAACACCCCTCCTCACCTGTTCCAAAGAAGGCCAATATCGTTTCAACCGGAGGGAAGGTGATGACCTCATTTTTTCGGATGCTAAAGGCATTGTGCTTATGGCTATATTCAAAAGGGCCACACCATCTATGGAAAGTGCTGTGTCAACTTCCTGAGGCAGTTACGAAAGGCTCTCAAGATGAAACGCCCATGAAAACTGACGAAATGGGTTTTGTCTCATCAGGACAATGCTCCATCATACAAATCCTTGGTTTCATTGGCTGTTGTGCGTGACTGTGGCTTTGGACTGGTTGATCACCATCCCTATTCTCCTGACTTGACTGTCATTTGTTCGCCGACATGAAAAAAAATCACTTGGCTTGGAACCAGTATCGCAGTGATGATGACATTATATCTACTGTTGTTGACTTTTTTTACCAACAGGATGAACACTAAACAGTTTTCTTTGAACAGATGTCAGTTTATCTGAAAATAAACAATGTCGTCATTAATAAGAAGAGTTGAAATTAATGCATGCAAAATTTCACAGATCTAGCATCACTCCTTCATAGTCAACCTATGAACTTTTCAGTCCAGTCTCGTACCTGGAAAAAAAACAATGTCGTTATTAATAAGAGGTGAAATTAATTCATGTAAGATTCCATAGATCTAGCATCACTCCTTCATAGTCAGCCTCTGAACATTTTAGTCCATCCTCGTATATCTACTGTAATTATCCAGGAATAATATCATTCCTCCACCAAGAGTTGTAGACTAAAAATTAAGGATGAGCATTATACGCTTCTATTAAAAATTAATTTTTTCTAGACATGCGCATTGCCATGATCGGGCGGAATGATTGTGTGAGATCATTCCGCTTTGTCTGCTCACCCGCGCGCTAGGTAGCGTTCTATTCAGGGATATAAAAGTAAGGGACAACACCCTTTCTCTCTTCTGTTATCACACCTATATGATGCGGTACGTAGAAAATGTTGTTCAGTGTCCTTCCCGGAAGCCACTCGTTAGGCAAGCCGCATTTCGTGAAATCACATGGCTCACACACCCACTGTGGCGATTATATCCACGATAATGTGCTAGGATTCAATCCCCAGTTTATGCGGGGGGGGTAGTGCTAGGCTACGTGCGCTCAAACGAGCTGGGAGGCATCTTTTGAAGAGAAAAACATAACCACCTGTACTATTTAAATATATTTAATATCCAAATATGAAAAGAGACATAAAGAAAAATGTGTTGGCAGACAATGTGCGTCCGCAGGCTTAGCTTATGAGAAAAGGTGTATGCGTATCTTGACAACAACTCTTGTTGCAGAAGAGGTCGCTTTCTTCCACTGACCGGGGCTTGCGTCGAAGAGTGCAGCCTGCTTGTGCTGTCTGGGTAACGTGGAAGGAAGGAAAATGGATGGATCTTTAAATTCGACCGTTATATAGCCAGGATCGCGCGACTCTTACAGGGGCAGTGATTGACCTATTTTTAGCCTGTGGATTACCCACACATATTTTGCAAGTTTCACCAATAAGTCGTTTGGTGGCGTTGTTAAACAACTATGAAAACGGGACACTTCCTGTCCTCGCTCTATTTTCTCTCTTGCCCTTCTAACACGTTGTAGAAGTGATAACACTGGCAGCTTGTTCCGGGTGTGGGGATATTTTCACCTTAGTGACTGAATTTTGCCTCACACACATATTCGTGTATCAACCACACAATTCCTAACTTTCAATGTCTCCTTTCTTTTGCATGCATGCATTTTCTCTCGCTTGTTACGCAGTTATATAAAAACAAAAGAATATGAAATATCAGTCGAGTTAGCTCGGATATTGGTGAGTCTATCACGCCAAACATCACGGTCTGGCATCAAGATCGGAAGGTCATTAGGGAGGCGTTCTGTGTCATAGCATAGCTGCTCGATGTAGATGGTTGCTAGGAGACTGACCTATCTTACGCCATGGCTAAGTGTCCAAAATAGTAGATCACGCGCCAGTTCTTGTTTTACTCGCCAGCAGTGTCCTACAAAACGCATTCTGCGTTCGCGTAAGCCCGCAGAAATATCAGGGATGGGCCCATAGAGCTGTGACTTAGTTGGATTTTGTCTCCAGGCGATGTTAAGTCTACAGTCTAAGCTTGATGGAACCTACACTTGGATGCTGAAAGCTATACTTAACGTCTCTTGGAGCCAACATGCAACTAAATAAACCGTCGCCTTGGTGCAATTTATCCCATTTCCTTGACATATGTAAATTTGGGTTACCGTTGCTTTTAGTCTAAGAGCAATTCCACAGCAAGCCATTCAGCGTCCTGCTTTTATTTTCTTTAATTAATCTTATTTTTTAATTATTTTAAATTTCAATGACATACACACGCGCACACTAAACTAAGCTGAGCTAATCCTATAAATGTTTTTCGTTCTTTTTATAAGATCTGTCTCCTTATGTACACACAAGTATATAAATATACAATGTATTTAAGCTCAGTATTAGATTGGCAGCTAGGTATCATCATTGTACATTTGAAATAGCTAGATGTAACTGTAAGTTCTATGTTGAGTCAGTAGTTCACTTCTGAACCGATTGCTCGGTTGAACTCTCTTCCTACGGACGGGAGGCTCCGCCGAAGGAGGCTCCGACGAAGGGCGGAGTCTCCTTCGGGGAGGTAAACCGGCCCTGAACCCGTTTATACGGGTTCAATAGGCATATTTTTGGCCGAGCCTACGGGCTCGGAATGCCCACGTTAAAAAGGCCTTGTGCCACATGACACCTTCGTGGGGCGGGGGTGACTCAATATCGTAAGTTCTATGTTAACAGCTTCTTCTCTCGCACTACTCGCTTGTGAAACTCTTTTGGTTTCTTGCTTCCCAGTCAATTTTGATTTTCAAGAATTTAAATGAAATGCCAACCGTTATCTTGTCTTCATAATTCCTGTTCTTTTCTGTTCCCTGTTTTGCTCACATTCCTTCAAACTCAGTAACCCATTGCATCTTAGTAGCTTTATTGCCTTGCTTGATTATATATATATATATATATATATATATATATATATATATATATATATATATATGATAAAAATATAGATAAACTACAAGAAAATAGAATGCATGGTCATCAGTAAAAGGATGAGCCCGAAATGCGATTTACAGGTCGGGAACACTAGAATCAAGCAGACGTGGAAGTTTAAACATCTGGGAAGCGTTCTAACAGAGGACGGTAAATGCGACACTGAGATCCGTAGACGTATTGGGATGGCCAAGGACGCATTCCAAAAGCTGGGCAGAGTATTGCAAAACAGCAGGATTTCTTTAGTAACGAAGAAAAGAATACTAAGCTGTTACGTGACATCTGATCTTTTTACAGCAGCGAATGTTGGACGATTTCCTCAAAGATGACTCGAGGCGACGGAGATGTGGTTCTACAGAAGGATGCTAAGGATATCATGGACCGAGCGTGTGAGCAACGATGAGATCTTAGAGAGGTTGCAAACAAGGAAGAGACTTATACTTAACATCAAGAAGTGGCAGCTGAAGTTGCTGGGACGCATAATGAGGAAGGAGGGTCTGGAGAATCTGATCCTCACGGGTCGAATAGTGGGAAAGAGAGACAAGAGAAAACATCGCATAACATACCTGTCGGACTTAAGCAAGTGGATGACAGAAAGTGGTCTGGGGGAGGTGGCAGAGGGAAGGAACTTGTTGAGAGCTGCAAGGGGTAAAAGGAGGTGGAGAGCCATGATCCCCTACGTCCTGAAATGGCATGGCACATAGAAAGAATTTTTGATGGATAAACAATATGAAACAGATACTCGGTGTTGACCTAAATGTCCATATCACCGCTCGGTGCAGACCTCAGAGTACACACACATATATATATATATATATATATATATATATATATATATATATATATATATATATATATGTCAGGATAAGAAAAAATAGAATACCTGATTCTGGTTTTTACATTTTTGTGTTCTTTGTTTTTCATTGATTAAGCAGGCGTCGCGTGTATCTGTCCTGTCAGGTCACGTTCGCCTGTACAATTCATGTGCTTATGTGTATCATATTTTTAGATGACTTATGACTGATACACACGAACGCTGTTTGACAAGATATATACACGTGATGTCTGCGTAACCAATGAAAAACAAAGAAAACAAAATTAAAATAACAGAATTTTCTCTTCTCTATACTTCATTTTCTGATGAAGCTTAAATAAAAACGAAACATACTAAATTTATAAATGTTTCTTTTTTGCTTCTTATTCTTATATATATATATATATATATATATATATATATATATATATAATTGCGAAGCAATTGCGTGGTGTGAAACAAAAACCACCAGTCTATAAATTTCCAGAGAGACCATTGAAAGTAGAAGACAAACCCCTGAACTATGTAAAGTCTTTCACCTATCTTGGTAGCAAAGTCAATTACAGTGGAACTTTAGATGATGAAATGATGCATCGGATTGCTTAGGCTAGCAGTGCTTTCGGCAAACTTCGCCATCGCTTGTGGAATGGGCGGGGTATTCGACTGGATACGAAAATTCGGGTTTACAGAGCTGTTGTACTTGCCATCCTTTTGTACGGCTCAGAGTCGTGGACTCCATACAAGTACCATATACGCCAGCTAGATGTTTTCCATAAAAGCTGTCTGCGTGCAATCTGTGGAGTTAAGCTTCAAGGACATCTAACGTAGACCTGTTTAACAGGTGTAATATTGGAGGAATCGAGACTTTTATCAAACAGTCTCAGTTACGGTGGACTGGTCTTGTCTTGAGAATGTCAGATGACAGGATATCCAAGATCTAATGTGCAGCCAGTTAGATCAGGGCTACAGGAATGTAGGACGCCCATGGCTGAGATACAAAGACAAGCCGAAAAGCAATTTGTCAACAGTCAATATACCATATAACATCCTTCAGCGCTTAGCTTTGAAACGGGTAAAATGGAGATCAACGTATTTTAGTGGACTCAGCAATTTTCAATCTGCTTGTCTGAATCATCAAGAAGCGAGAGCAAGATCTAAAAGGTCAGTCAATCTAACAGTGATCTCATTTCACAATCCTTACTCTTGCTCCATATGTGGCCTCCTTTGTAAATCACTAGCGAGTCTTAAATGCCACTTAAGATTATCGCACACAAAATTTCATAACTGAATCAATAAGCTGTCAGATCCTCATACGTCGAAACCGACGGGAGGAGAGTCCATTATATATATATATATATATATATATATATATATATGCTGCGATGGGTAAATTGTCGTCTAAATTACGCAAAAATTAAAATAATACGGACATTTCATTTTAATATGTCGATTTACCAAATTACACAAAATACTAAATATTAAAGTGTAAATTCATTCAATAAAATCGCGACTGGCTTCAACCTCGGCTCTAGACAACTTCAGAATGTGCTGCAAATCTTCTAGACGGTCTCCGTGTTTAAATTGGTGAATGTTGCCATAATCCTTTCCTTCAGATCATCTTTGGTGTTACAAGGAGTTGTATTGGCCTCTTGATTAACTGCGCCCCACATATTAAGAATCAAGAGGTTTGCAATCTAGGTTAGATGTAAGGGGTGATGTGGTCGCAAAAATTGTCTGACAGCCATGAGCGTGTTCTCCTGCTTGTGTGTCATGGTGCAGAGTCCTGTTGCCAGACATAGCGTCTTCCAGAAGCCACCCTCTTCACCCAGGACAGCACTACCTCTTTAAGGCACATGATGTAGGCCTCCGTGTTGAGTCTGAGGCCCTCGCCAACAAATTCGGGAGTTCTTTTCTCATCAGAACGATCAAAGTGAGTCTTCCGAACTGCCGTACCTTGACTCATCTTCTGCACTGTCCTCAGATTGACACCCAAACACTCTGAAATGTTCGTATTGGAGCTTCCGGCAGAAATGCAAAGCAGTACAGCATGTGGTTTTCAAATTTCTGGTAGAGTGAATTGCGTCATGGCG
Organism: Acanthosepion pharaonis; assembly: GCA_903632075.3. Taxonomy (NCBI): domain Eukaryota; kingdom Metazoa; phylum Mollusca; class Cephalopoda; order Sepiida; family Sepiidae; genus Acanthosepion; species Acanthosepion pharaonis. The sequence continues at coordinate 1,587,294 of CAHIKZ030000061.1, read as the reverse complement.
CTCTTTTCTGACATGCGATGCCCAACTGAGCCAACTATACGTTGCAGTCGACAAAATCAAAAACAAACAATGCCCATGCGCAAAATTAAAAATATAAAATGGCGACAACTTACGCATCACACCATATATATATATATATATATATATATATATATATAAGTGGGCAGGCAGACTGATGGTTGCGTCTAGAATGAAACAGACTGTCGCCTCTGAGTGTTGACTTCAATGTTCACTTTTATATTTACATGCTTTATCTCTAATATTAAGCACTTTATCCCATAAATATTGCAGGCCTTAAAACTATATTTCTTCGTATAACACGTATGTGTTGAATTCATTTACATTGAAAGGTTTCAAACGCATCCATTGCCATTTCTAATACTTGTCCGTACAACCTCATATAAGTTATTTCTATGGTCCAAACTAACTAATGTGTAACGAATAGTTCAAATCAATATTTTAAAAATACTATTGACATGTTGTACCTACTTTGTTCTTTTTATGCTTGAACGACCTTCCCGATAACATCAGTTCCCCGACTCTTTATTTATGTTGATGAAAAAACTATTTACTCCTGTTCGTCTGATAGGTTCGATAAAATCAAATTGGAAACTGATCTCAAAATTGATATTAAATCTGTTGTTAACTGGGGCAAGAAATGGCTTATTAATTCTAACGCCTACAAAACAAAACTGCTTTCTTTTAATCATCATAGAGGATCCGTTTTGCCTTCCACCAGAATGGCTAATGTTAACTTCCAGAAAAGTAACCGAGCGGGTCTTCTCGGTCTAGCATTTTTCAGTAGCATGAGGTAGAACGATTATATGCTAGATTTGCAGCTAGGAAAATTGGTTTCCTGTGTCGTGCAAGACATTTTTTTTCTCGCCAGAATCTATCTTATCTCTTTATAAGTCTACCATGCATCCCTAAATTGAATATTGCTACCACATCTGGTCTGGTGGATCTGTTATATATCTTTAGATTCATAACAGAATCCTTAGAAAACTACAGTTTGTGTAAAGCAAATGTTTCCCTTAACAAAAAAGGAATTTTAGCAACTTTCTTTTAGAGTAAATGTTCGTATAAATAGCACTAAATGAAATTTACTTGCTTCAAAAAGTGCATAACTCAAATTGTCACTGGTTCTAAGGTTCAGAGTTGGAATTCGAAGGCGAAAGCTGAAGTTCGAAGGCGGGTGAGAAAAAGTTCACCCACCTCGGCGAAGCTGCTTTTCTAGAGTTCTTTTGACGAAGCATTTCATCCCAAGCAAGGCAGGAGTGCCATTAGTACGCAAGGGTTTACAGAGAGTGAAAGTAAAGGAAAAGAATGGATATAGGGTGGATTGAAGAAAGGATAAAAAGAAGAACGGACGATAAAAAGGACAGGGATCAAGGTATCAGATATCGATTGGCATTACATTTAAATTTTTGAAGATTATAATCATCAGCGAAGCAAGTAAGAGGATATTCAGACTTTTTTGGAACAGGCGTCCTCAAGTTTGAGATGAACTCTCATGTGTTTATGAAAGTCATTATTACGAGAATTTAAAAGATTCTTCTATTTTCTTCGCCAACAGCGACAATGGTAGTAGGGTTGTATCATCCCCGGTCACCGCGTGGTCTTTTTTCTTTTCTGTGGCAGCAGCAGACTTTACATGCCGAGACAGTCAGATTTTTCTGCCTGATGACTGGATTTCACCCGAGTCATCTAATCCCTTCTCCACCCGCCTTTTCTTCACAGCAGCTGTCCTTTCGGCCGAGTGGTCTACCCCTTTCCACCTTAGCCATTCCCTCTTATATAGCAAAGACATGGATTAAAACCGACTGGTAAACCAATTCCTTAGGCAATTTTAGTCCCATTGGTTAAAAAAATAAAATGTCATTGTCCAATCAATTTGCGTACACTTTCAATTCAAATTTGGCTGGGTTTTGAAAACATAAAAGCCGAATCCATCCTGTAAAATTTAAGCCGTTTGGTCTCATTAAATCAATTTGGAATCTTTCTTTTTAAAATTTTTAAACGCCAATTTTTATACATGGTTTATTTTTAATATATATAATATTGGCTTAATTTAGGTGGTTTCTTTGAAAAAGAAACCGTTTCTAATTTTCTTAATTAGTTCTCAATAACATTCAATATTAACTTTTATTAAAATAGTCTCTATATTAAATTTTTACACAATTCTAATATTTTAGTTATTTTTTTTTCTCACACAATTTTAATAGTTTTTATATCTTCTCTGATATTGCAGTGCAACACATGGATCAAAACCGACTGGTAAACCAATTCCTTAGAGGCTCTATACTTTTCATGCAATCAAAACTTTTTTCAGTTTTTTCCTTCAATCTCCTAGCTCTACCGTCTATCACTGTATCACAACACACGGCTGGCAACTCGCCTACATGTCATCCTGATCTTGCCCAACAGATGGTTGCAGAATTAATTTTAATTATGACTGTTTATGTAACTCTACGAGCAGAACTTTCTAGCTTTCAGTCAAGTGGCTGGCTGCTTTGAAGATCCTGTTCCTTAGACTTTATTTGTAGTAAATGAACGCAGCTATTCTCTTCCATTAAAGATTCATATTATTTACCAGGCTTATATTTGTCTGATAGAAACTATAAAATAATAACACCCAGTGAGGATCAAATTCACTAACAATGGGATTAACTTATAAACCATCTTATAAAAAAGTGCTGTGAGGCTTCCTGGTTAAAAAATTTATATTTGTGGGTCAGAATAATTTTTCAGTGAAATAAATATCACCATTACTTGGGTTTAAATCATGACTGAGATTGCAAGTTAAACTGGGTTATTATTTTTTTTTTATATTTTATTGAATTTTACAGGATTGAAAACAATACAATTAGGTTTTAAAAAAATGCATTATTAAAAAATAAATAAATAAAAGCCAATTCTTTAAAAACTTTTCGATATTAACTTTATTGAACAAAAATCTCGATGCAAATTATGAATACATAATTATATACAGCTTATATTATTATAACATGTATATTATATATCTTATGTTTGCTGCTTATATAAATATCATCTCAAAATCATCATTCATTATGAAATATAAAGAATAAAAATGACTCAAAAAAATCATGATTTGATAAACAAAGAAAATATAGTTGATTTTCATTGTTTATTTGCATCAATCTCAGAATAACGAGAGCAGAAAAGAAATCACATCAGTAATTTGTCACGAAGCAAAAATAATAAGCAGTGCCAAAGTAAAGAAAAATGAGAGGAAGTGAATACAAAGTGAAAGTAAAATTGATATCCAATCAAAAAATCTTGCTTGGCAGAAATGGCCAATCACAGGCAAGAGAATAAAATATTATGAGGCACTTCAGGTAGAAAATATTTAAATCAAAACAATTTTGGGCAGTAATTAAAGAGACTGGTCCGCTTGCATAAAAAAAAAAAAAAATTTTTTTTGGTTAATTTGTTTTTTAAGCCCCATGCTAAGTATCTAATAGAATTATCCTGAATAGTTATATTTAGGTGTAAATGTACATGCTTAATTCGAAAATAAAGAAATTTTGATAAAATCTACCATTTTGGAGTTATCGACAATAGAAGTTCAGACTCATTCATTTCATGGCAGACATTACTGGCGTTGTTTGCAGATATTTGCTGTGGATTTAACATTCACTTGTCTTGATGATTGTGCATGCAATGTGTCCTCATTTGCACAGTAATAGTGACAAGAAAGATCAGTAAAAAGGCCGTTAACAAGGTAATCTTCCATGTAAATCTAATAAGCAGCAAATGTATACAAACACCAGTAATGGCTGCTATGCTGTAACACAAATGAGTTCGAATTTTGATTATCAATAACTCCAAATACGGTAAATTTTATCAAAATTTCTTTGTCATTTTTTAATTAAGCATGTAAATTTATACCTAAATATAACTATTTGGCAAATTTTTATTAGATACTTAATGCAAGACTTAAAAAGCAAATTACCTGTTTTTGTTGGGTGGAATGTAAAGTAATTTTTGTCAACTAGCATTCTTTAGATCTTTTTTTAGGCTGTGTGACATGTGTCAGGATAAAAAAAAAAAAATATTGTTTTTTTTATTATTTTAGAAGGTGTGGTTCTATTCATAATTGATACAATGTAAAATTGATCCCTTACTTTTTACAGAAATAGTTCACTTGTTCTATGTACAAAAACACTTTTTTTATTAAAGATTTCTTGTAAATAAAGAACAAATACATAAATACATTTTTATTAAAGAAAAATTTACATCAATTAATAAAAGTTTATATCCATTTATTTTTCACATGCGATATTATTCCCCAATGTGTTTCAAAAAAAAAAAAAAGTTTATTAAAAAAATGTTTAAAAGTTTTAAAAAATCAGAACATTAAATATAAAAACCAAAATATTCAGGTATAAATAATGTAAGCAGTTTCAAAATTGACATTTGTAAATAACAGTTAAGTTCAATAAATCTGTAAAAAATCAAGGATCGATTTTACAGTGCATTGATATTATGAACAGGACCCCCCCTACTTTTAAACCAATAAAAAATTTTTGACTGCCAAATGTTGCTTGAGGAAGGTTTAATAAATGATTATCTACAAAAGTTATTCCTTCAAGAATTTTCCTTACATTTTTTACAAGTGGGCCAGTCTATCAGGTTGTGTCAAAAATTTTTTTCAGATTTTCACTGATGATTTTTGGCAACTTATTATCATCATGTGTATCATTAATTTGATACAGCTTTTTGTCCAATCATTGATGCATTGTTTATTCTTTATTTTACAATTTTGATAATAAATGATGAAAAAATTGCAATTAGAGCCATTTTAGGCTACCTATGGAAAAAAGGACTGACTGCAAGGGCAGCGGCAAAAGTATTAATAATGTGGAAGGCCTAGGAACTGTCAACGAACATGTGGTACAAAATTTGTTCAGATGTTCCAAGGAAGCACCATCAATCAATATCTCCATAAGCTTATGAAATGATGCTGTCAAGAAGTTTCTTATGAACTGACCAATAACCAGGCTCAATGACATGTGAACATTTGCAAACAACTGCTGGCAAATCCTCAAGTTGTCTATTTTTAGTATCAAATTGTAACTGGGGATAAAAAATTCATAATTCTAATAAGAGAAAAATGGATCTATTTCCATAATCCTAATAAGAGAAAAATGGATCTATTTCCATAATCCTAATAAGAGAAAAATGGATCTATTTCCATAATCCTAATAAGAGAAAAATGGATCTATTTCCATAATCCTAATAAGAGAAAAATGGATCTATTTCCATAATCCTAATAAGAGAAAAATGGATTTATTTCCATAATCCTAATAAGAGAAAAATGAATCTATTTCCATAATCCTAATAAGAGAAATCAGTGGTCAAAATACCATCTTTTCTGAGTGATGGCTCATTTCTGGCACATACGGATTTTCAACAATGTGGATGAGGTTGAAAATAGGTACAGGGAGTTCTTTTTTTTTTTTTTATTCTAAACCAGCCAAATTGTATAAGCGTGGATTTGAGTACAATAACCACAGACAAAAGAATATAATGGGATATATTTTGATGAATAAACGCTTTTCATATATAATTTGTTTCAACTATTAATAAAAGCTTGAAATATGAAAAAACCTTTGACTCAACCTACTAAGTATTGCTTAACTTTGCATTGTGAAGGGAAATTTTTGATCCTAACAAAAGTAGGCAAAAAAAAAAAAAAAAAAGGAAATTGTTTTAAGATTTACATATGCCCCAACTGCTGTCCCAAAGTTATAAACTGCTACACTAGTGATTTTCTGACTTCCTTGAATCCAAAACTGAGGTATTATTGCCATACCAACAGGGATCAATAGTAATTCAAATACCGACCTCTGACCCACTAATTATGCATATATCATTTCTTCCACTTGGCTTAGCATAGTAAATATGAAAAAAAATAGATTTTAAATGTTCTGGCCCTCCCTACTTGGAAGAATGACACAGCAGAATCTAGCTTGATCTATTCAGCCATAAGCTACACTAATTTTAGTAAATACCAAGAAAAATTAAATTAGTTAAAGTAAGTCTGTTAGAAACTTAAATATGTCTCTTAATTTCCATGATAAATATTTCAAAAGGTTTGCCAAAATTAACAACATTTAGCAAAGGCTCCATGAAAAGGGAGTGATATTTAGCCTTCATAGATCATAGTATTACCTGGTCTTGTGGTTGGATAGGGAATATACAGTTTTGTGACAATTATGTCGACATTATAGCTACACAGCAGTTCAGTTCTTGGATAGGTAGGCATGTTGCAAAATCAACCAGTGAAACAAATTAAGTTAAGGAATGACTAAACTGGGAGGACAACAGATATGCAGTGTGTTTGGTACTTAGTCAAGATTAAAAGACATATGATCATTTGCCAAAAAAAATGATCTATCTGTACAATGACATTAGAACCCTTCCATGTTTGCAAAATTACGTGCAGATAAATTTGATCTGAAATATATGCAATCGTTTTCAGAAACACAGAAAAAGCGAGAAAATGAAAGCTATTTAGAAGATAATACAATCTTTTTGAAACTCTTAAATTTTTGAATATGTACATAGCATAGTAGGAATCGGTGTGGCAAGTTCAAATAACAGCTTTCATTGCAAAATACCTTTGGGAAAGGTATGAATCAATCTCTTCTCTCCCAAGCTATGGGTTAAATAGCAGGACAGACTGGAATCCCTAGCCTTTGTTGCCAACCAGTCTAGGAGAAATACCACTCTGAATTCAAAACCTTTTGTGTATGGGGTTGGTAACTTCATTCTATGAAAACATACTTGCTACAAAAACCACAGCAACAACACTAACGTATTGAGGCTGTGGTCTTCCACTACACGGGTGAGTCTAATGGTATTAAAGAGATGAGGAAATTTGAGGAATATAAAAATTTTGGTTGAAATAAATCCAGGCATTTTTCAGAAAAGAATTTTATAGATACCCATTCGTTGACAGAGTGTAAATATAATCATCCCGGATATGCTGCCATCCATAATGTCTCCATCCTTGCAGAAACATTGGCCAGATACAAAAGGACTGAGTTTGGTGCTGCTAAGTGAATTAGTGGAAAGTCAGAGATTCTTTCTCATCGCTATCATAGAGTTTCACAGAAGGCTTGCTCATTGTCTCGGCTGCCAATGAGAGCAATGATCCAGTCTCAGTGGGAGGATTCTCAGAGATACATTCCAATGCTGCCATTGTCTGTCGCAGTTGCTCATAGTTCCACTGCAGTTGATGCACCTCAGCTGAATGCCGCGTCTTAGATTCCTCAATCTCAGCCATCAAGTGGTTATTGGCTCGGATGAGAGAACTGGGAAAAGGGAATGACGAGACAATATTATCAAAAACAAATAAAATAATGCAATAAATAATGCAGAGATTTCAGTATTTTTTTATGTGGAATGCCCAAATTTGAAATATTCATTAAAAAAAATTAAAAAAAATAAAATAAAATATATATATATATATATATATATATATATATATATAAAAAAATCAAGGAAACAGATTTTTAAAAAATGACTACAAAAAGATTTAAATAGTCTGCTTATGTCAAAGGTCAGTCATCAAGCACAGATAAAAGCTTGGCTTTCAAAGCAGACGCTCCTCACTTCAAAAATTTGCACAGCACAATCTTCCTTGATTCACATTCTTCCACTTGACTAAGCATAGTACATATGAAAAGAATAGATTTTAAATATTCTGGCACTCCTCATTTGGAAGAATGACCCAACACAATCTGACTATTCAGCCATAAGCTACACTAGTAAGTACCAAGAAAAAAATTAAATTAGTTATAAGGAAGATAAATTACACTAGCAAAAAAAAAAACTGAAATTAACAGCTAAACTGAGAAGAATGAACCCAACAGCAATAATGGATCAAATGACATATCAAATATATTAAAGCAGGGTCTAAGTTAAAAGGAAGTAAAATAATAAATTAAATATAAAAAAAAAACTAATTTTAATTAACACTTGATTTCAAGAATCTCCAGTAAACAAAATTTTGCCAGTCGTATATGGTTTCAAAATACTTAGCATCAAAATGATTCTACCATTGCTTCAAAATGATTCTATGATTCTGCACTTGGCACCAAAATGATTCTGCACTTGGCACTTTGCAACTCACCAATGAATTCTTATGATGGATTCAGAATAGGTGCTATCACTGCTTTCATTCTAATTCCAGATCATAGTTTATATTTTGGAAAGGTTTCTAATTTTTAGAATACTTGGTAAAGTAAGAATGACGTTAATGACAGATATACAAGTCTTATAGCTATCCAACAACTTTTCACTTAAAATCATTATATATATATATATATATAAACATGGTACTAGTGTAATCATTGTTGTCATGCAATTTTAACTTGCAAAGTAAGCAGAGTTAGAGAGAGTACAGTTCTGTCCTGATTTGATAATATTAGAAACAGATATAATGCTAGCTACTCAATTATCGAGCACACCCACCTGGTAGAGCATCTAGCCAATCCCTCTTACAGACACCTACCCAGACAGATTTGTGTCAAATCAACACCCAGAGACCACCTGTGGTTCATACTTGTTGTGTAGAAAGACGGCCAACCTGCTCTACACTAAATTCTTGAACATCTACTCGTCCACCCACTATTAGTAGGACTTCTGCTCATAGGAACAATTGTCGCAACATGTGTCCCAAAGTGGGTTGATTAAACAGTTTCATCACTAATCTTTTGTTCCAGTATTTTCCTTGGAATATTATTAACCAGAACCACAAACTTATACAAGCATTATAACTGCAACTGTGCTGAGCAGACATTAGTTACAGTTTTGGGGGAGAGAGAACATCATCTGGCATGATTAACAGTTTGAATAAAGCCAGTATGCTCAAAACCTTGGTCATGACGACTTGTGATTTCATGGTAGCATAACCATTAATGGCTTCTGAATAGGCCTATCTCCCCAATTTCACCTACAAGGCTTGGATCAACCAATGGTATTGTTTTCAAGCACTTTCTAATTGTTTCACATGCTGGGATCGCCTCCCCAGGCCAATCACATCAAGAAGTCATCTCCCTGACAAATATGGATCAACCAATAGTATTGTTTTCAAGCACTTTCTAATGGTTTCACATGCTGGGATCACCTCCTCAGGCCAATTACATCAAGAAGTCATCTCCCTGACAAATCGACCATTAAAGATTTGAAACCAGTCCTCTGGTTAGAAAGTGAATGTTTTAACCACTCATTCATATATAAACAAACAGATATAGACATCTTGACACCTACTTGTGACTGTCTTTTAACATGTCTGCAAGGGCCTGCATTTGGTCATACTGCTTCAGCCTGCTCTGCAACATTTCAATGTCTTTACAAAGGTCCAAGTTCTGCTTCTGTAAGTGCTCTAAAGAAAAACACACAAATATAGTTAGCATTTCAGGGTTTGTCGATTTGTCCATCAATCTTATGAAAAAATTAAAATGTCCATCTTCTTAACGTTTTCTTTTTAAATGTCACTAAGAGATTAAACAGACTTACCAAATTGAATCACATCTGTCGAAAATTGAGTTCCAGATGTGGATTTAGTTTCAAGGTTGGCCAGTTTCTGGCGCAATATTTTATTTTCCTGGACAGACTGCTCAAATTGACCATTAATTTTCTCCTGTAAAAGGAAAACACATCAAATATCAAATTTTCCAAGCCCTTTTTCATCATTATGTGCCCTAGAAGTTTCAACAATCTCTTTCTGATTCTAAATATAAGTGTTCTTTTTGTTCCATTTTTTTCTAAAATTTCATCATTGCTCACATGTTCAGTCCATGGTATTCTCAGTATCCTTCTGTAGAACCACATTTATTCAAGTCTCTTCTTCATCTGTGAAGAGATTGTTCAGCATTCACTGTCATATAGGAGGTCTGATATTATTATAACAGTACTCTTTTCCTTGCTTCTAACAAAATTTTCTTCTTTCAACCTCAACGGAACAAAAACAGTGCATTGTTATTTGATTTCTTATGTGTTTATATTAATGTATTTGGTATAAGACCCCTCCATTCATTTCAGCAGGTAACATAAAGACTGTACATACATTGCCTTTACAATTTTCATAGGTTAAAGGACTCATGACATGACGATATTGACTGTTAGTGAAATTTCATCAATGTTCCTTATTTGACTTCAGTTTCAAGTATTTCTTACAAATGTATAAAAGTTACATCTTTTTTTTCTTTATTCATTTCAGCAGTTTAGGGAGTAACGAATTTATTAAGGTGAATAAAAGAACATGATTCAGGAAGACAGAAGATGACAATTGGCTTTGCATTTAAATTTTTGAAGATCATGGGTGGCAGGGAAGAAAGAAGCCAGAAACAAGTTCTACAAGTGAGAAATGCAGAAAAGAAAATAGAACATAAGGTTACATCTATTTCAACAATAAAACAATGAGACCTACTTGCCAATCAAGTGGTATGCTTAATATCATTTTGTGGAGAGCTCATTAGAACTATTATCATGAAAATATTTATAGAAAAGGTACAGGGAAGCTACATTATGGTGGTGGGAAAGTGACTGAAGCTGGAATGCCAGGTAAGGACCAATAACATTGCAGATTCTTCTTTGGATTTTGTCAGGAATCTCAGAATATATAGCAGGAATCCCAGACCAGATATGACAGCAATATTCAATTCATGAACAAATAGTAAATTTATAAACATGCAAGATGGATTCTGACAAGAAAAATTTTCTAGCTTCCTAGCAGCAGACTTAGCAATAGATTCAATATAATCATTCCACTTCATGTCAGTGGAAAACATGAAGCCAAGAAGACACAAAGAGTTGCTCCCCTGGAGTTCATCATCAGTGAAGCTGCTGGAAGGCAACAATAGTTCTTGATGATGACTAAAAGATAAAAGTTTTGTCTTGGAGATGTTAAAATTGACAAGTCATTTCTTACCAGTGTTAACAGACTTGAGGTCATTTTCAAGATCAACTGCCATTAATTAGAGACAGTAGCACTGTGGATGGTTTCACTTTCCCCTACTTGTAGAAAATGAATCAGCCAGATGAGATGACAGGTAAAGAGGTAATGTAGGTGTGACAGCAAAGAGAATTAGACAGGATTTAAAACTATATGTGTATTTAATCATTGTGATAGCAAACAAATGTATATCTAGAAAATGTGAATTCCAACCACATATCAGGCATCCACAGGTGATACCAGAATGGAACCACCAACAAGGATAGAAACCATATAGATCACATCCTAATTCAATTTGTCATCCAGTGGACTGTTCAGTATACACTTCATTTTACGGGGTTTTGTAGTCATCAACATACAATATCAATTACGGCACTTCACCTAGTCCAGAGAACAGCACCATTGGACGTTGGTCATGCCACCTGGTCATGTATCCAGCTTTTTAGGACTGGCAGTTGAATATAGGCAAGGAGGTGTTATACAAACTGTTGGTCATTCTGTAATGGTATGGGATGTGTTCTTTTGGGGTTCCCAAGGACCAACTGAAGTCTACCTTGATATACAATGATCTTTTTGCAGACCAGTTAACCCTCTTATGTTCAATGTATTTCCCAGTGGTGGCAGTTTATTCCACCAAGGTAACACATTCACCCCCATCTTGCATAGGTGACAACAAAACTGGTTTCAAGAACAACTGACCGATTTGTAACTTACTTGTAATTTGACACCTGAAAGAAACATGTCCTCATAGATACAGGGATTGACCATAAATCAGTCTTCCACAGATGTCGCAGAAAGAGAAAACCATAATTGTTCCCGCCTGAAGTTGAACTTATGCCTTCCAGCCAGCCAGTCTCACAACTGGACTCTTTTACTTTGTGTTGTAGAGTTGCTAGCACCACTTCAGCACTACCAGATAGCCTAGCTCATAGCCTTAAATAGTCTACAATTAAGGACTTTAACAGTTGATTAATAAGTTGACGTTTGTCTCCTTAATCAGCTTTGCAGTCCTTACTAGACTTGACAAGACCGTATTTACTGCCACGCTTGAAATTCTTTTTTGTTCTACAAATTCCGTTTTAGTTAGGTTCTAATTTATTTTACAATTTACATTATTTTGCTGACTTATTTCAAAACTTTTTTGATTTTTTCACTTTTTCCTTTCTTTTTCAATTTATTGCATTCCCATTTTTTTCCTTTTATTTTGTATTTATTCTTCTATTATTAGTTTTGATTTTTATGTTAAAGTCTCCTTTTTAATTTACTTTTTTCGTTTTTGATTTTCCATATCCTGCTCCCAGAGTTTATCTGTTCTTCGTCATCAGACTTTATTTTTTCTTTGTTCAATTACTACGTGTTATTTGTTACATGTTACTTCATTTTTTTTATTTTTTTTTCCTTTTAAATATCTGTTAAGTGTTCTAATTGTTTAATTCTTGTTTTCATATTTATTCTAATTGTTTGTGTTTGTTTAGTCTAACTTGTCTGTTTTCTATATTTGTATTTCGTTTATCGGCAAACCTTTATTTTTAAAGCAGCCATTTTGAACTTCTTGTTTAATTTATACACATTGTTTCACATTTGTGTTTGTAGCTTGCCCTTTTTACTTTTATATTTATTTTAAAAAAAAAGATTATAGTTGTTTAAAGTGTTTTCTTTATAGTTTAGCTTAGTTTGTGTAATTTATTTGGATTTTTGTTTGTATAAGATTTTTTTGTTTTTTTTTCGTTTAAACTATTGTTTTCCTTTATAATTTTGTGCATATTTATTTTTTTCATTTGTTTGTGACCAATTATTCACATTTTTCTTGTCAAGTTTTTGCTTTTCTTTTTTTAAAGTATTTTATTATTATTTTATTATTATTTTTGTCTCGTTTTAAATTTGTTTGTTTCATGAACTAGGTGAACTTTGTTCATTAAGCATTTTTTTCCAACTATAGGCAACTATTGTTCTTACCACCCCTCTCCTTTCCATCGTATAAATTTTAAAAGTGGAGAAAAAAAAAAAAAGCAATATTCCGTCATTCCTTATCAAAAGAAAGAAACCTATTATGGCTGACTTCAAGAGGTCAGTGAAAAAACATTTGTTTTCCATAAAAAAGCACCCACCTGACAAAGATAACACAGAGGAATATCCTGTTTTGACAAATACACCACTAAAAAAGGATAATTACCCAAAAGAGAGCAAAAATGACTAAAACGTGAAAAATATGGAGGCCAATAATGGCCAAAACAAAGACAAGAAGAAAGGAAATACAGTGTCCGGGGAATCACACTCTTGTTAGAAGCCCCCCCCCCCCAATTGCGTAATCAATATTGTGAAGTTCTTGGAGCAAGCTAAGAGTTACATACACCTTGTCGTAGAAGGTGGACTCTTAGAAGACCTCCCAAAATTAAGAAAAATTAAGAAACGTTGTCGCCAAGCATACACGCAAAATTCGTCATTCAACGAAAGACACAGTGGTGAAATCACTGGAGACCCTGGGGTTTAAGCCCCTCAGAACCGTAAAGGGAGCTGGATTTTTCATGTCGGACTTACTGTAACCCATGCCAGAAGACTGTGTTGATGCATCCAGTCAAGACCTTATAACAAAGGATTTGATATTGTGCACAGAGTATAAAGGCAGGAGAAGGACCAAGTAGCAATATACGAGGTCACTCTTTGCCACTTTCCTCTTGTAGTATGGTGAGATACTGGGCACTTCCTGTGATAGCCTGAACGGGGGATGGAGTTTTGACATATTGTTAGATCGAAAAGCCTTCCTCTCCATCCCTCTCCATCCCCAACTGTCTGGAAGTAGGGAGCTTGAAGCTGCTGGTCATTGTGACCAGACGCAAACTGGTATGTTGGAAGTGTGGAGAAACTAGTCACCTCTCCACTTCCTGCCCAGAAAAGAAGGCCTCTGGAAGTCAGGCTCCAGTTGACCAAAATCCACCTCTGACCGCATCTTTACCTTCTGCCTTGCCTGCTTCCAGGACTGGTACGGTCAAACCTCTGGTTGGCTCACTCGACTTCTAAGGCCCCATTCCCTAAAGAGCCTTCACCCACTGCTAGCGCAGTTGTGGAGATGGGGAGGAGGAATGGCTGGTTGCTGGTAAGGCCAGAGGAAAGTGCCAGACAGTGGGTCCTCAGTCCCATGAAGCCCCCAAGGATGAAAGGCACAAACATAAGCACTCCCTCTGTCAATGTTAAGGGTGATGCCCTGGTCTCACATCTGACATTAAAAGAACAACAGAAAAAATATGACCCAGGATTGGAGAAAACGGAAAAGATCAAGGAGTTGAAAAAAAATTAGACAAACAAAAACAGTCCCTTTCCAAAAATGCTACTCCTTCAATGCCTGCCCACACCTTCACCTAAGAAACATCCTTCCACTCTCTCAACACCTTCAAAATCAGTTCCCCTCAGTAGAGATCCCAGCCCTTACAGACAAAGATCCTCCTGTACCCCTCTCCATACTCCCCGTCCTTCCCCCATTAAAAATGCTGAAATGCCCCTTCCTCCTTCCAAAAGGACAGAGAAATCCAACCCAGGAACTAAATGATAAAAGAAAAAAGACACAGAGGCATATTTACATTTCGGGGGGGAGGATGTGTGCCATATTTCCCCTGCACAGGCCGAAAGAGCCAAGGATTATGGAAACCGCATAAAAGACCTGAAATATCTTCTTTCAATCAGGGAATATGCGGATTTGGATGTGGAAGAGCCACAAAACTTTCCGCATGCCCAAAGGGTTCTAACAGTGATTAAGAACAGGTGCTGGAGCCAAGCAGGCATTGACGATGCTCAATAAGGCAATCATTTCGTACAAAATGTCCCCGCCAATTGCCATCATCAAGAACAGGGAATTAAAACATTTAAAACAATTTTGTGCAGGGAGGGTCCCAGTTATAGTTCCCTCTATAGAGCACTTAAACTGACATTACCCTGGAATATAGGCGGACTCACCTAAGACAGTACCATCAAAACAGACATGGGCCAAGGGTCAATGGGTGAGGCTGTCAGTATCCTTACCCCGACCATGTTCAAACCAGTGCCCCAACCCTAATTGGTCCGATAATGGCACTCTGGTTAGCAAGTCTGAATGTCCAGGGCCTGAGGTCAGAGTCTCTAAGGGCGAGGCTCGATCGCAATCTTCAGCACCTTGGAGTGGATGTATGTCGTGTACAGGAGACCTATTTTTTATCTTGCGACCATGAGGACAGTCTGTCTAAGAGGTTCGTCTTCTATTCAACATGTTTTGATGGACGCTTGAGGGATGTTTCCTGGCTGGTGAGCAAGTCTCTGGATGCGGTGTGTACTCTTGTCTTTGTGGATCTGGCGAGCAGGCTTTGCGTGCTGGATGTTACTATAAAGGATAAGGCTCTTCGTCTCATTGGGGTTTATGCGCCCAATGGCTATAGGCAGCGGCCTCTTTTCCTTTGGGCAGATCGAGCCGTTTTTGATGACATCTCATTCGGTAGTTCTAGCGGGTGATTGGAATGCCATCCTTGATCCCGATATAGATCGTATAGGGTAAAAACAGGGTACTAACAAGCCGGATGTGAAGCCATTTTGAGACTTTATCGACAGGTTTGATCTCATCAATGAGTATCAAAATGAACACCCCTCCGGCGGTAGTATGGACTTGGACTAGATTCAGTGATGAGCACAAGCTACATCGACTGAGTTCTAGTTAAGAGAGTTGATGTAGGGCTCTTAGAATGGTCAAGTTTCCATTTTATAGTTTACTTGGATCATAGGCTTGTCCAGGTTCAGGTAAACTTAGATAAGCCTGTAAGCCTGAGGTTAAGATAACTGGGTACTGGAAATTGAACTCATCATTATTTGGTGAGCAAAATTTCCAGGACCAGCTTTTACTAATGCTACAGCGGGAATTGTCAGGGGTTGTGGTTGGGAATAAGTGGTTGGATTCCTTTAAAACTTAAAATGTTTTTGCTGCTGATTTTAGTCAATGACTCAAACTAGCAAATTTTAGCAGTGCAAAAGTCATGTGAGGAAAAAAGTTGGTCAGGCTATCAAATCCTTTGATAGTGAGCTAAAACGCAGACCTGGCCTTTTGCTTATCAAGAAGGATCAAGTTCTAGTAGTTAGGGCTATGTTAAAAAGGTGTCTTGCAAGGCAACAAATATGGCCGCTTCATTGCATGCAGAGGAAACTCAAATGGCATCTAGTCAACATATCGTGAGTATCACATTGCTGGACAAGAGGACCATGACAGCAGACATGGGCATTTGTGAGGTTTTCTGAGACTACTTTCAGGAGCTGTTTATGAGGGAGACTGGTCTGAGCCCTGCTCAGTTTGATACCTATTTGTCCAACTTTCCCTGCCTCACTTGGCTGCAGTGGCTGGGTGTGAGGATCCCATTAAAGAGTCTGAGATCTGGGATGTGATGAAGCAGGTTGGCCTGGACAAGACACTGGGATTAGATGGTCTTCCTTATGATATGTTCTTGAAAGCCTGTCTTTGTCCCATTGCTGGCACTGATTTTCAACAACTGGATGAAGCAGGGATCTATATCTCAACACTTCACCAGGGGTGTGATGAAGTTGTTCAAAGAACAAAAATGGTGGGGATGGGATAGATAATTACCAACCTTTGACAATGTTAAACACAGACTTGAAGATTTTAACAATGTCTCAGCCAGATGTTTGCAAGCTGTCCTCTCTAGTCTGATTGGTCCCGAGCAGACTTGTGCTGTGAAGGGCAAAACTATTCAGGACAAACTTCATTTGGTATGCTTGATCATCAAGCAAGTTGACAGTGATGTTGCACTGATCAATTTAGATCAGTCCAAAGGATTTTGAATAGGGTTGACCATTGATTTCTGGGAGCTGTTCTTTCCTCTGCCATTTTCAGGCTATACTTTTGCACTTGGATCCAACTCTTCTGTATGCATCCCCTGATGTGTTGGTAGAAGTAAATGGGGTAAGATTGAAACCTTTTGTTTTGTCTCACTCCATTTGTTAAGGATGTCCACTTTCCATTGCTTTGCGTTCTTGCATTGGAACCTTTCCTGAAGTTGAAGATGAATTCAGTCCTTCATGGAATTTCCCTACCCGGTGCTACCATCTCTGCCAGGTACTCCACCTATGTTTCATGTTTCTTCTTGTGTCAAGCAGACCTGAAATTGACAAAGTCAGCAAAGAAATCAAAAGCTATGAGATGGTGACAGGGGCCAGGATCAACTGTGATAAGTCTGTTGGTTTTCCAGTTGGGTTCATGGAATGGAGATTCTCTTCCTGGAACTTTACTCTGAACAGATGGGCCAGTCAAGACACTCAGTGTCTGGTTCAGTCCCGACCTCCTGTTGGAAATGAATTGGTCGGAGATGCGAGAGAAGGCCAAGGTAGCAGTTCGTCTGTGGTCTCAGAGGCATCTTTCCTTGAAGGGGAGGGCAGAAGTATGTGCCTCGCACATCTACCTGATTCTTCTTTACCAACTCTTTATACTTCCTCTTCCCTCTGCCACATTTATTGGCGTTTGATTTTGTTCTTCTTCATGGGGGAGGCAAAGCTTCTAATGGTTAGTTGTGAAATCTGTTACCTTTCCCTCTTCTGAGGGTCTGGGGTGCCTTGCATTGAGATTCATTGACCTACACTTCCATTACCTAATTAGACTGGATGTGTTTGCAATTATATGAGAATGGTGAATTCTGGGAGGAAGATGCTCATAAAAATTTTCCATCCTTGAGAAATGTGCACTCATGTGAAGAGGAAGCTGGCCGTTTACCCAGAGGCGAGGTCTCTTTCTGCTGTAAATGTCAGCTTGCCCTCAGATACCTCTTACAGGTGATGGATGGCTTCTTTGACATCCAGCCGTTGTCCTGTAAGGCATTATATCAGGCATTAATTAGGGGAACATTTAGGATGATATGATAGGAATCTCAGTCTGACAAAGCAGGAGGGATCACTTCATATGGCCTTGGGCACCGGGCTGAAATGTCTCACTAACACTGAGGCATCACTCACCTGGCAGGTTTTGAAAAGGTTTCCAAAAGACTTTGTTTGCTGTGATGAGGTGGTGGAGACCATTGGCCAGTGGGGATCTTTCATTACAGGGTCATAGGTCATAGGTTTGTTAAGGCATCATGGTTTGTATGCTGCATGAAAATTTCTTTGTCCTTGAGACCAGTTCCATTTGTAGGAATGTTTTGTACCACCGTTGACTAAGGCTGAGCACTATGTATTCTTTTGCTTATTAGGGGTCATGTGAGTTGTGATATGGATGATGCAACAGATGTAATTTCCATGAGGATGGGAAGTTTACCATCTTCCCAGCTGATCCTGTTCTTTAAACATCAGCTTAAAGTCAAGATTAGGATGGAAAAGGAAATGACTCCATCCATCAGAATTTAGTGGAAGGTGGATGAGTTTTGCACATCTCTGCTGAGTGAAAGGTGCTGACAGAGAGGGCATTTTGATGCCAGTTAGGCATTAAGGATTTTGGGATTGTAGGGTTGAACATTGGCAACCCTTCCCCAAATTAGGATAGTAGTATTTGCTTTTTTTTTTTTTTCTTTTTTTTCAAATTAACTTAGCTAGGGTATTTATGCTCATTGGCCCTTTTTATTTTTGCCCCCCCCATTTTTTCTTTTTGTTTAAATCCCCATCCTCCCATCATTAGATCGAGATGTCATATCTTTCTCTGGTGGATGCGGGATTCCTTTCATTTTTTCAGTCATTTTTCATATTTGTTATTGTGTTTGAATGAGTTGTGTATTTTAAATTTTTAAATTTGTTATTGTATTCCTGTTTTATATTTTTAAATTATACATATGGCAATTAGGACTTAATAGACTTTCTGAGGTATGAATGTAGGAAGAATGTGGGCAGAATGTGTTGTTTTAACAAAATTTTTGTCCATGTTTGGGTCATAGATTTTGCTAACATTTTTAAATTAAGACAGATGAAGACCAGCCTTTAAATCCCCCTTTATTTTTTGTGCCCTCCCCTCACATTTAATAAATAATACAAATATCAGGGGCACTTTAATTTGTCAACCAGTTACCCAAAGACCTGACATCTCGTCTTATGCAGTTATTCCAAAATATATAGTTCAATTAAATGTACATTTTGTGTTACATCCATTATTGCTGTATTTGTTTACACATTTTCTCCTCATTATGACAAGTCTTTTTTTGGTGAATTGTTTTTTGTTTGTGAGCATTAGTGTCAGGAAATGCTAACATTATGGCAGTCAAGACTTTAAAAGGACTAAATCTTGGTGAAGCCCTTCAGCATGTGCACTTAGACCCAAGAAAAAGGACCAGACTACTCCAAAAGTCTTAATGAACATTAGAAATGTTTTGCCTTCTGGAAACAAACTATTACTGGTGATGTCACTTTTTTTGTGGTGAACATTAGAACCATTTCTTTGTTGACTGGACATTAAAATCTTGAAATTAATCAGGTATCAACAGGGACATTTTGGAGGAGGCCCAAAATACCTGAATATTTAGGCCAGGATATTACCAGAAAGAAGAAATGCAATGTGAGACATTGTCCTGAGACAGAAGATGCTGCTAAAGCACTGGCTGGTAGTATCCTCAAACAAAATTGATGAAGCTTCAAACTGAGATAAGGATGTCAAGAAAATCAAAAGAACTTTGCAAAATGCCCGTGTTATTTTGGAGGACCACCTGGGGCTTCTCAAAATTTGTGGAGGTGGCTGAACAACAGGAAAAACAAGGTGGGCATTGTCACTGAAATCTGGAAACAATCACAGCAGATGGAGAATTTTATGAAAATACCTAATGATGCTGTTATGCAGGTGGGGTCCTATCAGTGTTGAAGTGGATGGATGTCAACCTCTCTGCTGGTCCTGCTGGTCATCTGTCAAAAACCAACCAAGAAGCAGTCGGAACAACCCAAGCCAACCACTAGCAAGAAAACACAAAAGCAGGGACAAGTGCAAAAGAAGCCAAATTCCTTGAAAATGGACAGAAGAGTGAAGAAGGGAGAAGGTGGAACCCCTCTTCACCAGCCAATGCCTAAATGAAGAGACAGAGAACCAATCCCAAAGAAGAGCATAAAAGCAATCAACAGCAACAGAAGCCCCAACCAGAGCAGGAGGGATAGAAAAAGCAGGATGGGACCTCCAACCAGAGCAGCAAAGTCAAAAGAGATAAAATGGAGGAGATGCCACCAAAGGCCTCATGTTTGAAAAGAAGGAGAGAGGTTCCACTCCTCCCAAAAAAAAAAACTAGCTGATTGAAGTAGAGTGGAGAAAGCCATCCAAAAAAAAAAAGTCCCAATCTGTCCATTTTGCTAGTTAAAAAGGAACTTGCAAACCCAGAGACAGCAAGGAACCTCCTTCTTCTCCTTCTAAAGGCTCCAAAAAAAACCTAACACTTCCCAAAAAAAAAAAAATGACTCCCTGTTCCACTGACATTGGTGGCATTGTCCACATGGTCAATGATCCCTCAGAGATGGGAACCTGGATCCTAGGGACAATCCATTGGGATCCTGTTGCCTGCAGATTTCTACTCAGTCTGTGATTAGGGGATCCAAACTTAAAAAATGTTTCTCAAGTTAGCTAGTTTCAATGTGAGGGGCTTGTGGGATCAGAGTAAGGCTGCGCACCTGCTTCGTGACCTCCTGTTCCTTGGCATAGATCTAGCTGCAATCCAGTAAACACACTTTGTTTGCGAGGTGCTGTCTAGCGACTTTGTTATCTATTCAGCATATGAGGACTAACTGGTCAGAGATGTTTCCTTGTTGATTAAATATCCCTGGATGCAAGGATTGAACCATGTCCATTTCAATGATGGTGGGGTTCTGGACTGATTCATTGGGCTGATATTGCAGTGAACAATAGTTCGTTTCAGGTCATTGGGGTTTATGCACCCACCAACTAGATGGAGTGTTGCTCATTTTATCATCAGTTAGGGCCGTTCCTGGTGTATAAGTTGTACTTAGTTGGGGACTGGAATGCCATCCTGAACCCCAATATAGATAGTGACAGGGACCCAGTGGAAGGTCA
Source organism: Acanthosepion pharaonis (assembly GCA_903632075.3). NCBI lineage: Eukaryota > Metazoa > Mollusca > Cephalopoda > Sepiida > Sepiidae > Acanthosepion > Acanthosepion pharaonis. The sequence goes on along the minus strand of CAHIKZ030000061.1, from coordinate 1,566,319 downwards.
TCAGATGATTGTAGCCTGGTTGATCTGATTGGTGAGTTTGGTCATTGATAGATGCTGGGTGGGGGGAGATGTGGATGTGGGCATTTAAGTGGCTGTCTACCTGGATAGAATGTTAGTGAAGAGGGTGATATAGACTTACTAGATTGTTTCCACTGGTTAGGCTATTCAACGCATAGACTGTGTCTGGAGAGTGTTAGGTTCTAGGCCTAGAATGGCTGGACACTGGAAGTTGAATCTGTCTTTACTGGACAGGTGGGACTTCCAGCAACAGCTAATTAAACTAGTGCAGTGAAAACTAGTGGGGGCGGTTACTGGGAATAGGTGGTGGGATATGTTTAAGGATAGGATTATGTCCTTCACCACCAAATATAGCCAGAGGCTCGCATTAGATAATGCTAATAAGGTGAAGACACTTAAAGATAGTCTGTCCCAGGCAGAGGCTGAGGGGGGATCCCTTAGAGATAAGTTTAGCTAGGTAGGTTCTTGAGCAATTGACTAGCGAGAACTACAAGGGTCAAGCAGTTAGGCATATGTTAAACAAGATGACTAACGAAGTTGTGACCATGGGCGCACAACTGCACAAGGAAGAGATCCGTCGAGGTTCCAATCGTTACATTCATGAGGTCAAAACCACAGAGGGGCATATACTGAGGTCAACTGACGATATGTGCTAGGCGTTTCAGCAGCATTTTGAGATCCAATTCACCAAGGAACCTGGTCTCAATGGCAATGAGCGTTGCAGCTATTTGGCTGACTTTCCTTGGCTTGTGCTGACTGAAGCAACTAGCTGCGAGGGAGAGATCACGATCACAGAAGGTGAAATCTGCTTGACATTGAAGAGGGTTGGCAGTGGCAAGTGTTCGTGTCTTGATGGTTTACCCTATGAATTGTACTTGAGGTTGTCACACATCTTTTTGTTGATTTTGGCTGTTGTGTTCAACAACTGGTTTTGGCAAGGGTCACGGGGTCCATCCCCAGTCGCATCACCAGGGGTGTGGTCATGCTGTTGAAAAAGGGCAAGGATGGAGGGTGGGATTTAGATGATTACAGGCCCATAACTCTGCTAAACACAGAGTTAAAGATTTTGGCCAAGAGACTAATGGAGCATTTGCAATCAGTTGCCGAGCATCTGTTGGGACCCAATCAGACTTGTGCTGTGACGGGCTGAACAATTCAAAACAACCTGCATCTGATCCACATGATCCTAGAGAGAAAAAAAAGATGACAATGAGGCAGCGCTGATCAATTTGGATCAGTCCAAGGCATTTGATAGGGTCAATCATCAGTACCTGGCTGCTGTCCTGCAGGTTGCTGGATTCCATCCCGACTTCTGTAAGGGGGTTAGCCTCCTGAATCGCTCCCCCAGTGCTGTGGTACAGGTGAACAGAAAGTGGTTGCACACTTTTGCACTGTCTCGATCAGTTTGTCAGGGTTGACCACTGTCACTCCTACTTTACGCTTTGGCGTTGGAGCCTCTCCTTCGCCAGCTGAGGGACGGGGGAAGCAGTCTGGTCCTATGTGAAATTGCTGCCCCTGGTGGAGCTCAAGCCCAGGTTTCTGCATATGCTGATGACATATCCATTTTTGTGTTGTGTTGCAGCAACATTGAGGTGGTACAGAAGGTGCTTGAATGGTCTGAAAGGGTCACGGGGGCCAAGATTAACTGCAACAAGTCTTCCAGTTTGCAGTTAGGTTCCTGGAAGGGGGTCGATCATCCGGGGCCCTTTGGCTGGACGGACGGTCCTGTCTGCATTCTTGGAGTGTGGTTTGGACCCAACCTCCAGCTGGAGAAGAATTGGTCAGAAGTACAGGCAAAAGTCGGAATGTCAGTCACAACTTGACTTCAAAGGAGGTTGTCCTTGAAGGGTAGAGCTGAGGCATGTGCACTTATGTCTTTCCTCTTATCTTTTACCCCTTGGCTGTACTTCCTCTTTGCAAGGACCATCAGAAGGCAATCAAATACTTGTTGTTCACTCTTTTGTGGGGTGGCTGCAAGGCAAAGATCCACAAAGAATGCTGTGTCCAGCGTCCGTGTCATGGGGGACTGGGAATCCCACACTTGGTGAGTCACCAACATGCCTCAAGGTTGGCTTTCCTATTCCGCGTTTTGACTGAGGATTCAATTTTGGAGGGGAGTGTTAGTGACACCTTACCTAGCTTTACTATCACTCCTCCCATTTCCTGAGCTAAGCGCTATCGTAGGCCCGGGAAACTGTTGACTTTCCTCTGTGACCTTTAACGGCCTTGAAAGGTCTTGTATCGTGAATTAGTGGAGGGGGTCACAAAGGATTTTCTCTCTGAGCGGTTCAGCTTGGGTGCCAGCAGTGAATTACAGTAATCCAAAGTTTTTGCTTACCTGGTGATTGATTCAGAACATGCTATCTCTCAATGACAGGATCTTCAGATGGGGCTGGGCAGATTTACCCGATTGTCATCAATGTGACCTTTGCTTAGAAGAAACAGTATCACACACCTACCATTGTCCTCATGTGCGCCCTTTCTGGGATTATGTCAGTGAGTTGACGACTCATACCACTCCCAATATTCTCGTGCTTATCAATCTCGCATACGTGTGCGATAATGTGTAGCCACCGTATTTTGGGGAGAAATGTATGGTGTTTCTGACGCTGCTAGCCATGGCATAAATGCTGATTTGGATGTCACGAAAGGAGGGAATCTTGCAATACAAACATAATTCTCATCAGGATCTGGTCAGATATTTTCAGCACCAGCTGAAGATGAAGATCAGAACAGATAGAAAGTGTTTGATATTGACAGATTTCAGCAAAAGGTGGGTGAAAGTAGCGAGCTTGGTTTGTGTGAAAGGCCTAACATTGAGTTCCTTTTTTTAGTCCACTCGGTCACAACGGGGTGGTTTCCTGTGATCCCTTCCCCCGGTTAAGCTAGACACTATTGATTTTCCTAGTTAAAGTGTTGCTCCTGGCCTGTTTCCAGCACTCTCTTTTTTTATGATCCATGTCGAGATTCCCAACCTCCCCAGTTTGTTTTTGGTCCCCTTTTTCATCTCAGCTGGGTCAGACTTTGATTTTTCCCATTCCGTCATTTATTTTTACCCTCGCCATTCCATTAGTGAGTGTGCTACTTGATTCTGTCTGCCGGCAGAATACAGCAGTCACTCTGATTATTTTGAAGGGTGGATGGGTCTTACTAACATCCATTTTCTTTTAGTTTGTTTTAATTTTAGTTCATTTCCGGGGTTTTCCCTCCCCCTCATTTCATGCTTCATGAAATTTTTATATATTTTTGTATTTAGGCATTTTGAAATTTTTATATCATGTGGTGTTTTTGTAGTTTCCCCCCATGAATACGTGATATTGTGGCATATGTAGGATTGAATGGTGATGAATGAGTTCTTGTGGTAAATGGATCAATTATATTGAATGAATGGGTCATGATCGTGATTAACTAGGAATAGGATAGCAAAGACTAGTCTTTCCCCACTTCCCCTTTGGCCATGTGCCACAATTATTGTACATTACAGTAATAAATAAATGATTAATAATTTGATACTAAGCTTTGCCACTTTTGATCTTGTCCAAGTGCAGTTTGCCTTGCAAGTAAATTATCATTTTTGTTAAACTTTCATATTTTTCAGTTTTCCTTTTTTATTTGTCCATACTTGTTTTTTTATTTGTTCACTTTTTCTTTTTTTCATTTCTTTCTTTATTGAATTTTTGCCCTCTACCCATTTTGTTTACTACCTTTTTTTGTCTTGGTTTTCTCTTTAGTTTATTTTTAGTTTTTAACGTACTTGTTGTCTTTATTTTTTCATGTTTTCGTTTGTCTGTCCATGAATTTGTCTTGTCTTTCTTTTAATTGTATAGTGAAAAAAAAGAAAAGAGCAACTGGTTATTTATTTAGTTGTGATGGTCTTTGGGCCATCATGGCCGATGTTGATATAACACCGGCAATGTCAATGCCTAAAACGGCCTGAGTGGAAAATAGGCCGAAGAAAAAAGATGCAGCCTATTATGTTACCCAAAGAGGAAAATTTGAGGAATCCTTTAAAGGGGACAAGTTCCTCACCCTCCCCAAAGCTTTGGAAACCGTGAAAACCTGCATAGTATCCCTGCTGAACACCATTGCAAAAACTTGGAAATTAATTGTGGCCAGCAGGGAAAACCTAGAAGAGCCCTTAAAAACCGTGAACATCAGCCCTAAAGACTTAGCTAGAAGAACAAATGCTGTGGGATATTATCTTACCTATGAAGCAGCAAGCAAGAGAGTTGGTGTCTTGGATACTAAGAATATAAGGCTACAGACTGAGTACATGGGCACTTGTAGGACAAGAATCACAGTCTGTGAGGATCAGATGGGGGCCTTCTTCTCAAAATACAGCCAAGTGGAGGATATGAAGGCCCTCATAATAAAATCTGGCATTGTCACTGGTGACATGGAATTGCAAGAATTGCAATGAATTGTAAAAATTTTGGAGAAATCCCAAATATATTGGTATGCCAAGAGGAGAGGATGTTGGTAGTAGTGGAGGGCCGGAGACCATGTCATTGGTCTTGTGAAGCTTTGGGGCACATGGCTAAAGTGTGCCCTGTGAAACGTACTCGGCCTCCACCTTGTCCAACAACAGCAGTAGTCGCAGCACCAGCAGAGGAGGGTGTAACTGTAAATCCCCACCCCCGATGGGGCCTGGAAGGATGTCAGAAAGAATCATAAGACAACAAATGTGCCTTCTCCCTAAAACTGGACGTGACTCCACAAAAGCAGCAACCACCACTTTAAGAGCAGCCAGAGAAGCAGAAGTAACCACAAAAAGAGGTGCAGCAGAAAGAAGGACCACAACAAAAGCAGCATGTGAAGGGCCTGAGGGATCGGGGTAAGGCTGCCCAACTGCTCCGTAACCTCTTCTTGTTTAGAGTGGATGTCATCATGATCCAAGAGACCCACTTTGTTTGCAGTGTTGATGCACGGGTGCTATCTAACGACTTCTAACATCTATTCAGCATATGGAGCCGACATGCCAGAGGAGTTTCTTTGCTGGTTAGCTGTACCCTGGATGCAAAGGTGGACCTTGTTCATGTCAATGCCAAGGGCTGGTTGCTTGTGGCCGATATCGCAGTGAAAAGTTATTCGTTTCGAGTTGTTGCGGTTTATGCACCCAACAACCAGGAGGAGCAGGTCTCATTTTTTTCAGCAGTTGCAGCCATTCCTCGTGGATTCAATGCGCCTAGTTTTAATGGGGGACTGGAATGCCATCCTGGACCCCAAGTTAGATAGGGGCAGGGAGTTAGTGGGAGGACGGGCGATCATAGCTTGGTTGTTCTGATCGACAAGTTTGGTCTTGTCAATAGATACCGAGTCAATCACCCTGAGGGAGCGGGGGAAGATGTGGACGTGGGCTCTTAATTGGCCTTCTACCCAGATGGTTAGCTACCTAGATAGAATGTTAGTTAGAAGTGCCAATGTAGATTTAATAGATTGTCCCAGATTCCACTGATTAGGCTATTTTGACCACAAACTTGTTTGTGCCCGGGTGGTGTTAGATTGTAGGCCTAGAATGGCTGGATACTGGAAGTTCAATCTGTCTTTACTGGACAGGCGGGACTTCCAGGAATAGCTAACTAGCCTAGTGCAGAAGGAACTAGTGGAGGTGGTTATTGGGAATAGGTGGTGGGAGAGGCTTAAGGATAGGATTAGTTCCTTCACCACCGAGTTTAGCAAATGGCTCACACTAGATAAGGCTAACAAGGTGAAGGCTCTTAAGGATAGTCTTTCCTGGGCAGTGGCTGGGGGGGGGACTCCTAGAAATAGCCTTAGCTAAGGAGGCCCTGGAGCATTTGGCTAGCAAGCACTACATGAGTCAGGTAATTAGACATAAGTTAAGCAAGATGTCTTCCAAAGCTGTGAATATGAGCACAGAATTGTGTAAAGAGATCTGTCATGGTTCCAGTCATTACATTTGTGGGGTCAAAACCTCAGAGTGACATACTTTGAGGGCCACTGATGATATGTGTGAGGCATTTCGGCAGCATTTTGAGAGCTGATTTACCAAGGAGTCTGGTTTCCACAATGAGAAGTTTCATAGCGTTTTGGCCGACTTTCCTCGGTTTTCACCAACTGAAGCAGCTAGCTGCAAGAGAGAGATCACAGAGAGTGAAGTCTACATGGCATTGAAGAAGGTCAGCAGAGGCAAGTCCCTGGGTCTGGATAATTTGCCCTATGAATTGTAATTGAGGCTGTTGTACATCTTTGTCCCAATTTTGATTGTCATGTTCAACAACTGGTTCCACCAGGGCTCTGTCCCTGACCAGATTTCCAGGGTTGTGATCATGCTGTTGAAAAAGGGCAAGGGTGTTGGGCGGGATTTAGATGACTATAGGCCTATAAACACAGAGTTAAAGATTTTGGCCAAGATCCTGACAGAGTGTTTGCAGTCAGTTGCCTAGACTCTGTTGGGACCTGAGCAGACTTGTACTGTGAAGGGCCAAACAATTCATAGCAACCTGCATCTGATCTGCACAATCATAGAGGGTGTGAAATATGACAATGAGGCTGTGCTGATCAATTTGGATCAGTCTAAGGCATTTGGTAGTGTTAACTGGCTGCCGTCCTGCAGGCCACTGGATTCAAACCCAACTTCTGCCGCTGGATTAGCTTGCTGTATCACTTCCCCAGTGCTGTGGTACAGATGATGGGTGCTTTTGCACTGTCTCGGTCAGTTCGTCAGGGTTGTCCACTGTTGCTCCTACTTTATGCTTTGATGTTGGAGCCTCTCCTTCACCGGCTAAGGAACAGGGTGTGCAATCTGGCCCTACATGGAATCACTGTCTCTGGAGGTGTTCAAGCCAGGGTTTCCGTATATGCCGAGGACATATCTACATTTGTGTTGTCGCACAGTGACGTTGAGGTGGTACTAGAGGCACTTGTATGGTACAAAAAGGTGACAGGGGCCCAAGATTAACCATGACATGTCTTCTGGTTTGTAGTTATGTGCCTGAAATGGGGTGGGGTCAATCTTCCGTGGCCCTTTGGTTAGATGAATGGTCCTGTCCACATTCTCTGAGTGTAGTTTGGACCTGACCTCTAGCTGGAGAAAAATTGGTTAGAAGTACAGGCAAAGGTCAGCGCAGTGTCTTGGACTTGGCATCGATGGAGGTTGTTCATGAAGAGCAGGGCGGAGGCATGAGCCTCTTATGTCCTTCAGATTGTCCTTTGCCGCTTGTCTTTACTTCCTCTCTGTAAGCGACATAAGGCGCCCACACACTTGCTAACCTCCACGCTGTGAGGGTAACACAAGCAGAAAGTCAACAGAGTAGTCTGTGTACAACGTCTATGTAATGGTAAGTCACAAACTTGCCATGAGGCTGGCTTTCCTATGCCAATCATTGACAGGAGATTCGATTATGGAGGGGATTGTAAAGGATGCTTCCCTGGCTTTACTATCAGTCCTCCCACCTCATAGGTTGTGCGCGGTCATAAACCTTGGGATCAATCGGATTTCCTTTGCAAGTGTTGATCAGCCTTGAGGGCCATTCCTCGATCCAATGACCTTTCTTGGCCTAGGAGAGTCTTCTATCGAAGGGCTCACAAAGGATACGCTACATGAGCGGCTCAACTTGTTGGAGGTGGAGTTCCGCTCCTTCTGGTCTTGGGCGCCAGCAACAGATAACCTCAGCAACCCTGAGTTTTCACTTAACTGGCAACTGGTTCGGAATAGGCCTTCATAAGGGGTTTAGCAGATATGCCAGTCTGTGAACAATGTGACTTTGGCTTAAAAGAAATGGCTTCACATACCTACCATTGTCCCGAAAAGCTCATTGACCATGCATACGCATGTGGCAATGTGCTGCCCCCATTTTCTGGGGTGAAATGAATGGTGTTTCTATCGCTGCTGACCATGGCTGGAATGGTGATTTGGTCAATACGACAAGAGGAAGTCTTGTGAGGCAACTATCTTTCTCATCAGAATCTGAGCTCAAGATGAAGATTAGAATTAATAAAAAATGGTTGGTTTCAACAGACTTTAGAAAAATGAGGCAAGCTTGGTTCATGTGAACAGGGTTAGCCTTAATTTTCTCTTTTAGGTCTACCTAATTCGAATAAGGGTGGTTTCCTGTAGAGTCCTCCCCTGGTTAGACGAGACAAGCTTTGTGTACTTAGTTAATGATAATAAGTGTTGCTCTCGGCCTGCTCCCAGCTATATCTTTGGTTATGAACCAAGTCGAGATTTCGAGTTCATCTTGACTGGGTCAGCTTTCTTTACTCCCCACGTCCATATTTATTTTCTCTTTTCCCTATCCCTTAGGGAGAGAGCCTCTTGATTCTATCGTAGGCCAGAATACAGCGGCCTCTCTTTTTTGAGAATTGGACGGATCCTACTAACATCAGTTATCCTTAGTTTGTTTGTGGGTTCATCTCTTCCCCTCTCATTGTATATCATCCACAGATTTTTATGTATAAATTTAATAATCAAATTTTTGTCATGGGGTACATTTTGTAGGTCCCCCTGAGAGTATGCGGCATTATGGTACATGGAGGATTGATTGGTAATGGATGAGTTCTTGTGGTGAATGTGCAAACTGTAATGAGTGAATGGGTCAAGAATCTGATTAACTAAGTACAAGATAGTGAATACCAACCTCAACCCATTCCCCCTATTTTGGCCATGTGCCACAACTGTATATTTTTATACAATAAATCTAAATAAGCTGATACTAAGCTGATTAATATTCAGACTGATCTTACTTCGTTTGGCTATACAGCATTTAACCCTCTCCTATTCCTTGCAAGTTGTCTTGTTAATTGTTTTGTAACTTATTGTTCTGTGTTTTTTGTATGTATCCGTTAGCACCAGATAGTGGTGTTGAATAAATACACTAAGAACTCATTCTTCTGTGTATCATTTACCTCAACAATACAACACTTTGCATGACAAGAAAGAAGTCACATGTTATTTCTGGTTAATTAGTACCCAAAAATAGTAGTGTGATAAGAAGACTCCTGTAAGAAACCAAATACTTGTTTAGAAAACAGAGAGAAAAGATAAGTATCTTGACCATTAACAGCCCATTAAGGTAGCTTTTCATCAGTCAGGATTGTAAAAAGGGAAAGTAAGCAAAGTTTAACAATAGAGTAGAGACATAGGTTTGTGTGTTTTGGTTATTATTTGATAAGTAAACAGTTCAACAGTCAGGTTTTTTTTGTTTTGTTTTTTAAAAAAAATCACTTTCATCATTAACAGCAAAGAAAAGGAAGTAAAATAAATCACTTGACCTTTTATGAACATGGACATTGTTCAGATCAATACTCACAATGTGGGTGAGTAGGCGTCTAATAAAATTCAACATACACTCCTCACCAGATATATGATTAAGTAACCGTCTAATTTTTGAGCACTTAATTTATGTATGTATTCACATATGTATGCAAATGAGTTTGTAGCAAATTTAAAACTTACCAAATTCTGATATGCTGTCTTTAATGAATTTTCCAGTTTTGCTTTACTATTTGTTGATGGAACCTCTGAAGAATTTGTTAGTCTCTGACTGAGCTGCCAAGTCAGTTCTTCTTTCTGATTGGTCAGTGCATAGATTTGTTCCTGCAGTCCTTTACATAAGTGCTTGCTGTAGTTGTCAAAATGGTTTTCAATTATGTCCTTTGCTAAGGCTGTAAAATACAACAGAATAAAAAGCCAAGGAGCTATAAAAAAACGAAAAAATTTAAATTGAATAAAGCAAATGATTATATCTCCGACAGGCACAAAAGAATTTCCAGAATTTTTTTTTTCACACTTTTGTAGCAGGCATAAATAAATTGATTTTACACATAAAGTAACAATATGTTAAACTCAATATCTTTTCACTGAAACACTTATATAGTCCCAAATGCCAAATACAAATCTAGAGAAAACTCATATCTGTTGAAGGAATCCCTCCCTGATTGACCATGTCTTCAGGGGGGTATCCGTACTCACCACACTTAGACAATTGTGGGTTTCTCAGGCTATTTAACGCCTAATCAAGTGATTAATCTTTTTCATACATCATTTATATACAAATAAAAACCAGCAGCGCCAACACAATTTTCACATTTCAGTTAAATAGTTAATAGACAATAGATTGGATTACATTTTAATTTATTCATATCTACATTGCTACTTGCAGAGGTTTCAGGTATACAGGATTCCTGTATGTAACATCAGTTTTTATTGACATGTGTTGGTTTGTAAGAACCAAAAAATGCATAAATTCACTTTCATTATGTTTAGGTTTTATTAAAATTCTAATCATTGCTTTTTAAAACAATAACTGCCGAGGAGTGAAGGTAGTTAAAATTATAGTGGTGTCAAGGGAAAAACTATCTTTTTGACACTCTGTATTTTTGCATGCCAAAGTTTAAAGATTGCTAGAAGTTCTACATTATTTGTTATGGATGACATATGATGTTTACACCACACAGGAAGCACTTCCTGTATTCCTTGGAGCCATGACAGGAGCTAAACAGCAGCAGGTTATAATAAAAATGCCCAAAAGACAAGTAGAAATGCCATACCTATGTTTGAAAGTACACGATAACAGCTGATGCAGCAGCTAGGTTTACCAAATACTTTTGGCAGTTTCATGAGTTAACCCAGGAAACGTAAGATTGCTTTCATAGAAAGTACTATGGCAACTGTTCGGATGAACTCTTCAACATAGTACCTAGACTTTATGAATTTAAGCACAACACTAGACTGGCAACAAGGTCTCACCAATTTACAGTTGAGTTGGCTAGATGTAACTGTAAATTCTATGCTAATAATTTCTTTTCTCACACTTCTCACTTGTGGGACTCTCTCCCAGCTCCATGTTTTCCGTCAATTTTAACCATAAAAAAAATTTAAATGCAATGTCAATCGCTTTCTACTGTCCTCCTGATCACTCTTCTCTTATTCTTGCACCTTAGTAAAGTTTCCATTTTCTAATTTTTCCACACCCAGTAACCCTTTGTGTCTTAGTGGCTTTACTGCCTTGCTTGGAGTGAAATCGATAAAAAAAAAGGTGGAACCTAGATGCCAATCTAGCAGCATACTTAAATTCACGTAGTTGGCACACATGGGGGAAATATAATTGACAGAGCAGTTGCCATGAAAATATTTGCAGAAAAGACAGAGGGAAGCTACGTCATGTTGGTGAGAAAGTGACTGAAGTCGAGATGCCAGGTCAGGATCGATTACATTGCAGATTCTTCTTTGGATTTTGTCAAGAATCTCAAGATGAATAACAGGAGCACCAGACCAAATATGGCAACAGTATTCAATGCACAGATGAATGGTATATTTGTAAATGTAATATAAAATATAAAGCAGAAATAGTGTAGGACTGAAGAGAGAGTCCTGGGTTACGCCTGCATTGATCTAATAGGTTTCAATAGCTTGGACATTATCAACCACCATATATATATCTACCTGTAGTGCAATTAAATTAAGGTGGGAAGTGTGAGAAAATAAACTGTTGGAGTAGAAGTGACAGTTGGATTTAGCCATTTCAACAGTCCATGTTTTCCAGTCAGTTTAATATATAATAGGTTAAAATGAAGAGACTTAGTTCTACAGGTGTGTTATAACCTAGAAAATGTTACTGAATGAGGAATAACCAAAACGGATGTTGGAATTGAAATGTTGGAAAGATATAGTGGGGCTGACACAAAACAATTTTAACCTGTTCTCTTTCTAGCTGAAAGACTCAAAGAGTTTTTCAGTGATTCTTACAACAAATGGTGTCAAGATAGTTAAATGTCTTATCTGAAAATCTGGAAAAAAAGAAACTCAATTAGTTTCGTGGTTTTTTAGATATTAAACATTTTGTGGGATGGACAATTATCCTATGCTGTTACGCAATTTAGACAATTTTGCTGTTACACCTGGTATGTATATATGTTTACATACTGTTTGAGTGAATAAAAAGTCTACTGATTTTTATCAATAACAAATCATTTAATGGTAATCAAATGTTTCTTCTATTTTCTAGGGATTTCGCTTAGAGCAATTTATTGTTCTAACAATAAATGTTCAGTCCTCAAAATCAACAAATGCATGTCAGACAAGAAATCGTAAGAGATGTTGTAGAGTATCAGAAGCAAAAAAAAAAAATGGTTATAAAGAAAAAGTATCTTACACTTGAATTTTGGATTTCTGTGTAAAGACTGGGCGCCATTCCAGTATTTATCAATAAGATCCATCAACTGCAGAAGCAAACGGTCAATGCTATTTAAGGAAACTTTTTGCGAAGACTGACTGCATGAAGAAAGATCGTCTCCATCATTTGATCCATTCTGTAATGAAAAATGAAAATGACAATATAAGGAAATAATAAAACAATGAAGACTATCATCCTCATCTTTGTTGTTGTTATCACAACGTTTCAGCTGTTGTGCCCTCCTGCCTTCATCAGATGATTGTTGATTAAGATAAGCTAAATTTAATGAATTTAAGCATGCTACTAGACTGGCATCTAGGTCCCACTCTTTTACTGTTGAAACAGTTAAATGTAACTATCACTTCTACTCCAACAGCTTCTCTCACACTTCCTGATGGCGGAACTCCTTTCCATTTACTTGCTTCCCTGATAACTACAATCTTCAAAACTTTAAATGCAACATCAATCTTTTCTGATGCCTTGATCCACATTCTCCTTTTTATCCTTTCTGCAATCAACTCTATACTCAGTCTTTTCTCTTACTTTCACTCTGTAACCTCCTCTGTACTAGTGGCACACCTGCCTGGATTGGGGTGAAATGCTTAAAAAAATAAATAAATAAATAAAAAACAATAACAACACCTTCAGAGAATTGAAATTTGGAACTAAATCTTTTATTTAATCTACAGGGGTAGACTGTTCTCATTCTTCTGTTCAACTCTTGGAATATCTCATCTAGTTTTTCTTTTTTTTTAACCCGTAACCCTCTAGGGTCATAGGAGCACCACATGCACTGCAACAGCAGTGGTGTTTCAAGGTCAAGATAGCCTGATGGAGGGCAACCTTCTGTAAGTTTGTTTTGAATTCAGAGTTTTTCCTTCTCCTTTACAGGTTGCCACCCAAGGCTATAGCCCCTAGTCTGTCCTATTATTTACCCATGGTTGGGATAGGAGGGAGAAGAGATATAGTCATACCTTTCTTAAGGTTATTAGCACATAAGTAAATGTAATGAACTTAACTGGAATTCGAACTCAGCATTCCAATTTCTCAGTTCAAGCCACTATCCGTTAATCCACTGTGCTTCTATGTTCCTCTTTAGTACTGCTCAGTTATTGCTCACCCCATTTCACAACACTTACATATTGGTGACATACAAACAAGCAAAATAATAGACACTAAAAAGACTGATATACTCACAAAGATTAGGAAATTTTTTTTTCAGAAATAATTTTTATTCTTTAGATCTTCCTTAGGCCATGACACTTGTCAAAATTGAAAAATATTCATTTATCTTTTTAGGAGTCACCTGTTTATAATATCAATCTTCTATGTACTGTGTCCCATGGCTCTCCACAATTTCCTGACAAGACTAATAATAAAATGTTACATTTTTTTTTAATTTGACTTCAGTCAAGATTCTAGTCAACAATCCTGCACCACATTTAATTTTGAACTCCATAATCTTTTGAATGACTGTAAAATATGTGCCTCAACAAAGCTAGTTTTTCTTCTCCTAGACTGGTTGCCATCTATAGCAAGTGAGCCCAATCAACCCTACAGCATCAAATCAATCCCTGACTTTTACAGCTTTACTGACTTTAGCTTTTTTGCATACAAAAACTGACTGTTTTTCAGTGAGATTTCAAAAAGATTTCTTTTAAATAACAAACATATATATCACATCTAACACTTTCACCCCGGCCCCTCAACCTCCAGCGTCTTACTCTCAGGGTTGAGGTGTCTACTCAGTCCTAACCGAACTTAAGGGAGTGGTCATAGGTCCCCCTGAGCATCTGTAGATTATTCAACTGGTCCGCCAGTTTAATCCTGCTTCCTGCCCACGTTGTGATTTGTTTGATCCAGAAAGCAGAAGTGATGTCCGTCCATTCATGGTCAACTGAAGATGTAGACACGGCTGGGGAGTCTGCGCTAAGAAATTTAGAATGCAGCAAAAAAAAAAAAATTAATATCTGCAGAAAGCCAGACAAACATCGACTCAATGGTTGAATTGGTAATGTCTTTTATATAGCAGAAAAGAATAGTAGAGAAGAGGAACGGGTTACAGAAAAGAAAAGTAAAAAAAAAACTCATACACTGGATTCTAGACAGAGAGAGAGTGTAAGTGATTATCTTGTTGCTAAATCGTCTCAGAACAATATATGACTCTTGCAATGGAGAGATAAAGATTTCTGTGTGGGGCTTAAAGTTATAGTGGTGTTCCTCCTCCCAACACTCGCCCAGGCCAATTCTCTCTTCAAGAATTTTCTCCAGTCTGTCTTTTTCAGCATAACTACACATTTATATAGATAAACCTGGCTGGTTATAACTGACCCTCAGCTCTTCTACTTCACATGCGATTATCACGGGGTTCTGGCTGCTTCAACCAAAATCATGTGAATTCCAAAGTTCTTTTTAGCTTACTCTGCTCTATTTCAATTTTTAAACAATAAAAATTATTTTGACCATTTCCATTGTCTCTGATGACCCAGATTCAATGGGTACAACTTCTGCCCTAGATCAGATTTCCCCATCAGTAAACAAAATGCTCTGATTTAATTTCACTATTCAAATCTACTCCAATTTCACTAAAAAAAATATACGCGTGTGTGTGTGTGTGTGTGTGTGTGTTTCCCAAACTCTCTGTCACACAGATACATAGATTTTCAATGTTAATCTTTGAAAGAGGGATCTTAGAGAATGTTAATCTTCGAAAGACGGATCCTAGAGAATGTTAATCTTCGAAAGACGGATCCTAGAGAATGTTAATCTTCAAAAGTTATTTCCTAAAATAAATTTCCCTACAGTTTGGCTTATGGCCACATCACATTGAAACACCAGTTCCCGTACAATCATTGAAGTTAAGCAACATCAATCCTTGTCAGTACTTATATGGGTGACCACTTAGGTATACCAGGTGCTGTAAGCTTCAATGCGCAGGTGGTGTAATGGATAATGACCCGGAATTGTTAATCAAAAAGCTGAGTTCCAATTCCTGTTAGGTTTGTTATATTCACTTATGTGCAAATAGCCTTAGGAAATGAGTTAATTAGTAAAAATTTTATCACCAAAACCATTATTATTTCCAAAATAATAATAAAATTGTGTGCAAAATATTTAGATTTCGACATTAAATAACCTATAGAGGTTGTTATGCCACAAAAAAAAAAAAAAAAAAAAAAAACAACCAACCAACCAACTCTAATTTTTATGAGTCTACTTAAGTAATCCCCCCCCATTCTATTCTTATACTCTATCAATTAAGTATAGTATATTGATATATGAGTGGACCAGTCTATTTAAGTAGTTCCAAATAGGTTAGATTGGTTAATTTACTGACATACCAATCTTGTTGCATTATTTAATGTCAAATAATAATTTAATGTCATATAGGACAAAAATCATAATAAATTAATAGAAAGGTAGACAAAGATTCAATTTACATTAGAGTCAAAAAGGTAGACAGAAAACTGGTTTATACTGAATCTACAAGTATCTACTTGAAAGTTGACACCATTTTTATGGGGTGTGGAAGTCTTACCCCCTCTGCAGGGAGTGCAGTTAGAACATTCTAAACGCCATTAGGCTGACAGAGGATCAATAATACCTATAGATCAGCGTTTCTCAACCTTTTTGCCCTTGCATAACCCTTAAAATAAATTACACGTCTCAAGGAACCCCTACGCAAAAACAAAATTATATACCATATCTTTCTCATTTTATTTACATCGTAGTTCATGTGGTATCATAGTATATATTGTTGAATAACTGGTTTTAAGAAAAAATTAGTACTTCTTTGTCAAATTTTTCAGTAATGCTAAATAAAATTCATACTGAGTCTGTCTATATTTCTGAGATGAGGTATTATGTACATTATTTACATTACTCAGACTATTGTCCTCATCTTTGTCGCCATATTTATTACAACGTTTCGGCCATTGTACGCTCAGGTCTTCTTCAGGTGGTTGGAATGTCGAACTGAACCCTTTATTTCGCTCACTGGCCATGTTTGATGGATGTCAGTTATCAGTTATCTCCTATTAATTTCCCTCTGAAAGTTCTCCACTGCCTTAACCGGGTATTGAACTCACTCTTCGACTGGACCATCTGAACTCAATAAGACCTTCGATACAGTTCACAATGGAGAAAGAAAGTAACAACACACTCCCATTCCTGGATGTTCTAATATCTCAAACAGAGCATGGGTTTAAGACATCCATATACCGTAAACCGACATTCACTGGACAGTACCTCAATTTCAACTCCCCCCATCCATACAGCGTAAAGAAAGGGATCGTCCGTAGCTTACAACACTGAGCAAAAGTCATAAGTGGTGGCCCAGAGACGTTAGATAAAGAATTGGTCAGTATAAGTAGTACCCTACAACGTAACAACTACTCTGGGTACATGGCAGCAGCCCCCCAAAAACTGGGATAACGGGGACAAGAGGAGGAGGACAACAAAACTCAGAAAACAGTCTGCCTGCCTTATGTGAAGGGGTTATCAGAGAAAATACAAAGGATCTGCAGCCCTTACAACATCAGGACAACCTTCAAAAGCTTGACGACACTTCGCAGATATCTCTCCCGAGTAAGACCACCCCCTTAGAGAAGAACATGACTAAAGACCGTGTGTACGCTATCCCGTGCAGCTGCGGAAAGAAATATAAAGGGAAGACAGGCCACCCGCTTAAGGTAAGGCTTCAAGAACACGAGAAAGCTGTAACACGAGGAGAAGTGGAAAAATCAGGCGTGGCTGACCACATATGGAGAGAGAAGGGAGATCACCGCCCTCTGTGGGATCACGTTAAGATCATAGACAAGGAACACCATTGGAAAATTCGTAAACTTAAGAAATCAGCACATATGCTAGGCCACAAAAATCTCCTGAGCCGACCAAGCATAGAAATAAATACAATACGGGAACCAGTAATAAGGAGTGCCAGAGAAAAGCAATGATATTAACAAAGTTGCAATATGAGCTCTGGTAAAAACATGCAATGATAACAACAAAATTGCAATATGAGCACTGGTAAAAAATGGTTGCTGAAGACATTAGCTTTATAATACCCAGAAATTCATACCCAGATGTCCTCAAGGCACAGTGGATAAAGGCGTTGGTTAGATCCAGTGACAGGACCCAAACAGTGTGAGTTCAATACCCAGTTAAGGCAGTGGAGAAATTAACAGGAGATAACTGGTAACTGACATCCATCAAACATGGCCAGTGAGTGAAATAAAGGGTTCAGTTCGACATTCCAACCACCTGAAGAAGGTCGGAGCGTACAATGGCTGAAACGTTGTAATAAATATGGCGACAAAGATAAGGACAATAGTCCAAGTAATGTAAATAATGTAAAATTCATACTGTTCATTTATAATACTTCTGTTGTAAGTGACCTCATTTGCCCTGGCTGGGATCCCTACCCCATCTACATAGCCTATGTTGGGGCCAATTCTTTGTTAGCAATCGTCACAGCAACACCTTCATTCATGGATTACTTACCAGCTCAGTAAAGATATTATTCAAAATGTCAAAAAGTCCTGTATTTATATATTTTTTGTAAGTAACAATCATGTTTTTTGTATATGTACAGAAAGCACAAATATTTTTATGTGAAATTGCTTTCAAGGTATATGTTATTTATATCAAAATACTTTCAGGGTATACATTATTTATATAAAGCTACCTTCAGGGTATATATTATTTATATAAAGCTACCTTCAAGGTATATATTATTTATATAAAACTACCTTCAAGGTGTGTGTATATATATATATATATATATATATATATATATATATATATATAAAAGCTGCATTATGAAATGTTTATGCTTGGGTTCCATTCCCAAGCTGCTCCAGTTTATAAATATATATATTATTTATATATTATGCCTTTAAATTCCTTGAGGAACATAGGGCCGCAAAATATTGTTGTGGTTTCTATAACAAGCCAGTTTTTAAGTGAGTAAGTTGTTAGCCTACTGCACAACCCCCAATCAGGAGAAACAGGTTTTGAATTCAGAGTTGTCCTTCTCCTAGAACAGTTGCCACCCAAGGCTATAGAACCCAGCCTGTTGTTCTATTTACCCATAGCTGGAGAAGAGGATTCATACCTTTCCCAAGGTAAGTGAATGTAATGGATCTGACTGGAATTTGAACCCAGCTCTCTGATTCTTCAATCTGAGATGCTATCCATTACTCCACTATGCCTCCCCTCCCCAGTTTATAAATGCTATATACAAATTAAATAACCTGTATTCTCAAATCCAAAAAAAATCTGAAAACCAAACCATTTACGGTTACAAGAATTTTGGATAAAGCATTCTCACCCTGTAATAATTTTAAAAATATTTACATAGTGAAATATATTAAATAAAAAAATTAAAAATGTATCCTATGATACTATAGATAATACTGTGAGATACAATAATCAGATAGTTTTCTGAGATATTTTCTAAAAATCCTCATGAAACCAATAATAATGCTCAAAAACTGCATAAATTTAAACATGCTACTAGGTCAATATCTCGGCCCCACCCTTTCACTGTCAAAACGGTTAAATGTAGCAATCTCTTCTACTGCAACAGCTTCTTTTCTCACACTTTCTGCCAGTGGAACTCCCTTCCTCCTACTTACTTCCCTAATAGCTATAATCTTCAAATATTTAAATGTAATGTCAATCAACATCTTCTGATACTTTGATCCTGATGCCCATCCTTCTCTACAAACAACCTCTATACACTTGCTCTCAATTTCTGTAATCCCTTGCATGGTAGTGGTGCCAACGCCTTGCTTGGTGTGATATGCTTAAAAATATATATATATATATATATATATATATATATATATATATATATATAGTGAAATATGATTTAAAAAATGAATACCTTTATATTAAATAATCTAATAAATTAATTTACCTTTGTGGGTGCTGATTTTTCAAACTGTTTTTGTTGTCTCAGTTGGGTACTGTTGTTTTCTTGTGCTTTTGATTTAATGGAAACCGTGTTGCTAGTATTACTATTAGTATAATTATTATCATTATTAGGATCACTTTGTCCATTATATTTCGGCAATTCTTGAGCAGAATGACTATCTGCAGTAGATAAAAAAGAAAAGTTAATTGCAAATACACACAATAGAAAGACTTTGTTTGAACAAACTGAAAATAATGTGCTTAATAAATGCTAAATTATAAATTCTTAATACTAATCATTAAATAATTATTTATAATAAATTAATATATATGTATGTGTTTAGTAGATTCTTACTAGATTTACTGTATTTCATGGCATTTAAGACACCTCTGCCCACATTCCATTTCTCCTTCTTATTACAATATCAGAGATGAATTATATATAAATACTGATGGTCTATAAAATCTGGACAAACATTAACCTACCATATAACTCAACCTTTGACCTGAGGAATATTTTTGTGACATTTTATGGGGAAAAAAGGAAGAAACTTAAAATACAATCAAATACAAATGCAGGTTGGGTTTACACTAGACTCAAAAAGATAGACACAATTCTGGTTGATCAGTCAGTTATGTGCCACGCGTGATACATGCTCAGGTAATCATGTATCTTTTGATACATGACTGACGAGGCAGATTTTTTCCCACAGTAGGTTGCCATTTCTTTCTGCAGTAGACCAGTTGCTATCCAAGGCTACAGAACCTGGTCTGTCCTGCTATTTAACCATAGCTGGGGGGGAGAAGAAGAGGATTTATACCTTTCCCAAGGGTATTAGCTCATAAGTGAATGTAATGGATTCGACTGGAATTCGAACTCAGCTCTCCAATTTCTCAATCCGAGCTGCTATCCATTACTCCACCACGCCTCCTCTGGTTGATACTAGACTCAAAAAGATAGACATAGGTTTACATGAGGGTCAAAAACGGAGCAGGTCAGGTTTACTCTCATGTTCCAAATAAAAGAGCTGGTAAAACTAAATTAATTTTACCTCTGTCATCATGTTTATTTGTTACGGTATTAATTTTCAAATAATTTCCTCCGTGGCATTATTATTCTGTTTCATGTTGGTTAAACTTGTTTAAAAGATCCCGAGACAAACATGTAGCAATGGTAGGAACAAGCATCAACGGATATAAAAAAAAAACGATGATCATAATGAAAATAATCTGTATATGCCTATACAAATGGAAGCAGATGAAAATAAGGGACAACAATCTACATCTCCAAAACAGTCCTGATGAAGATCATTTGAAAGAAGATATCCATGAATATAAAAGAATGCCAGACAGATCAAGGTCTCCCAGAAATAGAAATATGATAAGATTGATGGAAGGAGAGTGAGAGGTAGAGCAAGGAAATCATGAAAATAGAACAGAGAAGCAAAAGAATGACTAAGTGCATAAAACCTGCTCTGTTTAAGGAAAGGTAAATGTAAAAGACTAATCATTCACATATGGATGAAAGACATTTTATATAAACTCAAGTAGTCATGAGGAGGACAGATTTTGAGAGTAGAGATTGTAAGTGACTTGTGAATACTACTACTATTACTCATACTACAACACATCTCTTATAGAATGCAAAGGCCAGGGTCAGGATGGTCAGAATACCTTGTAGGCATGGTATCATGACAGTAATGGATTGTATTTGCCTATGTTGTGGATACAAGTCCAAAATGATACAAAATCAACAGAAGGCTGCAGGAATTTCGAAATGCCGATACACTTCCCACACCCAGGTTCAGGAGACAACTGAGACCACACATGGATGAACATTAAGCCAATGGGCAGCATGCATTCCCTTGAAGTCCTTCCACCTGCTACCTCTTAGGATTCAAGGTGCCACTTCTGTCTCTGTTATATTAAGAGAGTCATAGAAAGAAACCGTCTTTTCATTACTATCATCTATGCAATAGCATTGCAGTCTGGGAAGTTAGGTGGACAGATGTAAGGGGTCCAGTGACAACATGAAACACAACACATAAATGTATATAAAAATTCCCAGTGGAATGCTTATTTCAATTGATACACTTATTTTATAAGTTAGAAAATTCCCACCAGCATGACAGCACTTATATTTGGTACAAAGGTGTATACTAGAGTCAAAATGGTAAACATAGATCTAGTTTATACTACAGAGTGCGATGGATAAATTGTCTAAATTACACAAAAATGAAAATAACATTAACATCTCATTTTAACAGATATATTTACCAAAATTACACAAAAATATCTTGAGATACAAAGAGTAAATTTATTCAATAAAATTCACCATTGGCTCAACTACAACCTTCAGACAACTTCAGAATCTCCTGCAACTCTTCTGGACATTTCCCCTTGTTTAAATTGGTGAATGCCTCCATAATCCTTGCCTTCAGTTCATCTTTGGTGTTACAAGGAGTTTTGTTGGTCTCTCACTCAACTGAACCCCACACATAATAATCAAAAGGGTTGCAGTCTGGGAAGTTAGGTGGACAGTTGTAAGGGGTCATGTGGTTGCAGAAATTGTCTGACAGCAATGACTGGGTTCTCTTGCTTGTGTGGAGAGTCATAGGGTCTTCCAGCAGCCACCCTCTTGACCCAGGCAGCACTACCTCCTCAAGGCACTTGATGTGGCCTCAGTGTTGAGTCTGAGGCCCTGTGAGAAGATGGAGGCATAACATTAGTGATCACTCCAAACACCATGATGCTGACTGGATATATCATCCAACTCTTGCACTGTTGACACCCACTCTGAAATGTTTGTATTGGAGCTTCTGGCATGAATGCCAAGCAGTACAGTATGTTGTTTCCAAATTTCTGGCAGAACGAATTACATCATGGTGGTCTTTTTCTCACAGATGGTGCCCAATTGACCCTACTCTACTGTGCAGTCAACAAAATCAAAAACGAACAACACACATGCACAAAATTAAAAATATAAAATGACAATTTAATCATCGCACTCTGTATAGTCAAAAAGGGTTGGGTTTACATCACCAAGTACCCAGCTGAAAATTGCCCCTTCTTTTTCGGAGGGGTATATCTTACCCCTCTGCAAAGGATGCAGTCAGTATAATCTATCTAGGGCAGACAAAATGTTATGGTAACAACAGAAGAATTGAGATCAATACCAAGTATGTGTACTAAGGATTTTGTAGTGATTGGGACGCCATATAATAATGGCTTCCAGGATGATTTACATGCAAACTGGAGATTTCATTTCTTCTTGGCTTACTTTGTACAACAGGCACTTAATAGCAATATTTTCAAAATAAACCTGTCACCAGCTTTTATATTTTCATACTTGGCAGCTTTAAAAGCATAAAATGCAGCAGTAGCATACTGTGGATAACAAGTCAATGGCACTAAGTAAGTGAACTGGTTCACTCATAAAAAAAAAATAAAAAATAGGAAAAATATTTTTTAGAAATAATACCAGCTAAGAACCATCATGGGAGATGCAATAATTTGCATAATGTGGTTAATAATTCAGGTTCAGCAAATGCTGAATAAATAATCCGGGTTGTGCTGTTTACCAGGGATTTCTTTTCTATAATCTGCAGAGCACACGCCATTACCATTTTCTTTTTTAATCGTTTCACTCCAAGCAAGGTTGTAATTCCACTAGTATGTAGGAGGTTACAGGAAATTAAAGCGAAAAAGAAGACTGAGAATAGGGAGGATTGAGGAAAGGACATAAGATGAATGGGGTTCAAGAAGATGGAAGATGGCGACTAACATTGTATTTAAATTTTTTTAAGATTGTAGTTATCAGGAAGCAAGGAAAGGAGTTCCACAGGTGGGGAGAGCAAGAAAAGAAACTGCTGGAACAGAAGTGATGGTTGCATTTAGCTATTCCAACAGTAAAATGCTGGGACCTAGATGCCAATCTAGTAACATGCTTAAATTCATGTAGTTGGGGCACCAGGTCAAAAAAGCTCATCAGAGCAGTTGCCATGAAAATATTTGTAGAAAAGACAGAGAGAAGTCATCTTATGTCATTGACTGAATGTCAAGATACTTAGTTAGGATGGATTACATTAGAGACCATTCTTTAGATTTTGTTAAGAATCTCTAGATGCACAGCAGGAGCATCAGACCAGATATGGCAACAGTATTCAATGCATGGATAAACAGTAGATTTGTAAATATGCAAGATAGATGAGAAAAATTTTCTGGCACTACATAGTGACCAGATTTTCCTTGCAGCAGATGAATTATTGATTTGATATAGTTGCTCCATTTTAAGTGGAAAATGTGAGGCCAAGAGAGACATTATACAATAAGTCTAGGCAACTTTTCTGTAAGCAGAGGGAATGACTGCTGGGCCTTTGCAATCATTGTTTGTGTGTGTGTATGTGCGTATATATATATATATATATATATATATATGTATATATCTTTTTCTCTGCAGATTACTGGGTGTTCTCAATTTATCTTTTTTTTTTTTTTAATCTGAACCCAATTTACACATTTCTCCTCAATTAGCTTCAAAGCACAAGGATCGAAAAATAGTTAGCCTCTCTTTTGTTATTCCTCTTTTTATTTTTGTTATTGTTTCGATTCACCTCTTTACGATGATTTATTTTATTATTATATTATCCTCCCTCTTCTCCCCACCTGTTTGTTATTTTCATTTATTTATTGCTGTATATAGTTATATACAACTTCAATATGTCCATTTTTGTGGCATCAATAAAGTTTTGCACTCACCCACCCCATAGACTGTTTTAAAAAAGTGAAATGAAAAACTTGGCAAGAACAAAATAAAAAAAACAATTGACAATTTTTTTTTCAAATATGGCATTCTTAAATGTCATATTTGAAAAAAAATTAAATGAAATTAAAAGGGTAATAAACAAGTAGATTGACCAATAAGCAATATTTGAAGAAACTGATCCAAACAGAATTAAACAAAGCGAAAAGATGAAGAATATTTGCAAAAGACATGAAAGCTGCCTATCACTTTAGTAAACATCACAAAAAAAAAAAAAAAATGTTTGAGTCATGCAAAGAAACACATTAGAACTGATTTGGTTGCATTGTGTTGTTTCTAGATTCTAATGTTCTTTCAGTAATTTCTTAATCCAAACCCCAACACTGCATCACAAACCAAATCAACATCAGACAATTTTCTTAAAAAATTGTTTCTTAGCATTAGTAGCAGGTTTCAGTTGCACAAATTTCTTAAAACTGTCATCATTTTGTTTATATAATTGTTATAATCCAATATCACCACACACACACACACACACGACCCCTGATAATAACAAAAGATTTGTCACAAGACAAAGATTTAAAAGCACAAAAGTGTTCAAGTTGCCAACTGAATTGATTACACTCAGTAGGTGTACCATCATAAGCATATGCTAGGTGATTAAGTCTTGCTTTGAGTGCACTAAATTTACTTTCAGCTAACAGTGAAAGCCTCAATAACTGGGCAAATAACACTCAGTTTGCCCAGTCATTCAAGCTTTCACTGAAATCTGAAAGTTTGTCCATGATTGGCTCCAAAATGCATGGATTGAAAACCGGTTAGCTTCTCTTTACTTCCTTTTCTTGTATTAATTGTTGCTATTGCTTTAATTCCCCTCTGCCACATTAGCAGTTGAAATATTGAATTCATTAGACATTCCTCATGGTGTCACATTTATATACAGCGTAAGGCAAAAGACGTGCACCATAAGGATAATTTATTAAAAATATAATTACACATGAAAATTTTATTTACTAGTTATTTAATTGCTATATGTTCTGTTCAAAATGTCCTTCTCCTTTTTCAAAACATTTCAATTCTTTGCCTGCACAATTCATTATCATGTCAGAGAGTTTTCTCCATTTTACTGCATTGATATTTAATTCTTTCTTTAAGTTCGTCAATATTTCTTGGGTGTACCTGATAAATAACTGAATTCAAATGGCCCCACAGAAAAAAAAAATCCAAGAATGTGAGGTCTGGTGACCTTGCTGGTCACTCAACAGGACCTCTTCAACCTATCCATTAACCCCTATAGTGCATGACTTTTGCCTCACCCTATACAATACAAAAAAGAAACTGCACTTAGTTGATGCATTCTTTGGTGTAGTGCTGGGGGTCTGAAGAATGGAAGCCAGAGACAACATGGAACAACAATTACCTGGAAGTATTCCACTTCTGAATGATTTATAAAAGAATGGAAACTATTGATGAATAAAATACAAAGAGAACTATAGCAGATAGTTATAGTCTTCATATTAGCAGGAGTACATCTTCTAGCATGTTTGGAAGTGTGTTCAAAATATAGTCATGTTGGTTGTGTAATTTTGTTATTCCATCTCTTCCAAGTGTTGCCTCATCCATAAACAAGAATGAAGAGACAAACAACTGATCGTCAGTTTGTGCAATAAACCATTGGCAAACATTCACCTATGGTGAGTGATCAGAGGGTGAAAGACCCAGAACACATTACAAATGATATGGATAAGAGGAGCTTCTCTTGAAGTACCCTCCATGTGGCACTACGAGGGCCACTTGATATATGCTGATACCTGGAGCATCTCCGATATTCTGTAGAATGTGTTCTTTGTGGCCTTCCTCAATCCATAATTTGTGGTGCCAGGATACTGTCTCAGCAACATGAAGATAAACAGCAGCAAAGGTTGGATGACTCAGCTGCTTTCAGTCTGAAAAAACAATCCGATAAAACTGTGCAGCTTCATATCCATTAACGTGACTATAATTAAAATATATCTGCCTGCTGACGATATGAATATGCTGCTATTGTTAAATGGAACACTTCCCAGTTAATTCACTACTAAACTTGCTAAATGTTGAAGACTGACTAGCCACAAATGTAACCTAGTCTATAGATCAACACAGCTCTCTCTCTCTCTCTATATATATATATATATATATATATATATATATATATCAAAGTATATAATTGGTATACACGGAATGAATTCCAATAACCAACAATTACTATTCTTAAAAGAGTGCTCAATACAAAGTAGAGCAGATATAATTATTTTTATAAAAAAATTTATAACATAAGTATGTTATAAAATCACTACAAAAATAGCCATTTTGTTTTTTAATATTACACGTATTTAAAGATCTAAATAGCTATAATAGCAGGATTTTGTTGTCAAGCTTTTGAATCTTTCTGTACTTCGTTTTTGATTGGTTATTCTAGCTTTTGTAACAATGCTCCCCCTAGTGTAGGATCGTTAATTCATCTGAAACTTTTAAAACCATTTATTTTCTTTTCAACACCATCACTTGATAAGACACAGAGTGTGTTGAAACAAAATGGCTATTTTTGTAGTGATTTTATAACATACTTATGTTATAAATTTTTTTATAAAAATAATTATATATATATATATAAATAAATAAAGGCATGTGTTGTTAAATACAATGGAACTTTTCTGTTGAAAAATCTTTTGTTCTTGCTTTTTGGCAAGGTTTTTTTTAATATTTGGGTCTAAATTGTTGAAATAAGACCTTAGTCCATGGTGTTTTGCTGAGCGCTTTCAGTTATCGTCAACCATCATCATGGCTGTAAGTTTTGATTTGAAATAGGTTGCTTATTTTTGTTTTAAAAATAATATTTTGGGTATTTAGACAATGTGGTTGGATTATTATTAATAAGGAGGGGGTTGGTGTTTATTATTTGGAGGATTAGTTGTTAAATATGTTTATGAGGTTTCTGCCAGTATTAAATGTTATTTTATTTATGTTTGGTTCTTAATTAGGATGACTTCAAAAGTTTGTAATTTTATTTTGCATTTGTTTTTATAGAGGACTTTGGTGTTAAGATTTTGGATGATTTGAATGTGTTACTAGTAGTGTAGTGTGTTGTTACAAAATATTTTTTTTATGGCGCTGGTGTCATTAACATGGTCTGTTTTTCGATTTTTTTTTTTTTTTTTTATTCAAGATTATTTTTTATCAGTATGAATTTATTTTTAGTTGGTAATATATACACTTAAAATAACACTAAAAAAAAAAAAATATATATATATATATATATATGATAAGAATATAGATTTAAGATGTGCTATATTTATGAGTAAGTGCTCAGTATCATAAATAGAGCAGATGTAAATGTAAAATTTACAGTCTGTTTCATGCTTGAATGCAATCTCCTTTGCTTGAAGATTGTATTCAAGTATGAAACACTGTTGTCACTGGTATATATATATATATATATATATATATATATATATATATATATATATATATATATATATATATATATATATATATTTTTCTGCCATGTGAGGCCTAGAGGTAAGATATCTGTCTGATGTCAAATCAGGTTTCAATCCTGGCTTGAAGCAATCAGACATTTAGATACAGCAAAACAGTCTGTCTGTGGATTACTATATATATTTAAATTGTTGTTGTTCATTTTTTTTTTTTGTTTCAACCATTGAGGTCTCGTCAGGCAGCAGATGTCAAACTCATAACACTTTATTTGCTTATTTTATGTGTGCAGAACAGGAAGTGCAACAGAAGGGAAGGGGTGTGGCAAGAGTGGGGAAATAGTGTGAGATGGGGAGTGAAAAAAAAAAATTACAGGTAATTTTGTTTGGGGTCATATAAACCCAAGATATATATATTTCAATGTGTCTACACCTAAACATGACTGCAGACCTTTAATTTAACAGCGTTTATTGGCCTGGATATGTTACTATTGCTAGTTTTAATTCCTAGCACAGCTTACAGACATCACTACGATTACTGTAAGGCTTGGCTTCCCTCAATATGCCCCAGCTTACATTAGCGCTTTTGTTGTTATTTTTTTCCTTTAAATTTCCACACATGCTTCTACCATATGACGAGACCTCAATGGTTGAAACCATGATAGCAGCCGTGTAAGGGATTAATCTTCCTGTGTGTATGTGTGTGTGTGTGTATATATATATATATATATATATATATAATAAGGACATCATGGGTAAATTGTTGCCATTTTATATTTTTCATTTTGCACGTTGTTTTGGATTTTGTTAATCGTATGGTATAGTTGAGTCAGACACTGTCTTGCAAAAAAAAACCACCATGGTGCAATTCACTCTGCCAGAAATTTGGAAACTACATGCATGTTCTGCTTCGCATTCATGCTAGAAGCTTCAATACAAACATTTCAGAGTGTTTGGGTTATATATATATATATATATATATATATATATATATATATATATATATATATATATATATATATATATATATATATGTGTGTGTGTGTGCATACATACAAAATAGTGCTCACTATACTGAGTATTGCTTTTATCTACACCATTGATTAAATAAATAGTTATTTGCTCAACTGTATAGATATATATGTATGCAAATATATGGATATAGATCCAACAGTATGAAGAAAAATATACAGAAAAAACAAACAAAAATCTTAATATGCAATTATGTTGTATTAATGTTAATATAAAAGTCAACGTCGGACGTTTCGGTCTATTTTAGACCATTGGATTAGTTGTGCTCTTATGTCCATTGTCTTTTCGTGTTGAATTTTTATATGTTCTAATGTTAATCATATTTAAATGAAAATGTCCTGAAGATGGTCTAAAATAGACTGAAACGTCCGACATTGACTTTTATATTAACATTAATACAGCATAATTGCATATTAAGATTTTTGTTTGTTTTTTCTGTATATTTTCTTCATATATATATATATATATATATATATATATAAATAAATAATCACTACATATATGGTTGATCGTATCTATTTAGATCATTCCTACATCTCTCTCTCTCTCTCTATATATATATATATATATATATATATATATATATATAAAAAATACACAATACCTAAGCTACATAAGTTTCACCCTTTTTGTCAGGGATCTTCAAGCCTGGTTGTAAATGTACAATTATAAAATGTCACCCACAGCTTATTATGAACTACACATTATCATTTTTAATCTGGATGCAAACTTCATTTGGGATTCATATTTGCCAGCAAATATTTTTGGGCACATATAGTGCCTGACAACATCTCTGATCTTTTATTATGCAATAGACTAGGGTTCATCAGCATCGAAATTTCTTGGTACAATTTACAAAATCTTTCTCCCTTTGCATAGCTTTCAGTCTTTTCTTACTACATTTTGTCATATTTTCATGTAAATTTTCTATTTCGCTTTAATTTTCCAGATAAACTGTTGTAGTTACAACATTTACTTCATGTAAAAAGATGTTAAATGGTCATATCTTTTTTTAAACATGCACTAATATAATTCATGGTGTGGAGTCCTTCAATTTCAGCCTTATATATGGTGTTGTTAGTCAAACATTGTCCATTTAGAAGGCAATCTCCAGGTTTTCTACAGTTGCAGGTGGAGGTTTAAATTTGTATGTTTACCCTTAAGTTTCTGTATTTCTGTGATATTAAACAAGCATTTTCCTGCAAATAATGTATTCCATATAATTTTCAACGATAGAAATTAGTTACAGCAAAAACTCCAACATGGTGTGTAAGGAGCACAACCTGAAATTGTGGGCAGCATTTGTAAAACTATAACATGGCTTGAAGATCCCTGACCAAAAGGGTGAAACTTAAGGCAGCTAGATATTGTGCATTTTACATTTCACTTTTAATAAGCTTGAGCATTTTTTATTGCATATTTTGTAAAAGTTGGAATTTGAGATATATATATATATATATATATATATATATATATATATAATTTTAGAGGAAAAAAAAGTATAACAAAGTGAATGAAGTTTACTAAGACAAACATGTTTACAAAGTGCTTTAATCACAAGATCATCCACAGTAAATTTGTGTCCAGGTTCTTACAATGTTTTACAATTCTTGGCAAATATTCTATTATCACAATGTGGGATATTTAATAACAAAAGTGATGGAAACATAATAAAAAAAAAACCCAAAAAACACACAAAATAAATGAAATTGGCTAGACTATATACCCAAAAAACTCTCAGCATCCTCTTTCCTTTATGCACAGTCGCATTAACGTAAACATCAATTTAGTCTGATGAAGTGGTGAAGGATGAAATGTGTCACACAAAAACTTTCTATACTTTGACATATTTTTTCCTTTAAAATAATTATTTTTTTAAAATCGCTTCTTACCTGGACATGGTGTATAATGCGAGTGGCCTGTATATTTTGTATATGCCTGATACTCTTCTTCGTGTGTGATTGGAAGTGAAATAGGAGGTTGAATGCTAAAAGAGAAAATGAAAAACCTCTCAGCAACAAAATAGTGACATCACGTGTTCCTACAAATTTGCTACCAATGTGCTCAACAAAGCATATCGTCAAATTACAAATAAGTGTACTTATTAATTATTGTTTGTGCAAAATGTGTCAAAATTCAGTGAATCATGGGATTGTTTTTCTTGATTCCTACTGAGACAAAAATATATATATATATATATATATATATATATATATATTACACATTTCAAAACTATTGTTCATTTTTATTTTTTCACCTCAATAGGAATATATAGGCTTACTCGTCATCTGGTTCACACTGCTCCCCAATCTTTTGTGCAGGAGTAGAGGGCCATCCCATTGTTCACTGTTTAGGATCAGGTCTCCAGTTCCTTATAAAATCTTTTCATTCTTTTTCACTCCCAGTAGCCTCTTGTGTTTTGGTGGTAGTGTTGCCTTGCTTGAGGCAAATTGATTAAAAACAAATATTCCCATAAACTCTGCCTCTTACTCTGTAACGTCTACTTTGAGTGGCACTTTGGCCTTGTACAGTGTTTATATCATTGTAAACATACTAAAATGCTAATATTATATGTATGTATGTATGTATGTGTATATATATATATGTATTGCCAACATAGTTTTTTTTTCCCCCAATCCACGTCCAATAGCAATGCAGTGACATGTACAGGTCTGATGGGTTGGAAGTGCATAGCTGATGACCTGCATATTTGGTGGCTTCTGGGTAAATGCAAAGTCACTAGCTCACCTTCATTGAGACAGAAGTGGCTTTGAGTTCTTCCAGGGATGTCAGCAGCCCTTTTAAGGAGAGCACTGCTCACAAGAAGATTGTTGGAAGGTTCTAGAAAAGGTGACCCAAAAATTCTCCTTCATCTGGCCACTATAGTGTGGCTAGTGGATGTCTATTTGGCACTCAAACAAAAGTATGCAGGTCTGTTCAGTCACCAGAAATCACACCAACACCAATAGTCTATTGCATAAG
>CAHIKZ030000061.1:1217500-1532500 GCA_903632075.3 Acanthosepion pharaonis | reverse complement strand
GCCAGCTGCCCTTGTGTTCACCCGTGCCTTCCCGGTCAAGGTGTCAGAAATCCACTGGTGCACACACACCGAATCAGTAACCAAGTGCAATGTTGTCGCCTCCCACTGGAGAGCTAGATTTACTCCTTTAAGCGCCGCATTAAGTTCAGCTAAATTAATATGCCTGGCATCATTAGTCAGAGACAGCCAACACGCATCTTCGATGACATTTCCGTTCGCTTCCAGGGCCACTCCTATCGCCACGGAACTCGCATCCACACAGACTGTGATCTCGTCACCACTCATGCACCAGTCTCCTCCAATGGGATCCAGTTCCCGCACTCTACTTAACATCTCCGCTAGTATGCGACAGAGAGAGGGATCTTTGATGTTATCATCCCATCCATTGGTTGCTGCAGTTGCCAGGCGCTTGACGAATGCAACTGCCACCCTGAGCCATCCACACACGGGGAAATGTCCAACAAGTTTCCCACAACAAAAATACGCACCGCCAGGTCAACACATCAGGGACTTCTGAAATTTGACTTCCTCGTTTCCATCGGAGGGTGCCATTTTCTTCCCAGACTTGCAAGCCAAGAACTCTTGCTCCATCTCTCAGTCGTACCGGATCCTTGCACACCAAACCGTAATCCAAAAAGTGTTGTCTTACACGCGATGCAGAGGCCAAACTTTCATTAATGAAAATATCATCAACGTATGCTGATGTGGCACTTTCAATTGTGCGGTCTTGCGATGTGATGGCGTCTATAACGGATTTCATAATGAGTGGCGCTACATTTAGCCCAAATCCTAGCCGCCTAAGACAGAAGCATTGGCCTTTGAAAATAACCATTTGAAATGGCCACAGCGCTTTGTTGATGTGAATCTGAAGATATGTGTTCCGCAGATCCAGAAGTCGACACATTGACCCCCTGTCGCCGCCACGTTCTCAACTTATGTGCGCACACTTCTGCATCAGCAGTAAAAGCATCCACAAAGTCGTTCAATTCGCGGTAATCGAGTACCTGACGCACCTTCTGTTTCTGCTCCTGCACGACTGCCATCAAGAAAATCAGACCCTTTGGGGGTCCCAGTCTTTCCTGGGGGTACGAAATCAACCAGCCGTTCACAGTCCACTGTTGAAGCTCTTTCTCGTATTTTCCTCTGATGCTGTCGGGAACTTTGTACTCTGCGACCTTGTTGTGAAGCTGAACTGGTGGGTCTTTTTAGGCCCATTTCCACCTGGCGGTCGACTTCCTCTTGTCGGAATTGAAAGAGACATCGAAATCCGGCTCACTAATGCAAAGGGCTGCACACACGTTTCTTCCTTTACCCAGTTCCACATTTCCAGCTGGCATGATTATCATGCCTCCTAACGCTCGGATCGCATCAAATCCAAGCAGCAGGTCGTAAGCAAGGGGCCTTTGACGTGCCACCAAAACGTTGATCTTGGCATGATTCTCTCCGTCTGTGAGGATTGATACAGTCCCAACACCACAAGAGGCCCGGGACACTCTGTCAATCGTCCGAATCTCGATTTGTTGACTGCTCCATGTCGCGCATCGATCCGCACTAACGATCAATCGGGAACATCCAGTGTCAACGAGCGCCGAACATCGTTTACCCTCAACGCACATGTTGACAACAGGCAATGCCGCATTTACTGACCGAGAGGGGGCAAGGGTTGCGACAGCACCTTGTCCTCGGACTCATTTCCCCTTTGATCCTTAAAATACATGGCTTAACTCTTTGCAGCGATAGCAGTGTAGTTATGTCCATCGGCTGCTCCCCGCCTCCTATGTCACTGGCTCTGGCAGTCCCTAGAGAAATGGTTGGGTCCACCGCGCTTGTAGCACTTTGGGCCCCCCGCGGTGTCTCAGGCGTTCTCACGGCTGCAGCGACCTGTTCGTGTCTTTCAAGATGTTTTGGGCCCTGGCTAGCAATTCGTCAATTCCCAGTGTGTCCAATCTTGAAGACGCAGCAGGGAGCCGACTGGTGTCGTCTGGAGTCCTGCCAGGAAGGCGCATCCCAGTATACGGTCCATTGCTCCGCCAAACGGTACTGCCAGCCTTCGCAAATCAGCCAGGTAGACATCCACAGTTTCACCCTGCTCGAGCCGTCGTCTGACAAACTGTTTCCAAGCGATGAAGGGGTCTATTCCAAAGGCCGTATATAGGGCACCCTTGATCTCTTCTAGGTCAGCATCGTCCATGAGTTGTTGATATACAGCATAGGCTCCCCCCGTGATTCTCAGTGGGATGACCAGTGCAGGTTCTTTTATTTTGGAGACCCTGCAAACATGTTTGGCCTTTTCAAACCATTCGATGACAGTCGGGCCCGTGGGGGGGGGCCAGTCGAATTCTGGGATCAATTTTAGATCGAACTTGTCCATTGGAAATAGTTTGTGGGGGTAACACAACAACTCAACTGATAATAGCAGGTAGGAAAAAAAAAAAACGCGAGGAGGGTAACCGACAAAACTGGTGTCACACATCCAACCTTCTCACGAGCCAAAAGCCCTCTGATCCGAAACAGAAAAACGCGCCTGCTTTATACAGCCGAGGATCGACCACGATTTGCATGCGAATGACGAGACAAATTAGATTTCACATTAACTAACTGTGGCGGACATGAGACAGAACCTGGGACGAAACACAACTGGTCGCGACTTGCCTTGTCCCCGCCAAAAAAGAGCCCGTATTTGCTTAGCATGTAAAGCTACTGCAGTTGAAATGAGGAGAGAAAAAAGCACTTACCGC
The DNA here is from genome assembly GCA_903632075.3 of Acanthosepion pharaonis. Lineage (NCBI taxonomy): Eukaryota > Metazoa > Mollusca > Cephalopoda > Sepiida > Sepiidae > Acanthosepion > Acanthosepion pharaonis. Next base: position 1,529,762 of record CAHIKZ030000061.1, on the reverse strand, counting down.
TCTGACGTAATCCATCCTCGCCAGATAACATAAAGAATGAGGGGGGACTGGCATCGTATTTTATCCAATAACGATGCAATGCATTATGGGACATGGACGCAATGCATTATGGGACATGGACGCAATGCATTATGGGACATGGACGCAATGAATTATGGGATCACAGGAAGACGCAAGGATTATGGGTACATGAACAACTATAAAAAACAACTACTTTTTTCCAAGTCGGCGAGTTCTTCGAGGGACGTTCACGTTGACGGCCAGAACGGGCAGTTAGTGTGATTTGGAGACAGAACTCAGGAAGGAACGACTCAAGTTTGAAATACCAGTTGGGAGAGCTTGAATTTACTCGCTGGTTACTGTTTTTCTTCATTCGCCTCAAGCTATTTCGGGCGTATTGATTCTTCAAAATGGAAGGCAAAGTCTTTGACGTCCGCTTGATTCCAGAATTCAAGCGGCCCCCAACGGACATGCCCATTGTTGAATGGATAGAAAATGTGGAATTGGTCTGCGAACTTTGTGCCATGGACAAGATCGAGCGATCTTGCCTTTACGACTTTGAGGCCTGCCCTCGCTGTATATAGACAACTCAGTGGGAGAGCAGAGGCAGACGCGAACAAATTAAACGGGCCCTTATGACTGCATACGCGACTGACAAATTTAATGCGCTCGACCAATTTATGGGACGCGTTCTCTTAGGGGAAACTGTGGATGAATTCCTGGCTGAAATGCATCGCTTAGCCCAGTAGGAGAACCGCTACCTGATCGGGATGGCATGTGCATTTGTGTCAGGACTGCCACATCATGTTAGGCAGCTTCTCAAAGCTTCTTCCAGGATGGACGACATGAATCTAGAACAGATTCTGACCCGAGCAAGGGCTATTATGACGGATGACGAAGGGTGCCAGGTATTGGCCGCCACATCCATAGAGCCAACGCGCCAGAAGCTGAGGTTCCCCTGCCAAACCTGTTAGCAGAACGATTACCTGCTACAAGTGCTCTGGACCCAACCATATGGCGAAGAATTGTACACAAGGACGTCAGGAGAGGTCAAACAGAACGCAGAGGTCTGGTCGCGACAAGCGGTGTTTTCGATGCAACGCATCGACACATTTCCTCAGAATGCCAGGGAAACGCCCAAGGGGAGAAAGGCATCAGCGCCAGCCTTCTCCCCTAACAAGTAAAAACCGGATCTACCCACCGTACAAGTATTTGTAGATGGAGTAGAGTGCACAGCTCTGAGTGGATTCGGATGCCAGACTCCAAGATTGGTTGCTGGAAGCAGGAAGAGGTGGGAGGTGACTGCCGGCGGAAGACCCTTGAAGTGCCGTGGGATGCAAAATTGCCACCCTGAGCATATTCACACGGTGACTGTTGAGGTTCTGGTCCAAGGGCAGTTGCTGATTTGATCTTCTTCTCGAGATTGATGCAATCAAAGTGCTCGGAGGTGTTTATTGACCGAATCAGGCGAAGCTCGTTTGAAACTTGAACACATGTGCCGCCATTGTTATCAACAAGCCTGACTTTTGGAGACTTAACCAAGCACAAAAACGTGGACTGCATTGTGGGAAGTGGGCGAGTGGTTATTCACCCAGCGTTGGTTAATAAAGTACAGGAGTACACAGTACCTGGCCACGCCCGATGCATAATTGAAGAACTAGCACGGTGGCAGCGGACGGATGGCTACTGCCATATCCTGAGAAAGAGCTTGGCCCACCCAAGGGATTAATTCCCTTAATGGCGGTCGTATAAGAACACAAACAGAAGGTCCGGCCGGTACTTGACTATCGGGAGTTGAACGGCTTTGTAGACGATTCACGGCTGACGAGAGGTGTGTGCGCAGAAATTACGAGAATGGCGACAACAAGGAGCTGACGACGCTGTTGGATTTGAGAAATGCGTACCCACAGATTCACATTGACAAATCGCTATGGCCGTTTCAAACAGTGGTCATTATGGCAAGCGTTTTTGCCTTTACGCTTTGTTTTTGGCCTGAATGTGGCACCTCTTGTCATGAAGTCAGTGATCGACATGATAACGTCCCAGGATCAGGACATTAAGAGTGCCACGTCGGCATACGCTTCGATTTATATCTTCATAAATGAAGGCCTTTGGTTTCTGCAGCGCCGTAAGACAGCACTTTGCAGATTACGGGCTAGTCTGTAAAGATCCGGAGCGATTGAGAGACGAAACTAAGGTCCTGGGTCTGCAAGTCTGGGAAAAAGCAACTCCCTTCGATGGAAGCGGGAGGTCAAGTTCCAGAAATTGCTCAAAAGGTGACCCGCCAAGCCGATTTTTCCTTGTGCGGGAAACTTGTGGGTCATTTCCCTGTGTGCGGTTGGGTTTAGGGTGGCAACTGCATTTATTAAGCGTTATGCAAGCACACTAACCAAAGGATGGGACGACGAGATAAAGGATGCCCCTCTTGGACGTATGCTGGAGGAAACAGGGCCAGAGTGCGGAATCAGATCCTGTCGGCGGAGACTGGTGTGAACGGCAATGAAATGACAGTTTGGTGGATGCAAGCTCCATTACACGGGAGTAGCACTAGAGGTGAATGGGAGCCGCCGTGGAAGATGCTTGCTGGTTGCGCCCAACCAATGATGCCAAACACATTATCTTGCTGAGCTTGATGCGGTGATCAAGGGCGTGAATCTTGCCCTGCAGTGGCAGGCACCAGTTATGCATGTGGTCACCGATTCAGCATCAAATCGGGGTGTCTGACACCCTGACAGGAAGGACGCCAAGGTGAACACGGGGCAGCGGGTGAAATGCTGATGAGGCGGCGCTTAGAGACACTGCGAGCTTTGGTGGAGGAGTACACTGACTATGACTGTGACGTTGGTGAAATCTTGTCAGAACCGCTGACAGCCTCACCAGAGTGCCGCAACGCTTGGTTGAGATGCACAAGAAAGGAGGAGAACCGGTGCAAGTGAGTTGTGTCACCGCAACGAGCCAGTTGAGCAAACGTCAGGTGACCCACATCCACCAGCAGAGGGCACCCAGGTGTTAAAAGAACAATGTACTTTGCTAGGACTGTAGATCCAACGGTGTCCAAGGAACTGGTAAAATCTGTCGTTAGAACCTGTAAGCCTGCCAATCGACGATCCAGCACCAGTGCATTGGAAGAAAGGAAATTTGAGTGTGAGAAAAAACTGGAGCAGGTTAGCAATGGACGTAACCCATTGCAATGGTAGCCATTTTCTTACGCTCATTGACTGTGGTCCTCCCGTTTTGCAGTATGGCGGCCACTGAGACGGCAAGACTCTGCTGGTGTCATTCGTCAGCTAGAGACAGTCTTCATTTAACGAGGCCCATGACCAAAATACTGACTGACAATGACACCACGCTCACTTGCAGACAATTTAGGGAATTTGTAAACAGCTGGGGCGTGCATTTGAGGTTCCGTGCGCTTTACGTGCCGTCTGGAAATGGTATTGTGGAACGCAACCACAGAAGGCCAAAACCATAGCGCCAGGAAAAAATTGTTCAGTCTTGGAAGCGGTTTACTGGCATAACCCTAAGGACAACCTTTCACCTTCCACGGCACCCGGCTGATGTACTGCACACATACCACGTCCGGGTGAGAGGCATCGACGCGACGCCCCGCCTGAATCACAATAACAAGGGGAATACAAGGAAGGGACATTGTCTGGGTTAAGACTCCACGGTAAATGCACGACCAAATTTGGAACCGGACGCCGAGGTGGTGAGTCAGCAGTCAAAGGGTCGATGGAACGCCCCATGTTAGAGACCTGCGCCCTTTTTGGCTCCGAATCCCACAACTGACGAAGAAGACACGGAGGATAGTGAACAGCCAATATACATAGAGTTGATTCAACAACCAATCACCCGATAGCGGTAGTTTGCCAATAGATCGGACGGTCTAATGAGAGCTCCTCTGATGAAGAAGTTCAACCAATCCCCTTCGAGGAGCACCCGAACAAAAAAGACCGATCCTCACTGTCATCTGTGTGATCCGAGATCAGGGGAGTGAAGGACATGAGACAGAACCTGGACGAGCACAACTGGTCGCGACTTGCCTTGTCCCCGCCAAAAAAGAGCCCGTCATTTGCTTAGCATGTAAAGCTACTGCAGTTGAAATGAGGGAGAGAAAAAAAGCACTTACCGCTCTGACGTAATCCATCCCCTCGGCCAGATAACATAAAAGAATGAGGGGGGACTGGCATCGCATTTTTATCCAATAACGATGCAATGCATTAGGGACATGGACGCAATGCATTATGGGACATGGACGCAATGAATTATGGGATCACAGGAAGACGGCGGATTGCGGGTACATGAACAACTATAAAAACAACTACTTTTTTTCCAAGTCGGCGAAAGTTCTTCGAGGGACGTTCACGGTTGACGCTAGAACGGGCAGTTAGTGGATTTGGAGACAGAACTCAGGAAGGAACGACTCAAGTTTGAAATACCAGTTGGGAGAGCTTGAATTTACTCGCTGGTTACTGTTTTCTTCATTCGCCTCACTAACCAAGACTGCCTGGCATAAAACATGGGCGCTGCCATTTTGGTTCTGTTTACCGCTAGCAAACTGGAGTTTGCACATCGCACAGATTTGCAGGTGTTTCCGAGGTAGGCCATTTTCACAATTTTCCCCACGACCTTCTACCTTGAGTGGCTCTTCGGTTTTGTATTGGGTGATCAATTAATTAAAAAAAGATATATTGAACAGAACAGGCATCATGTTAACAAGCATTATCCTGTTGGAGCAGCATATTGCCTTCATGTTACCAGAATGGCAGAAGAACAGGTTGGTACATACATAGTACTGTTCATTGTTTTCTTCACAAACACCAAAGGTGAACAAGAGTTGTAACTTATGTCACCCGCACCCTATGATGCCAGGAGCTTGGTCTGTGATTTGTGGGCAAATACACTCTGGAAGATGTCACTGCCCGGGGTCTGTGATTTGTGGGCAAATACACTCTGAAAGATGTCACTGCCCGGGGTCTATCCCACATACACAAATGATCATTACTTGATGGCAGAACCTGCTCTCATCATTGAACACTATAGAGCACTATTTGATTCCCCAAGTGACCCACAGTTTTGTACTCTCAAAGGTGTGGCATGTAGAACACTGGTTAGACGGTTGTGTGATATAAATGAAAGAGAAGGTGGTAGGAAGTGGAGATTTTGAGGATAGGATAATGACTCCTGATCCTTGGGTCATGATTCCTTTTGACCACAAACCAACTTCATATAATAATCCTGGAAAACTAGATAAGGACAGGTTAATCATGTCTGAAATTAATGTATAACCAGTTTGCTATATTTTTGTTTTTCCCTTGTACAGTGGCAAAAACCTGGAATAAGAGAAGTAATTTCTTTGCTTACCCATTTTTTTGTGATAAAGATTTATACTTAGGAGGGGGAATGGCTCCCTGAGAATTCGTGCTGGTCTTGTTGGTAGGAAGTAAATGGACAGTTTCTGTTAAGTTTCCTTCAGTAACTTCTTTGTTTAACACAGCTGACCTCCCCTAAAAGAAAAAGTTAAAAGCAAAAGATTAAAAAAAAACAAAAAAAAAACATGAAGAATAATTAAATCTAAAAAGAGAGAGGCTGGCGAGATGTGGAGGGAAGAGCGTAGAAAATGGCTATTTAATCTTGGTTTATTTTGTTTTATGGTATATCAGCCTCAATGGGTTATTTAATGCAGACAAGATTTTTAGGATAGGTTCATATGAATAGAATATGTATTACCATTTTTTTTTCAAAAATGTATTACTGGTATTTTTACTATAATAATCCATTTCTACACCTTCATAGTGCTTTGGGGGTTAACTATTTGCCCATAGCTGGGATGCCACAGGTGCTACCATCCTAGGTTAAGGTGGACCTGGGAAGAACAGCAATTAAAAGGTCATTCCACACTTCTCAAATATTCCTGATCAGAGGCCTTGCTGCCAGATGTAGTTTATTATCATACCCAGGACATATCAGGTTCTGTTTTGTTCCTAAACCAAACACTGGTATATAGAAAACACACTTTCGACACTCAGATTCCTTAGTCATGCATTCCACTTAAGTTCGTCCTCCCGATACCTGCTAGAATTGATGTTACCACATCTATCCCTCTTGTATAATAAAAGCAAATAAGAAAAAGAAACAGTCCTTCGTTGATAAAGTCTATAAAGTGGCATTGGGGGCTGAAGCTAGTGATGACACAAAATGCAATACTATTCCACTATCTACTTATTGGAGATGCCGCTAGAGTAATGGTTATCAGAAGTGGAATCAGAATACCAAATTCGAGATTAGTGGGTTATGCTAACTTTTGCACTGATACCCTAAGGAAAGGCATACATCTCTTTCCTCTCCCTCTCAGCTATGGGTTAAACAGAAGGGTAGACTGGCAACCAGTCTAAGAGGAGGAAAATTCTGAATACCAAATCATGGAGAAGGCAACAGGAATCCATCCCTCTATCTTGCCCAAAAATACATGGCAATTCACATATAATATGGAAAAGAAGAATCTGTGGAGGGTCATGATCACCTATATCCTGAAAGGACATAGCATTAAAAAAAAAAAAAAAAAAAAAAAAAAATATTCATTCATTAATATATGATTTGGTCCACAGAGGTAAGATAGTTACCAAATCCTGCCAACCACAACCACAGATGACATACTTTTTACACATGTATGATCATAAATCCTGTGGCTGTAAGCCACATTATATTAAAACACCAGTTCCCATATGAGTACTGAAGTTAAGCAACATCAAGCCTGGTCAATACCTAGATGAGTGACTATTAGGGAATATCAAATGTTGTAAGCTTGGATTTGCAGTTGATGTAATACATAAAAGCTAGGAATTGTTAATCAGAGAGCCTAGTTCCAATTTCAGTTGGGTTTCTTATATTCACTAACACACAAATACACTTAGGAAAGGCATGAACTGTATCTTCTCCCAACAGCTATAGGTTAATTAGTAAAACTTATATCCTTAAACCATTATTATCTCCAAAAATAAAATAAAATCGCATATAAAATATTTAGATTTCGGCATCAAATAACCCATAGAGGTTGATATGCCACTAACCAACCAATAAATCCTCTATAAACAGTACTGTTGATGACACTTCTATGAATTCTGCCACTGCTGACATCATCCTCCTACCACCTTTATTAAAATAAACAGCAGAGAAGTAAAATAATTATTAAGTCACAAAAAAGAATTTGTTTTTCTGCTGGTTTTATTGGATAGTTCATCAGGTTCTTATTTCTTGCTGTGATGTTTATATTGAACCTCAAAAATAAGCATCATCTTGGGTACGATGATAAACTAAATCCAGCAGCAAGGCCTTTGATTGGGAGGTGGAACGACTTCCTAATTCCTGTTGTTCCCAAGTCCACCCTGACACAGGGTGGTAGCACCTGTTAGGGTCCCAGCTATGGACAAATACTGAACCCCCTAAACTGGGGTCAAAACATGAAAATATAAAAATACATTAGAAAAAATTACCAGCAATGGATTTTCATAGTAAAATTAAAAAATTACTAGTAATATATTATGGGGGGGGTGAATTACTAAAGCTCACAAGAAAATAAAATTTCAGCATTAAATAACCCATAAAGAGTTGATATGCCATTAAACAAACAAACCAAACCAAGCATCCATCAAGTTTGAAGTAGATTAAAATAAACACCGGTCCTTAGTTTGTCATTGCTTACCTAGTCCACCTTTTTGGCCATATTCTTCTCATTAGAATCCCTCTTGCACATTCACCCATGCATTAAATACTTCTTGGGATCACATTTTACACTGACATGAAGTCGAATGATTATATTGTATCAATTGCTATGTCTACTTGCTAGGAAATTTAGTTCACTGTGTCATGTCAGACAATTTTTCTTTTCAAAATCCATTGTGCACATTTATAAATCTACTAATCATCCATGCATTGAATACTGCTACACTATCTGGTCCAGTGTTCCGACTACATATTCTTGACAAAATTAATTAAAAAAGAGGTGCTTCCATTTGCTCTAAAACTTCATCGTTGCTCACATGTTCAGTCCATAGTGTTCTCAGCATCATTCTGTACCATCACATTTCTGTTCCTTTTAGTTGATACAAATCTGATAAAAATTGAAGAACTGCTATATTAGGGTAAAATTTAACTGTTAGAAGTTTGATAGAGTAAGGTGCATATTTTATCGGGGGAATTTTTTTTTTTCCAGAAGTACTTCAAATTCAGTGGTATTATACAAGGGTGCATATTATGTAAGTGTAAAAATTATACAAGTAGTTCTGAGTATGATGTTAAACTACATTTTGGCAACGAGGCCTCTGATTGGAGGTCTTGAAGAACCTAAACCTACCTATTCTGTTGTTCCCAGGTCCACCCTGACTTGGGCTGGTAGCACCTGTTAGGGTACCAGCTATGGGCAAATAGTGAACCCCCCAAACAAAAACAAAACACTATGAAAATATAAAAATAGATTTTTTAGAGTAAACATACCAGCAATACATTTTTCTATAAAAATACCAACATTACATTTTTGTAGGAAAACTGCCAACAATACATTTCATTTGTAGTTGAAGACATACAGTTTCGTTCAAAATATTTAAATTCGGGCATTAGATAACCCATAGAGGTTGATATGCCATTAAACAAAATCTACCAGTATTATATAAGAGTTTGTATTAAACACCAATAATTACTTTAAATTTGAAAGTTTCACTTTTAAAATTAAGCATTGGAAAATGTGTTACCATTAGAATTTTAAGATGTACTTTTACTGATAACTAAATCGCAATAAATAGGTTACAAAGCATGAACTTAGACACACCAATAAATCCATGTAATTTCTCTTTGCACCAATTAATATGTATAACAGAAGAAAAAATAAAATAAAATAAAACCCACACAGAGAACCATTTCTATTACTTATCATCAGTATTGCTGATGCTAACTTCCAGGAGAGCAACTCTTTGCATCTTCTTGAGCTCACCTTTTACATTCACATGAAGTGGAGTGATTATATTGAATCAATTGCTAGGTCACCATGCCAGACAATTTTTCTCATTGCACATTTATAAATCTATTATTTGTCCATGCATTGAGGACTACTGCCATATCTGGTTTGGTACTCTGAGTATATATCTTGAGATTCTTGACAAACTTCAAAGAAAGTTCAATAATGAAACTGATCCTGACATCTAAACTTAAGTTACTTTCCCACCCACATGGCTTCCTTCTGTCTTTGCTACAAATATTTTCATGGCAATTGTTCTGATGTAGTGTGCTATTAAATTGGCAATTAGGTTACATCGTTTTACTCTTGAACTAGCTAGATTCAACCGTAAGTTCTATGCTAACAGTTTCTTTTCTCGTACTTCTCACCTGTGAACTCTCTTGCAATTTCTTACTTTCCTGCCATCTATAATTTTCAAAAATTTAAAAGCAACATCAATCACCATCTATTTTTCTTTTATTGTCCTTTTCCTTACTTCTCATCAATAAAGTCTTCTCATTTTCTTTCACTCTCCGTAACCTGCTGCATCCTAGTGGCATTATCACCTTGCTTGGAGTGAAATGATTAAAAAACAATTGCTAGATGGTGTAAAGTGATAATTATAATGAAAATCCTAGATTGATTTTTTTTTTTTTATGACTTAACCTTTTTCAGGTTATTTAAAGCCAGAAAATATTTTCTGTTCAGGACATAGTTAATCATGGCTCTCTACATTTTTTTTTTTTTTATTATCAGTGAATTTCTATAATTTCATGGGAAAGATAGAATAGTTTCCACTTGCCTTCTAGCAGATCTTATCCTAGACTGACTACCATCCAAGGCTAGAGAACCCAATCTACTCAGCTATTTAATACATAGCTGGTAGTGGAGAACAAACAGATTCATGCTTTTCCCAAGGGCAATTGTGTTAAAACGAATACAACAGACGAGGCTAGAACTTGAACTCAGCTCACCAATTCTCTTTTCTCTAACAATAATCATTACATTACCCCACATCAGTCATTAAATTCCCCTTCAACAAATGCAGTATATATTTTATGGGTTGCATCTGCAACTTTTGTTCCTAATTCAGACAATAGACAAGTTCTCACAATAAACTTTAGGAATGCCATGTTGTTTTTACACATATTGTTGGTAAATACTATTCTGAAGGTCATTCAGTATTGATTGGTACATGTAAATTTCATGTTGCTGACAATACCGAAATCATTTGCTCACAAAGTCCATAGACTATTACTATTTGATTTGTTGGCTTTATCATTTTTGGCTGATGAGAAAAAAAGAAAACATTAAAAAAAACATCTAATAATTTAGTAGAGATGAAAGTAATTGTATCAACAAAAAAAACAAAAAGTCTATAATACTTACAGTAGGCATCATCTATCTAATGGTAGCACCCTGGTTGGTCAAAAATTAATTCTTTAGTAGTAAGACTGGAGTGGCCTCTCCAGGACACAGGCCTGAGAGATGGCATATTAAGGCCATGCACTACCCAGACCACATACGCCCCTCCCCCGTACCAACAAGGTCCTAAGGAATAGAGGGTATTACATTTGAGGGCCCATTTGTTTGCAAGAATTGTTGGAAAATTGTCAGTGTTGACAGCTAACCACCTTTGGGGTTTCACTCTGTTTTCTCTCTGGTTCCCAACCTTTTTTTGTCCATGCTACACCTAAGCATCCCTAAAGTTTTGATTTCCTCCCAAATTATAATTATATCATTTTTATTATTCAAAAAGTGAACTTCTACTCATGTGGAGGAAGCCTAAAGGGCCATTAACTTAACTTGAGACTGCATATATGCAATAGTATTATCATTTAATTTTAGGATTTTACAATATTTATAAAAATATTGTGATATATATATATATATATATATATATATATATATATATATATATATATATATATATATATATAAAATATAAAGGGAATGAATTAAATAAACAGTTCATTGGCCTCTGTTTTAGTTGTAAATTCTTTATCTTTGCTTAATTGAATCTCAATACATTGTTTCAAGACTTTTGTTTCATTGCATGAAAACTTTCTAACAATTACTATTATTTTTGATGGCACAGGTACACTAGTGTATAAATAAAAGTCAATGTATCAAGCAGCCAGTCCGAATGATAGCTTGAGTAGCAGTCCAAGAAAAGTCTATGTCAAAGTTGTAAGAAGTTCTATTAAGAATTCTTTCCTGCATCTAGTCCAGTGCTTCTCAACTTTCTTTTGGCCATGCCCCACATAAGCATCTCTAAAATAGTGATGACCCCACCACTGCCATGACATATATTATTCAAAAAGTGAACTCCTATTCGTGTAGAGGAAGCCTAAAAGGCCATTAACTTAACTTTCCTTAAGAACTTGAGACTACATATATGCAATAGTATTATCATTTAATTTTGGGATTTTACAATATTTATAAAAAATATTGTATTACTAATGTAAATATATGTATATTATATACAGTACATATGTAATTACACATGTACATACATACACACAAATATTTTTATGTATGCATATTGTATATTTACTGTATGTATTAACTCGCACACATACTCATACTCATAGAATTACTAGAGAAAAATTCACTGTTAATAACTCATTCTCAACCCCCCCCCCATCAAACTGCACCCATAGTGTGTCTGTCCCACTTTGGGAATCATGGGTTTAGATTTACTTCCATAGTTATTTCCATGTTTAGATATGACTATAAGTCAGCAGAGGTTTAAAAATCAGGGTTTTCCTTCTCCGAGATGGACTGCCTTCATGGACTGTTGAGCTCCATCTACCTGAACACTTAAACAGAACAATTAAGGAAAAAAAAATCAAGTGATACCTTGGAAGAATCTTGATTTGTTGCCATGTTGTGCTGTGCTTTTTCATTTAATCCCATTTGCTTCAGAGCTGCAATGCAAAATTTACAGAGAGCAATAAAGGCCAAGTTAAGATCCTGTTAAACTGCTTTAATATCAATCAAATCATTTCAAATGCAATGGGAATTATCTGAGGTATATCATTTTTTTCTAAATTTTCCAGAGCTCCTGTATATTTTTTGGAAACTTATATAATGTTTGGAATAGACTTTTTATCAATAACATAAGCTCTCCACAAAGTTTTCAAGTGCTCGTAACCAGGTTCTCTTATACTTTGCATTTTAAATTATCATAAGAAGCTTAAACCAATTTAATTGTGTTCCACTTCCCATATCCTGCAAGTAATAATGGCATCCCAAATTTCCAGAAACCAATTCTATAAAGGAAGATAATTTTTAAGAACTTATTCTGCTTATTTTCTTTTAAATCTGAGAATGGAAACTAATCAGTTTCTTCTTGCTTGTAATAAGGTTGTCTTATAAACAGCTATTGGCATGGACAGTAGATCTGGCAAGTTAGGTTTAAATCCTGGCCTAGTCTGTTCCATTCACTTTTGCACAAATGCCCTTTTCCCAAATATGAATCCATCACTTCTCTTCCCCTTTATGGGTTAAACAGTAGAGTGGAATGGATGGAATCCAGACTAGCAGAAAGAGTATTGTGAATCCAAAACTGTAGAAAACATGATAATACTCCATTTGCCCAAGAAGTGATGGCAATTTACAAATAAAGGAAAAAGAGTCAGTGGAGAGCCAAGACTGGTTACATCCTGAAGAGATATGCCAATAAACAAAACAAGATCATGCCATTTTTTTCTCAACCCCATAAGTCTATGTTAGAAGGGTCAGTATCATTGTGATAGTATCAAAAACTGCAAGCCCAGCCTAAGTAAGTAGATCATCTTACCATCAAAAGAATATTCCTCCATAGCAGACTGTCGAGCTGTAGATCCTGTAAGGGGCCTCAGAGGTAAGACATCTTTTCCAGCATTAGAAATGATGTCAAACACAGCCATTTCATCCATACCTAAAGCTGAAAATAAAGTTGATTCTATAAGAAGAATGTAAGGATTGTCAACTTGTTTTAAAATCACATCTACATTTGGTAACCCATTTCATCTTAGTGGCTTTATTACCTTGCTTGGAGTGAAATGAAAAAAATAAAAAAAAATAAAAAAAAAATAAAAATATTCTGTTCATAACTCTAATTGGTTGAAATTAAAAAAATTAGATCATTATGTTATCCAATCAATGCAATCTGTGATGACTGTTCACCATACTATGAACGAATGAAAATCAAAATGATAACAGAATTGAAGGTGGAATTTGCTAAGAATTATCAATTTGCAATTTCTTATCTAAAATTTGTTTGAACACATTTTAGACGGGCTCAATCTAGTTGTTGAGCACTGGAAATCCAGAAAGAAATTACAGTGGCTAAGAATTAATGCTAAACATTAGTGTCAGAATAAGTTTATTAAATGTATAATACCTGTAATAATAGCTTGTTAAATTTAGCCAATGAGCATAAAAATGAAATGACACTGAAATTAAAATGATAATTTTTAAGGCACAAACAAAACAAGATTTCTGTATAAAAAAAAATGTATACTTCCTGACATTCTTTAGATATTTATAAGTATTTTTATTTTTTGTTTTTTTATCCTACAACAGTGATAACAGTAAACTGAAAAATCTCCAAGGAATAGTGAACAGAAAAATATTAATAGCTATAGATCAGTAATTCTTAATGTGTGCAGTAACAGTCCTCTGGGTGCACTATGCACTCTCAAGTGGGCAATAAGTGTTTAGGGGAATTATAGAGTTACTATTTTTTTTAGATTAAGATGATTTAATCCTATGAACCTTGACAGGAACAAGTTACAATGTTATAGTAATTTACTAAGTGTAGCTTAGATGTGGCAAAGCCAAAGGTAAGCAGCCAGTAAGGATCGAACTCACTACTCAACTATATCATAATGGATCTAGCAAGATAAATTTGCTAACTATTACACCATGACAAGAGGCCCTACTAAGAATAGCTTGGATGTAGCACAAGGCCAAAAGTATGGAGCACCTCGTGAGGAGTGAACTTAATACGCAGTCGTAATGTATCTAGTCAGACAAGCTTGCTAACCATTACACTATGTTTAGAGTACACAATGATTTTCTAAGCCTAGGTTAGATGTGGCACAAGTCTGAAAGTGTGGAGCACCCATTGAGAATCTTCTAAATTCTACTATGATCAATCAAACTGTTCTTGAGTTTCTTTACAAATATATAAATCCATCTGATCTTTGGTAAATCTATCTTTCAACTCTGCCATGATACCTCAAAGTGTTCTTCAGTTTCTTTGTAACTATACAGTCATCTGATCTTTGATAAATCTATCTTCCAAATACTGCTATGATCTACCAAACTATTCTAGAGTTCCTTTGCAAATATAGAAAGTCATCTGATCTTTGTAAAATCTATCTTCCAAACACTGCCATGATTGATCAAACTGTTCTTGGGCTATATAACAGGTAAATAGTACCATATTTTCCAGCTTACAAGATGTATTGGAAAGAAACTTCTAAAAAAATAAAAATAAACAAAAAAATATTAGGGTGCACCTTCCCCAACACATTCACCATGTGTCCCTCACATACTGGTGTCACGTATTGTTTACATTAATCACTCATCCAATTTTGTTTGTATGGCAATGACATACCAGTTTATGGTTGGTAAATATACCATATCTTTCATTGTCCAAGGGGGGTTTTAAATCATTTTGATGAACTCGCCATGGATGATAATTTCTAGGACAAAGAAAAAAAAAAAAAAACTTGTGATACATGTGGTGGTAACAGACATTTTCACAATATAAGAGTGTAAGCAAACCTACACCATCAAGATCAAGAGCAGAAAGGCTCCCACTGCTGCTAGTAAGCAGAGCATGTTTAAGCTTGTGGCTTGGCTCCAGGAAGTTTTATGATCTTGGAAATACTTGTAACAGCTATGTACTGAGGTTACATCATATAAAAGGATGAATTAGATAGCTAACATTATAGTGTAATGACTCAACATATAAATCCACATCCCTATCAGTCAAACCAATTAGGTGACCGTCCAAGCTTACTTGAGCCTGGGCGTTGACTTACATTCGTCTTGGAAGATGCACACATATTTTTCAGGGTATTTTTTTTAGGAAAAAAAAAAAAAGTGTGTCTTGTAAGCCAGAAAATACAGTAATTGCAATATACTGCTTTTACTTTTCTGTTCTCTACAAAATATTTGCTGGATAAAGCCAATTATGACACAAGGTGTCATTTTGGGAGAACCAGGTGAAGATCAAATGCACTATTAATGATAGCCAAGACTACTGACCATTGTTTTACAACAGGGATTCTGTACACAAGCAATTAACTGGTTAATAAAAATAAAAATTAACAAAGAAAAATCAATATCCTTGTATTTACTTCTTCCACCAACGAAATCTTTAACAAATTTCGCCCTAGGGTTTCCTTGGGGTGCAGGATCCACATCTTTATTTTTAGAAATATCAAATTCAGGTGAATCTGAAAAATGCATCATTGCTGCTTGCCTCTCTCTGTCTCGTACACATCGATCATCTGTAAATAGACAACAAAAAGAATTGGTTCTACTTTTGTCCTATGCCAGTTCTCCTATTTTCCAACACATTTAAGATAAATACATATACATCTCAAGATATATAGCAAGAGCACCAGACAATATATGGCAGCAATATTCAAAGCATGGATGAATGGTAGATTTATAAATATGTAAGGTAGATTCAGGTTGGAAAAAAAAAATTGTCTAGCATGACAGTGACCCAAATTTCCTAGCCATAAACCTAGAAATTGATTCAATATAATCTTTCCACTTAATGTGAGTAGAAAATATCAACAATGAAGGTACAACAAGTTATTCTCCTGGAGGTTAGCATCAACCATGCTGCTGGAAGGCAAGAAAGGTTCTGTGGTGATTAAAAGATAGCAGTTTCATTTTGGAAGCATTAAAATTAACAAGCTATTTCTTGCCCCAGTTAAGAACTGACTGGAGGTCATTTTTGAGAGCAGCTGCCACTTTTACTTTGTTGGAGTTTCCAGAGTTAATATTTAGACAGGAATAAATACCCGTTTTTTTGTTTTATTTTTATTTTTTTCTTGAATCTATCTTACATATTTATCTACCATAATAATCAAGGGGGTTGCACAGTCTGGGGAGATAGGCAACCAGATCTAAGGGTCGCAAAAATTGTCTGACAGCCATGACTGTGTTCTCATGCTACATAGGGTTATCCAGCAGCCACCCTCTTGACCCAGGGCAGCACTACCTCAATGCACTGGATGTAGGCCTTCATGTTGAGTCTGAGGCCCTAACCAACGAAGATTATAACCATCATATCCATGATCAATGCTTATTTATTTTGAAGTCTTTTGATGAAGCATTTTCAATATTATTTTGACTAAATCTTAGTGTTTGTCTTTATGGCAACACTCTGCATAAGTACAGACCAAATAATTAAAATTATTTTATCGCTAATAAATATTACTGTTGCTTTTTATCAAAACATTGTGTCAACACCCTCATCATTACTATCTTATTATTAGTTTTATTTATCTTCTTCTTGTTTTCTTATTACAACACAAGATAAACTCTTGAACCTCTAAGGTAAATAACATGAAATTAGAAATAAAAATAAAAAGTAGATTTTGACAAGGCTTGAACTAGCATCCCAAACCTTCAGAGTCGATCTTTTATAAACATTATTGTAGAGTGAGTGACCATTCTTAAGTGTAGATGAATGAGAGAACTGCCCAGCAAAGTTTGCAATAAGCAATAACAAAAGAAAAAAAAAAAGAACAAGGTAAAAAATAATATAAAGCAAGCAAATGATATATGCAAGGCAAATTAAGAGTAAGAAGGCAAAACAACAGTAATATTGCAAAAAGTTCACATACTAAGAATTGAGAATGACACACAAAAGCAAATTTGGATAAGCAAACATAGCGTTCTGACTTCAAGACAAGAGAGACCAAGACTGAGTCAGATGAAATCAAGAACCAGCTTATTTTACTGACTAGGAAGAAATCCCAATATGTATGTGTGTGTACTTCTTCCTATAAACTGGGGAGAGGAAAGTGTTTTATATTAATTCCAAAATGATTAGAACCAAAACTTATATGCAGTTGCATAATTCCAGCCATAAATACCAAAATTTGGTAAAATATTTCTTTGTCTGTACTGCTTAAAATAATGTAACTCTTAAAAATACACTTTTTTTAAATACATATTTTTGTTTAATTTTCTACCATTTTCCTATGTCTGTATCTAAATTCACATCAATGTTCCTGCTTTATTTATTGGACTGGGAACCAAAGAACATCTATATAAAATGTGTGATTTTATAATATTTTGATGTTGTAAACAATGTTTTAAGTTTAAGACTGACCTCTCAGATAATCATTTTCCACTATTTCATCTTAAAATCAGAATTTTTTTAATCCTTATATCATAATTATCCTTAAAATTTTACTCTAAAATTTACTTCTAAGCAATTAGATTTTTATTATTATACATTGGTCTATTCAGACTATTATCCTCATCTGTGTTGCTATAGTCAATAGCTTAGGGTATAAAAGCATTGGCTAAGTGGAACTTGATAGTCAGGAGTTCAATCTATGCTAGTCAATCAGATGCCAAGTTATACAATTGGTTTCAGTGGTAAAAACAAAAGTGGCATCACAAGAATTTATTAATCTGGAGGAATTAAAATATGAGACTAACTCACAGAGACAGTGGAATCAGATATGTCCTTCCAAATTGGTTATAAAAAAAAAAAAAGGTTCAATTCTAGTGTTACTGAATAGAAACAAAGACACCTGAAGAAAGAATACAGTGGTTGAAACAGTGTGAAAATAACAACCAAGATGAACTATTCAGAGTTTTGATTTACAGCATATCAACCTCAGTAGGTTATTTAATGCTGACAAAATTTTTATTGCTGGTAATATTTTTTGCCAAAAATGCTAGTAATAATTTTCTTTTTTCAAAAATGTATTTCTGGCAATATTTTTTCCTTCAAAAATGTATTGCTGGTAATAATTTTTCCTTCAAACATGTATTGCTGGTAATAATTTTTTACAAAATGTATTTCTGGTATTAAAACCTATTTTTACACTTTCACAGTGCTTTGAACCCAGCTTGGGGGTTAACCATTTGCTCATAGCTGGGACCCTAAGAGGCGCCACCACCCTGGGTCATGGTGGACCCGGAAACACCAGCAAACAAGAGGTGGTTCCACGCTCCCTAAAACCTCTCGATCAGAGGCCCCACTATCAGACACAGTTTATCGTCTTACCCAGGATACGGATGTAGTTTATCGTCATACACAGGATGTGTTCAGATTAATATTCTCATGTTTAGAGAGGATCATTTCTTTTGTCAGAATATTGGACAGAAATAAGAAATCTTATATTTTATTCATTTTCAACACCTGTTTGTAATACTAGGAATGATATACAACCCCATTAACTATCATTCTACCACAGGAACTGTGTACAGGCAGTTAATAAATAAAAGTAATAATATAAAAGTAATATTAATAAATTAATAAAAGTAACAAAGTAAACATAATTAAAAAAAAAGATTGAGTTCAATAGTTCATATTTTTAATTAAATTTTTAAAATTCAAATTTTTTTCAGAAAAGATCGATCAAAAAAGGAAAAGACAATTTCCTTACCAAGTTTTTGTAAGTTTGGTAGAAGTTGAATCAAATAGAGTCTATAGTCTGGTTCACTTCGAGTGACTGGGTTCAAACGAAGATCGACATCTTGAAGTTGTCTATTGTGCTGCAGCTTCTTCAATTCCTCCAAACTGCTGATGTTATTGTAATATCTGCCATCACTCATTAAGGTTTGAATTAACAAACAGCAATTAATAAATGTATGTATGTTACCAAATCTTGTAGCATCAACTGGCAAAACCAAAGTTACCAGAGAATTAATTTAAAGGAAGAGCAGAAATCAGTCATGGTTTTAATATCAGGTGATAAAACTGGAACAATATCAAAGCACCATGGAAAAGAAACAATCAAAATGCAGAAGAGGTTACCAAACATAAAAAAAAAAAAAAACAGTCAAAAATAATAAAAAAAAATAACACAAATTAACTTGCTATGTAAATTTGTGGGGACTACAGAAGACAATGAACAGTTCACTTCTTGGTAGATACTAAAGTATATCACTCTTTATTTTAAGGAAAATCGAAACAAAAAGGACAGAGGAAAGGACAGTTGAAATTTCTAAGGCACAGAAAAGAGGGCTTAGAGAATTTGAAACTCACACAACATATGGAGGTGCATAGGGAAACAGCAAGTGAGCTACCTAACAATCTTGTACAAAGGAATGGGAGAACAGCAGGAACTGGACAGCTTAGAAAGGGGATAAACATTGCTTCAAGCTACAAAATAAGAAGTTGTGGAGAGCCATGATCAACCACATTGTGAAGGGACAGGACACATTCATCCTGGATATGACAATAAACTACATCCGGCAGCAAGGCCTATGATCAAGAGGTTTTGAGGAGCATAGAACCACCTCTTAATTGCTGTTGTTCTCAAGTCCGCCCTAACCCAGGGTGGTAACACCTGTTAAGGTCCCAGCTGTGGGCAAATAGTTAATCCCCAAACTAGGGCCAAAATACATTTTTATAGTAAAAATACCAGTAATACATTTTCATAGCCAAAAAATTACTAATGTTTTCAAGAAAATTAAATTTCAGCATTAAATGACCCATAAGGATTTGAAATGCCACTAAAAAAAGAAAACATAAAAGAAAGATTTACATAAGAAATTACTTTGACATTCTTGTAGAAAATAAGAACTTTTATTTGTTTGATGTCTACAATTTTTACTGCAAAACTTTGGTAATCCTTTATGTCTTAGAACCATACAGCAGGATGTTTTAATTAAAGTGCTTTTTTTGTGGTTGTGCCAATTTCCCTGAGGATCAAGACATTTTTCAGCATAATGAAGTCTGCTGACACTTTGCCAATCCAAACTGTGATGTCAGTACCTCTCTTCAAATCAATCATGCTTACCAGGTATAAAAAGGACTTGACCATTAATGGTTAGCTTTCCAGCCATGCGACTGGTGTGTTGGCATTGGTGAAGCGGAGTTGGAGAGGACACATTCTCAGGAAACCAGCATCCAGCACTACTTGCCAAACCCTGACCAAAGATTGGTGGCAATGGCCTATGCTCCTATATGATCAAAATGGCCTAATCACATGTAATATATTTATGCTAAATACTTATTGTACTGCTTACTGAACAAACTCAAACACTTTAAGGAACAGAAGACTTCAAAGAAACACATGGAGATATGACATTGGGAATGAAATAAAGGGATAGTGAGGTAACTGAACAAAAGCAATGAGTAGAGCCCAGAACTATGTTCAATAGAGGATAGATGTCAATGGCCAATGCTTCTCTGGGAACAAAAGGGCTTTATACTTAAAGTAGATAAATAAATTTCTGCTTATCTAATGATGAATTTCTGGCTACCTTTTTCGAACCACTTCCTCTGAAATCAAAACTTCTACAATAAGGATTATAATATTAGAAAGGCAAGAATCAAAACTTATCAGAAATATTCGTCTAATTTCTGCAAATTAAAAAAAGTCAGCAAGAAGAGTTTTAATAGAAGAAAAACTAAAAGACTGTAGAATAGCTGAATATTGTTTTTTTTTTTTTGTTTTCTTTCAACAGTCCAAATGTTCCAACCTTATTCATTCTTACTTTGGTTAAATTCCCCATCACATTAAATCAATTCTAAGAGTTGTTCACTTGAGTGAATTTACTTAAAAAGTAAAGGAAAAGAATTTGTAGACACTGTAGCAGTCTTTAAGTGATTGTATTTCATCACAGCTAAAAATAAAAACCTTTCTTTTTTTTTTCTTTTTTTTTTTTTAACCAAAGTGTCTTGTAGTAGAATTAGTGTTCCCTTACCCACTAGAGAAGGCAGTAGGACTTTTGATTCCCAATAGAATTTGACTACTACAAAACCAAGAAAATCAAGTCTCCAAATTTCATTCCCAGTGACACAGTTTAATCCTCAAAAGAATTTGGGACCGATAAAGTTAAATAATAAAAAAAAAAAAACAAACAAATAATCATAATGCTAAAAAAAAAAAACATTTATGGACTGTGTCACATATCACAATTTAACACACAAAAAACACGTCTGTAAATTTATTACCAACATATAATTACATAAAAAGGAATAACCTCTCAACTCAATATCCTGTTGTGTTTTCTGTTCCATGATTTTCCTCACAATTCATTTTCAGCATTAATCTGGAAGATCTGTCTGCTACAATTTGGAGCTAGATAATTAATTTAACTTGTTATGCTTTTTCTTTTACTACTACAACCAAAACCTCACACTCATAATAGTAGTAACACCCTCCTTAATTTGCAGCAGTGTTGACATACCCAAGATGCATTGCATCTATATCATGAAGATTGCATTTATATCAATTCATGCAAATGTGGAACAGAAAAGAAAACAGCTATCCCTCTTGAAACCAAACTCAAGGAACAAAGACATATCCAGGAAGCAAAAACATCTGGCATGGCAGATCATATCTGGAGAGAGAAGAGTTCCCATAGTTTTCTCTTTGGAGTGAGGTTCAAATAATAGGGAATATTGTTGAAAGATTAGAAAATTAAGGGTAGCAGCATACATTAGGCTAATGAACAAATGAATAATACAGGCCAGAATTTCTTTATTAATCATGGAAAAAAAACAGAGTGTTCAGTTAGATAAAAAGTATGAAATTACTTGAGTTGTATAAGTTATTGGAATCACTCATGTGATAACAATTATTGATAAAATGCAAAGTCAATCAGTATATTTACAACCATTTTTCCTGTACTATTTAAGGTTTGCTGTGCATTTAAAGAAAAAAAAGAAAGATTCCTTCTCTTCCCAAACTGATTATACACAAATGTGAAATGGATCAGCCAAAACAATAAGGCAATAACAACAAAGAGTTCAAGAGTCCAAATCAGTGGGTCTCAACTATTTTTTATCCATGGACCCCTTTTACTCATAATTTCTTTTGGTGACCCCACCCCATAACCATTTGATGAAAAAAAAAAAAAAAAAAAAACTTATTTTTTTACTAATAGATATTTAGAAATTGTATTACAGAAATAGTAAATGCTTTATTTAGAAGTAAAACTAATTTAATGAAAATAACTGTATTTAACGAATCTCCAAAGTGAAATTGCTCTATGGACCACTAAAATATGGACCCCCAATTTGTTATTTTTTGTGTGGACCCCCAGGATCCATATGGGCCTCGACTGAGAACCATTGGTCTAAATGGTAATGGTAAAAATAACTGGTTTCTGTACAGGAAACACTTAGCATTCATTGACTGAACAGGTAGCGTTACTATAAATTGAAATTTATAAAATCTTCCTCTTAAAACAGTTTTTCAGTAAATTAAACTTAAGTTCATGAACTGCTAATGCTTTTTCTAGTATTCATAGGAGTTTCCTTCCAAACCTTTTGTTTAAAGTAGTGTAGAAAGTCCACATCTTGATTATGTCATTATTTTCCCTTCAAGTTACATGTGCTACCCATTTTACTTGTTACTACTTTTGGAAGTCCTAAAATGATTTTTTGTTTTTTTTTGTTATTCAGTGAAGTTTATGTGATTCTGTAGGACCAGTCTAAGATCTGATGAAGGATTGTCTTATGACCAAAAGGATTCAGTTACAAGGATTCATTTTTGACTGGGTTGGACACATTGCATGCCAGGTGTATACCAAACAGAAACCACATTACTTGAGGACTACCAACAGCAGCAACAACTAAAATGGATTGCACATATAACCCAAAGAGAAAATAATGACATAATCAAGATGTTAACATTCCACACTACTTCAAATGAAAGGTTAAGAAAGAAACTCCTATCAAGACTGGAAAGAGTGATAAAAGCTACAATACTTGAGAAACCTGTTTTCCTAATCAAGTGTTTTAAGAGAAAGATTTTATAACTTTCAACTGAAAACATTACTGGCTGCTGAATCAATTTATGCCAAAGGTCTCCTTGTAAGGAAACAGCTAATTTTACAATTACCATATCAATGCTTTCAGGTTACTATTTTGGTTTTGTAACATCTTGTGGTGTTGGACAATCATCTTGGAATCATACACCTTCAGGAAGAGAGGACCTTTAGTGATTAGATTTCTAAGAACAACCTTCACAAAATTATACAAGGAAGTGCTGAAAATTTTTCTACCCAACCAAGACTTCTTAAAAAGAAAACTGATTATTTGGCAAGATTTTTGGAGTAGTGTTGGGTCCAGGAATGTTTCAATGCTCTTATAGAAGATATTCTAAATTCACTTTAACCTTTTATCCTTCAATCTGCCCAAACCTGTCCCATAAATATTGGTTCACAATGTTCAACCCGCTCTGTAAATATCAGCTCTCAGCGTAAAACCTGCCCCATAAATATCAACTCTCAACGTACAACCCACCTCATAAATATCAACTCTCAATGTTCAACTTGTTATAACCCACCCCTGTGTATACTCTGACATAATATATGACAAAATCATTGCAAATAATGCAGGAAATCATTGCAAACAGTAAGACTATGACCACAAACAGTGAGACTTTGAGAGCTGATATTTAAGAGTGGGAGATGTTTGGGGGGGGGGGGGCGCACAGGTTTAAGTAAATAAGAATAAAGTAAAAAAAAGATACAAATTAAGCTTTTCCAACATCTTCAAATTTTCCAGGCCCTAAAAAAGAAATAAACATTGAATACATGAAAAATTCTCTCTCTCTCTCTCTCACACACATTTATATAAATAGATAATGAACGGATGTAGAAAGATAAACAATAACAAAAGGCGTTTTGCAAAAAGAAAAAAAAAAATGCATGACCAGGGCATTTCTGGAAGGTGACTTTTTAATGCAGCAGTCTTTGTGATTATAGTGGTCAATATCAAGAGATAGAACATTAATAGCAATAAATAAAATTAAACGTGCATTTATCTTGTCCCTACTCTGAGTTTTGCAAAGATTCTAATCCACTTGTCAGGAGGACTTGATTGAAAAATTTTGCAATCAAGTCCCATAATGAGTGGATGTAATCTCTGCAAAAATATGAGTAGAGAGAAAAGATAAGTGTATATTTAATATTATTTATTGGTAAGAACACATTGTAATAGATATAGACTAGGTAGCTAGATATACATACAAAAAGACTAACATAGACAGATATGGAGACAGACATGAACAGCCACAGAAATTCAGATAAATAGTCTGTAATTGAATGACAAAATGGAAAAACACTTATGTGATCCATTTTATCCTGAAAAACTTCTTCAGATTTATAATATGAAATATAGATTTGTATGTGATATGATAGATAAATAGATTAAAGCAAGTTATCATATAAACAGACTGGCATAAAAAGGTAGATAGGGATCAAATAACAGATTAATAAAAATACAAAAACAGAATAAGACATCATTATGAACAACATTCCTGATGCCATTAATTCTGAACTTGGTATCTATGCTGATGACAACCATTTACTCCTGTCTTAATGGAAAGTTAATATAATCATATTTTGGTATCTGTCTATATTTCTGAGATGAGGTATGTACATTATTTACATTATTCGGACTATTGTCCTCATCTTTGTCGCCATGTTTATTACAACGTTCTGGCCGTTGTATGCTCCAGCCTTCTTCAGGTGGTTGGAAGGTCAAACTTAACCCTTTATTTCGCTCACTCAAGTCAGTCATCTTTTCACAAGGAGAAAAGTTTTCTTGTAGTAACAAATAACACAACACATGTGGCATGTATTGGCTACATTTATTGTCCCAAGTAAGGAAATTCTGCTGACTAATTGACAGTGGTGGAGAGGGTAAAATTGAATGAGAGAAACTTCCCAGTCCCAATCTTTTGTGCTCCTATCAAACAAAAAATTCTCACTAAGGAATATTAGAAGAAGAAACCCCACTTTTTTTTTTATAAAAAAAAAAAAAAAAAAAGAACTCACTTTCCTGCTAGTTACTGATTTGCCAGTTCACAGACCAATCAAAAGATACCACCACATCCTGCTTTTCCTTTCTACGTACAAGTCTTGTAGCTGTCAACTGACACTGTCAAATACATCATTTTTTTTTTCTTCTTAGTGCTTAATCTTAAATTATTCTCCTTTGTTTTACACCCACAATGTTACATATTGTCAGAGTTAAATATACAGAGCTTGTAAAATTTATATATAAAAGGTGTTACCCAAAAGTTTGATGACTTTGTGGCATGAAATAGCTTCTTCATTAAAAACAAAAAATTGTTACAAAATGGTAATGATAATATTAGTTATTTCCTTATAAGGAAACATTTGGCATTCAATGACCAAGAAGCCAGTACTGCTCTTGGTTGAAATTTCTAAAATACCCTTTTTGTCTCTATGTGCCTTGAGACTTCTTGTTTCATACATGTTCTATCCATGATATTCTCAGCATCCAAGAACTACACACCTGTTGCCTCAAAGCTCCTTTTCCTCTGTGAGGAAATTGTCCAGCATTCACTGCCATATAGGGTTGATATTACACAGCACTCTTGGTTTCCAACAAAATTTTTCTGTTTCTTAGTACTTTGCTTAGATTTTGGAATGCACTTCTTGCTATTCAAATACAGATTTCAGTGTCACATTTTCCATTCTCTGTTAAGATATTTAAACTTCTGTACTTGCTTGATTTTGACATTGCCAAATCATAGTTCACAACTTAAGCTTTTTCTCTGGCTGATAACCATCTCATCTTAAAATTGATGGTTAGTCCTTTCTTCTCTCTTTCCTTTAACACCTTGTCTAAGAGGTCCTTTATTTTTCCACCTGCATCTGCCATCAACACAGTGTCATCTGCATGTTTTATATTGTTAAAATTGCACCTACCAATAATAGATCCTAGTAGGGTGTTTAGTTTCCTTAAGATAACCTTGCTGTAGAGCAGTGGTTCTCAACCTTTTTTTTTTTTTACCCAATGGACCACTTTTACTCTTTTGGTGGATCACCGTAACCATTCGATATAAAAAAAAAAAAGAAAAAAAAAAGATCATTTTAAACATACACACACAAAGAAAAATTTGATTGCTACAGACTTACTGAAAGTGAAGACAGAGAATTCCTTGAAAGGTCCAGTTGCTTTAAGCGACTAAATCTGTACAGTGACTGCCCAACAGTAGTGACCTTTTCTTGGTAAGAACCAGGCAATGCAAGAGATTTGACATCTTCTACAAAATAAGAATATTGATTAAAATTGAGACTTCCTTTTCGTTAAGTGTTATTTCATTGGATAACCAGTGTTATTATACCCTTCAACTATACTTTTTGTTTCTGATGTCAAAATGGTTGATAGAAGTGGGATTCGTATAATTCTAACCAGTGTTATCCAATGAAACAAAAATAATATTGTGTTCAGTATCATCACTTCTTCAATTGCAATCATCTGTGCAATACACTTTAGTTATTCTCTAGATGTATTACATATGTGTAAGCAGGCTTGGTTTGTTTAGTTTTACAGCATATCAACCTCAATGGGTTATTTAATGCCAACAAGATTTTTTAAATATTTTTTTTCAAAAATGTATTACTGGTATGTCTTTTTTTTTTTCAAAAATGTATTGCTGGTAAGAATTTTTCTTCAAAAATTTATTTCTGGTATTAATTTTTTACAAAGTATTTATGGTATTAAAACCTATTTTTACACTTTCATAGTGTTTTCATCCCAGTTTGGGGTTAACTATTTACCCATAGCTGGGACCCTAACAGATGTTACCACCCCAGGTCAGGGTGGACCTGGGAACACCAGTAATTAAGAGGTGGTTCCACGCTCCTCAAAACCTCTTGATCAGAGGCCTTGCTGTTGGATGCAGTTTATTATCTTAACTAGGACGTGGATGTAGTTTATCGTCATACCCAGGACAATGTAAGCAGGGGGCACCTCAACATAGTGCAATGGTTAGCAAGTTTGAGTTGCTAGAACAATTACAACTGAGTAGTGAGTTTGATCCTCAGTGGGTGCACCATACTTTTGGTCTTGTCTCACATCTAAGCTGTGCTTAGAAAATCAATATATGTAAAAGCTGGACAGACACACAATATCCAGCTTTTTATCATTGTTAGGAGTAGGGGTTACAAAGGGGGTATTTCTGGTATTATGTCAAATCCTGGTGAACTATTTTTTTATTGAGCTAAAAAAAATAATGACATTCATGTTTTTATATTTATCGTATTTCTCTTACCAGACCTTAGTTTTTAATCTAGAATCCAGATTTTGACATCAAAATTTGCAAATATTCATTATCCATCTCATATAGACATGTAACATGTTGAAAAGCAAATTGTCTGCTGATGAAGGTAAGTCATCAACAGGAGTATACAGGTTCACCAATTGTCTGGTTCATTCTACTCCTAGTGTTTTCAACAGGAGTAAAGATTTATCCCTTTTTTTTCAGGTTTAGGACTGGGTTTCCACTTCTCTCTACTTAAACTCTACACTTCTACTATCTCTGCTTGAACTCTGAAAATTTACTAATTATTTATTTATTTTTTTCCTCCCCAATAGGAGTAGATAGGTTTCCCCTTTCACCCAGTTCACGCCCCTCCCCAGTGTTTTGAACAGAAGTAGAGGTTTATCTCTTGTTCCATTTTGGGCTTCCGGTTTCTTCTAAAGTTTTTTTCATTCTCTTTCACTTCCAGTAACCCCCTTGCATCTTAGTGACATTGTTACCTTGCTTAGGATGAATTGATTTAAAAAAAAAAAAAAAAAAAAAAATGGATAAGTAAAAAATGTGACATTTTCAAAAGATTTAGCTTGAAATTGGATTATCCCCAGTTCAATTTGTACTCATATTTTCAAATACAAGACAGACAAATACAGATAAATCACAGAAAAGGTGAACCCATATACAAGTGCAGCAGAATTCCAAACGAACATCGAAGTTATCAATGAGATGTAGCGTGTCTAGGCCTCTCACCACATTTATTAATTTTTGTTTAGGAACCCAAACTGATATAAGAACAAGGGACAAGGCAAACGTATCAGCATATATATATATATATATATATATAGATATATATAGATAAAAGAATAATCCAAAGTTCTTTAGTATTTTTGTTATTATTTTTAAAAAATAGTGCTCGATACAAAAGTAGAGCATAAATATAATTATTTATTTAAAAACATGATTCCAACATGCTACATAAGAGGTCTCATGTTTCAAAACAAGAGCCGAAAACTTCAATATAATTATTTGAATTAAAAAGAATTAAAGTAAGCTCTGTTCCATCTTCAAGCGAAATTTTTTGGGGAATAATTTATTTCTGAAATTTACGTGTTTTAATAGCATATTCATAATAGAAATCAAAATTTCCATGGTAACAGCCAGGGCGATTGTTTAAATAGGGAGGGGTGTTAGGTGTTAATAATTTGTATCAGTATAGAGTTACATTCATAGATGTCAAGTCAGGGTAAGGTGGGGGTGTCTAAATTTAAAACGGAAGATGTTTTCGCCTAGTCTGGTTTACGTGTCTATGGAGATTCATTTATTTTTTTATTTTATTTCTTTATGAAAGGGTTTTGTGTATATAAAAAAAAAAAAAACTGTCGTAACATTTGTTTTTTGACGACTTCATAAAGGGTTATCTTTTTCTGTTGGGTATTTAAACTATTTATTAGGGCCATGGATTATAAAAATTATTTTATTGTAGGTTTGTTTTTAAGCTAATTATGCAATGCAAAAATTTGATGAAGTCAGCAAAAAACCATTAACTCATGTCTATTGTTTAATAAATTTTTATTATTTAGAAACTTAATAATGTGCAGTTTCTCATGGAGGCACAAAGGTCATCCCAAGTTTTACAAGTTCTAGTCCTGTTTATAATTTTCCATTTTACTTGAGGTGTCCTATTTATTTCCTTCAAATGCCAAAAATATTTAGATAGAAAAGTCTGATTTCTTTTTCATTTATATTGTTGAAAGGGCACTTATGCTTTGCCTCCATCTGGCTTTAAAGTTCATTCTTCGTAGACCCAATGTATATCATATTAGTATTTTGACTCTCAATGGATGAGATAGTACATTGGTATACCACAGATTTGACGATTTATTTTCCAATGGGCAGTCTTCTGGGTTTCTACAATCACACAATTTTTTCACTGTTATTGTCTAATTTAAGTGTAGGGTTTTTTTTATTAATACTATTCAGGCATGGGGGTTGTTCAGGATTTTATTATTGTGTTTTTTTATTATACTTTTAGATTTTCAGTAGCTTTAACTCAATTTTAAAGGTGTTTTATTAAATATTTTACTAAGTCTACTATTGGTAGGGAAGTGTTTTTCAATTAAAGCTATAAATTTCTGTCCTAGCACAATACTAACCATTTGGTTGAGTGGAGGGGTATACCAAATGATTTTTTCTTTTCCTTTTTTTTTTTATATATATATATAGTACAATTGTTTCTATAATTAATGTTTGCATTCTTGTATCCACTATTTTTTCTGGCAGACCTTATAAAAGCTACTGTGTTGTTGGAATATTTTTTTTTGTTAGTGGAGTTTATGCTGATTCTACTTTCTATTGATGAGTGTATATGTTTAATTATGGATGGAGGGTTGTTTGACTTCGGGTGTATATATAAGGGGTTAGTATTTGTTTTTATAAGGTTGGTATGTTTGTTAGTTAAATCTAGAGTTATTGTTTTAAAAAGTTTACCTTTTCAATTTAGTACAGACTGTTATCTTTAAGTCTAGATTTTAAATTCACTAAATATAATTTTTCTTATTTTCTCTATTTTAAAATTAGTAGAACTCCTCACTACCATGAGCCTGTCATCTCTATACAGTCTGATGTCCTTAATATCTATTTCACAGTGCGCAGTCAAGTTGTACAGTATTAAAAGACCAACAAGGTCAGAAGACTCTGCAGAGTTCAAAGATCCCATAGTGATGTCAAAAAGGTCGTTATTGTTTTTTATCCATTGGTCCCCATTATGAATGCGGACAAATTTTTTTTGAAAATGAATTATATCTATTTCTTCCTTTGTCAGGTTAGAATATGTTGCAAACTCCAGGGCAGTCATAAATAGATCCTTCGATATTGACGGGTAGTAATCCACGATATCGAACTGTAATAGGGTGCAATTTGGTTTATTATCAATATTGGTAAACCAATTGATGACATCTTTGGTATTGATCCATAATTTTAATGCAAGCTGTATTTTTATTTGGCAAGTAAATCTTTCCAGGATTCTTTTGCTGATCTTTCCTATGTCGGGTCGGGTAGGGTTAATTATTCTAGTGGTAAGGTTTTCCATAAAATTTTGTTTGTGGTCTTTAAGAGTTATGTAACATTCCTTTTCAGCAAGTTTGCCTACTCTATCACTAATTTTTAATTTATCAGTTATCTTTTTACTAGCTCTGTTAATGCTGTTAACCATATTTATGTTGTTGTTGCAACGCTTTTATAAGTCCTGGTTAAGTTTTTTTTTTTTAAATTGTTAGAAAATCATCTGCTGCCAATTTGTAGAATATGCCAGTTTTGTCAGACTTAACTAGTATTTTATCACAATTATTTATGCTTTTAACTATTTGGTCTAGATGTTTTTGGAAGTGGCTTTTCTTTTTTTGAAAGATGTTATGGATAATGTTGAGTAGGTCTTTTTCAAATTCCTATAGCTGTTTGTTGAATGGTGCAACATTTTTACTTTTAAAAAGTGAAACTTCAACCTTCTTTATCGGTTGAGTTATTCCCACGAAAGTAGAAGTATGCTTTCCATCTCATTCTTCTAATTAATTCCTCTGTTTTTTGTAAAAGTTTAACAAAATAATTCCGTTTGTTTGTGGAATGTTTTTCAGAGAAATTCCGAAATTTACTTTTTCCATATTTTTAAAGAAGTTATTTTAAAAATAAAGGTTCAGAGTGCTCGACCTTAATTCGGGAGCCAATATATGTGAAAATATATAGAAAATAGGAAAGAACTTGTTAGGTGAATAATCCAAAGTTCTTTAGTATTTTTTCTATTAAAAAAAAAAGTTCGACGATACAAAAGTATATATATATAAATTGTATTCAACAAAGCGTATAATAAAAATATATATATAAATGAAGCATGCAATGAGTCAGACAAGAGTAGTCTCTCTTTGATATAAAAGTTTATCAATGTTCTCTGAAAACTAAATGAAATAAATAAAATCTGTTATAAATGTTTTTAAACAGTTCTGCCATGCAAGAGGAAAATTATTAAGTTTTTAGAATATGTAAATTGAGATCGGCATGAAGATGGTATTTCAATTCACCCACAGGAATTGAATTTAGATAACAGTTTAGTATAGGTAAAATTAAAATATTTCCCACCGAAAATAAAACCCATTTAAATCGTTGTCGGTTAATTAGCATTTAATAGTTCCCTCACCAGCCTCCCCTGAACGTTTCAAAACCTGTCACCTTCGAAATATTTTATCTCAATTTCCTCTTTTGATTCAAGCAGATGTAAAGTTCGACACCGAAACCAAAAATAGTGAAGCTCTTCAAAAAGCACAGATACTACACTTTGATCCTAGCCACCGGGCCGAGCGGGTATTCTTTTTTATGGGCACATGTCGTCTTTTGTTCTGTTTATATAGGTAGCCATCGAATTAGGAATCTGCACAGGAAGAAACATTCTCCACATGCAGAGAATCTGATTGGTCAATACTGACCAATCAGTGCCTGAGATTTGGGGAGACTTCTGTGAGCTGGTTCTCCCAAAAGTGCACAAAATTTACTATATGAAAATATAGCGATTTTAAAATTGTCGCTTCAGATAGCAGCGTTGCTTTCTGTCCAATGAATGCTGTTAAAGATTTGAATTTGTAAGGGTGTATGTGTGTGTGTGATGAAGATCACCATACAAGAATTTGCAATCCCAAGCAAGAAAAATGTTTTTGTCTTTTAAGCTGTATTTTGCTGAAATTTATTTACTTTTCATCTTATTTTTGTATGACGCATTTAGGATTTCTTCAACCCATTGTTCAATCTTCTTTAACAACTCACATCTAATCTATGTGAACCAGTTGTATGTCAGCCTTTTTAGATACTTCCAGTACTGGTTTGAAGTTTTGAGACTATATTCTAAATTATCTACAATATAACAACGATCATCAGCAATTTCTCTGGTGTAGTTTGCAATCTTTTTGTATATCAAATCAATTGTGTCCACCTAGAGGACAATACACTATTGATTTATCTCATAATTTCCCTTGGTGACATGAAAACCTTGCAAAACAGCAACAAGTGCATTTTGTTTTTTATTTCATCCTCATTTGTTAAGAGATTTGCAGTTGTTACTGTTGTTGAGTATTCAGAATCATTTCTTTTTCAATATCATTCAGCTAACGGTAATCAAATGGCAAAATCTGAAATACTTGTTAGAAAAATGCCATATATGGCAGGAAAAACATAACTTACGGATCAATGCAAGACCTCTTTAAAACACACACACACAAAAAAAAAAAAAAAGAGAGGAGAAATGAAACAAAGTGAAAAAAAAAAGGTCTTTTTTTTTTAATGACAACGCGTTTCACATTCTTATACTAGCAGTGCAGTGTGCAAATACCGCCCAGATATTCATCAATGCTTAGGACACCTCGAGGTGGTGTAACGAACGGTTAGCAAGCTTGTCACGCTAGAACAATTACGACTGAGTAGTGAGTTCGATCCTCACTGGAGGTGCTCCTTAATTTCGGCCTTGTGCCACGTCTAAGCTACGCTTGGAAAATCAGTGTTCATCAATGCTTGCTGAACGTTTAGACAGCAAAAATTAGATATGAGTTTTGCGTTTCAACAGTGGTGACAAAGATGTGTGACAAAAAAATAAAATCCGTACTGCTAGGACACACGAAATGTTTGGCTTAATTAAAAATAATTATTTCAATCATTATAATTTCCAAAACTTGTTTGTTTAATAAAGTAATTGTTTATTTAAATAAATTGATTTGTTTGTTCGCTTCTCATTACTATTGTTAAAGGTTGTGAATTAATTCTCATTTCAACATGAACAAAGTTACAAAAATATCACTTGACTTTTTTTTTTTTGTTTGTTTAAACTTTAGGGCAAAATTTAGGTTTAATTTACAATTTATTTTGACTTGTTTTTTGTTTTTTTGCCTTTTTTTAGTTTATGATATTCTGGTTGCAAATTGGTACATTTTTTATTCAGTTTGAGAAAAATAAATAAGCAAAACAAAAATTAAAAAATTCTAAAGGAAAAAAAAAAACTTTTTTAAAAAAATATTTGGATCAAATGACGAAAAAAATTACATTGTCATTAGTGCTCAACTGGGGTTAGAATGGAAAGAAATTATATGAGACTGGTCACTGAGAAGCTGAAGCAACAAAAAAAGGGATAAGATTAAGAAACGTGGTAAAAGTACTTACTTATTCAAACTCCCGGAAAATGAAAAAAACTGAATTGACATTTCTCAATGAGTCCACACAAAAGGCAACCTTCCACAATAGTCTTTAAGTTTAAAAACGAATAAAATCTGTTTGAAAATTCTAAGTTCCCAACGACAATATAACTTTGAAAAATAAGTCTTTAATTGGATTTATTTAATTTTAATGCATTATTTTTAGTTTTCTTACACAAAACTACAACACACGTTGTTTACAGTAAGTGACTAGCTACACTACAACTACACGGGTTACTCGTTAATGAACGGTAAATGCTTTTTTAAGCTATTTTCTTCTTCGTAAATATGTCGATGGCTTTTTTAAATCAGTCACCTATCCAAATAATGATCAGGTTCGACACTGTTTAACTTTGGTGATCAGACGGGAAACGATGCTTTCCGGTGTGATTGGAACGCAAAAATATATTTTTCTATGTCTACAGCAAACTTGTTTGAACACGTTTTTTTTTTTTTTTTGTATTATCGATGAATGCTTTTAAATTAAAAAAAGTAAATAAACAAAAAGGAAAAGTAACCAAAAGAATGTTCAATGATAAAGTTTTAAACTTTTAATTTAGTTATTTTTATTTTTTGTAGGAAGTGGACAAAACTCAGTAGTTAAAACAAAAAGTTCAGAATTTTGAGGTTCAATCCGAGATGTTTGGCCGATGTTAAGTTGTTTTTTTTTGTTTTGTTTTTTACTTATAAAAAAAAAGCTAGGAGTAAAATAAGTAAAACAAACTTTTGCTCATATTTCAAACTAGTAAGTGGTCAAGTAAAAAGTTCCAAAGGCAATAAAAAATAATAAACGACTAAGAATTAATATCAACACCAGAAAAAAAAATTGAGAAAAACCTAACAAGTGCCAACCTGAATTTCTTACGCCCTTAACAACGACCACGATAATCGATAAACAGACATCTCTTAGAGAAATTCGACAGATATTTCTTTTTAAAAGAAATTTGTGTTCCATAGATGAATAAATTATTGCTAATAAATATATATTCTTTAAGAAATATGATTTGTTTTCTTAAAAGCAATGTCATTTAGTTTAGAATTAAAAATGTAAACAATAAACACAAGTAAAAAATCCCTTGAAACTTTACACTAAAGTTTTAAAAAATAGCTTTTTTTTCTGGGGAGTAAGTAAAAGTTGCTTTTTCTTTTTAATACATAATGCTTTTCTTGTTATATAATTTGAATATTTTGATAATTTGAAAATAACTCACCCAAATTATTGTGCGTCAAGTTAACTCTCTTCCGTAGAAGTTCCTCCGTCAGCGTATGAAGCGCCATTGCTGTGCATTGGATCAAATGGTTGCATAGAAAACATGGATACAGGATCGGGTGTCCGGAATAGCTGAAACGAAATCAGCGCCTGGGGCAATAATTTTTTAAATATAGTTTCGTCCTCTCGCACCAAAACAACAACAGCATTGCACCACCCGTTACTGCTACAAATTTATTCATTGAGTATTCACAATAGTAAGAAAAAAAATGGTGGCCTTCTTCACTCGAGATTAATTAAAGTAACATCAAGTCTCCTCAGCATTTAGGATTTCAGCTGTTTTTCAGTAATGCTGTCTTCTGGATTAGGCTTTCAGCTCTTTTGTTAAATTTCACTTTCTCTTTTTTTCCAAGGTTCTTGTCTGTCTACCCTCTAGGTGGTATTCCGTTTTTACTTTATCTTCCTTTTGTTCTGGGATTTAGTTGAAGTATTGAGGGAAAATGACGAGGAAACGCACGTGTTATATTTAACGAATCAAGATAAGGAATTTATTTACAAATTTAACACATTTGAAGTTTTCAGTAGCTTGTTTCAGGAAATATTTAAAGTTCGTAGTTTCGATGAATTTTCAAGATGTTCATAAATCATCGAACACAAAGTAATATTCAAAAATGTTTAAAACAAATTTTAATTGGGAGAGTTCGTTTATCACATACAGTTGTATACAACATGAAAATATAACCCGGATATAAGAGACCCGGATACAAGAGAAACCCGGATATAAGAGAGATTTTCTCTGGTCCCAAATTAGAGCCTGTGTTAAATAGACCAAACCCGGATATAAGAGACTTCTTCTCTGGTCCCGACAACTCTCTTATATCCGGGTTACACTGTATTTTAACTTAAGGTACTTAGCTTTGGAGTTCTTTGAAATTGCTCTGCTCTCATTAGAGGCTGATAATGTATCAGCGTGTAATTTAACACCGGCGTTATTCAAACACGTGGAACTCTGGCTTTTCTGCCTCCTGCTTCTTTCTGCTCTCTCTCTCTTTCTCTCTCTCGCTCTCTCTCTCTCTCTAGCTCCCAACTGAGCGGATTGTGGCACAAGGCCGGTTTAACGTGGTTTTTTCCGAGTCCGTAGGTTCGGGCAAGAATTCCTCATAGACCTCGTAATAATGGGGTCGGGTTTGTCTACCTCCCCAGACTAGACTGCTCTTCGGCATAGCCTCGTCTAAGAGTTTAGCGCGCGGCTAAGACCTAATGCGCTCGTTCTCTCTCGCTCTCCCCTCTCTCTCTCTCTCTCTCTCTCTCTCTCTCTCTCTCTATATATATATATATATATATATATATATATATATATAAATCAAAAAGTGATTTCACATCGGCTCGTTGTTTGTAAGTCGCTCCCTTTTCTATTGGTCAAAATAAATGTTCGCATAGGCTCGTGAATTTGAAAACTGGAGAAAAGAGTTATTTTCATTTCGTATTCACTACATAGTACAAGAGATATCCTCTCTGAGGGGGGATC
Source organism: Acanthosepion pharaonis (assembly GCA_903632075.3). Lineage (NCBI taxonomy): Eukaryota > Metazoa > Mollusca > Cephalopoda > Sepiida > Sepiidae > Acanthosepion > Acanthosepion pharaonis. Next base: position 1,493,578 of record CAHIKZ030000061.1, on the reverse strand, counting down.
TCTGGCAAACCAACTACTTAATTTCAAATAAACCATGTAGATATCACACACATGGGCATGCACACTACAGCTAAGTACATAAATGTCTTTTTAGCTATCTGTACAGATATAAATATAATTGTGTCTTTCACTTCTTTTGTCGGCTGCATTGTTCTTTATATAAATATATATGAAACATCTCTCCACATGTAGAAATTTTTTTTTTAATGTTGAATTTGTTTTTTGTTGTTTTTTGTTTTTAAACTTTCCAACCTCACCATTGTGGACTCTTCCACAACAAGCTAGTTAACCCCTGCTAGGAAATGCGCTATTCCTGTTATAATTTTCACCATCACAATCTTACAAAATATATAACAAGTATTCATTGGTCAATCATCTTCAATCTAGCTTGCTGATTGGTCAGTTCCGACCAATCAAACCGCCTGCACGCGACCAATCTGTTTTCCCGCTCAATATGCTTGGAGCCTCCCACGTGGTACACGACCATTATATAAACAGAACACGTGTAAGCTCCCTGAGTAGTTTCTTTTCATTCATCTCTCTCGCGCGCGTCTCATTCTTTGGTACCAAATACCAAGATGTAATCTTCAAGAACTCCCGTCTTAACCATTGCGATCAGACGTTAAAGACTATTACCAACATTCACCCAATGTCTGTACTACATCTCGATTTTAAAATACAAATTAGAGACATGTCATAATGGAACATTCTAAATATATCAACAATGTTTTCAGTCAATTTTTAACATAAACTTGTGCAAAAGTTGAAAAATTTTAACACATTCAACATTATGGATAAAAAAAAATACTGAATTTTATATAACATTTTTTCGAAACTTGTGCTGTTTCTTATTTTATTTTCCACACACACATACACACAATAAAAATTAATTCACACCACGTGTATCAAAAAATACAATTGCGCGGGAATTCATTCCTTACCATGCCCTGTGGGGTCAAAAACAAGGACGGCGCACCCAAAAGTTCGGACGTAGTGAAAAGCACACCACGTGGTCAAAAATAGGATTTATTGACCAATCAGGACATAAGAAACCCATTTCTTAATCTCCCCGGAGCCTCATCATTCTTATATAAGGAAGGTAGAAACTCTCATCAGAAGGGAGAGAGAACAGCGACAAGCTGACATCAAAGCGACACGGACAGTTTCGAGCACACACACACACCGAGAGGATTCAGCGGTTCACACAACAGGCAATATCACGTATCAGTGAACATTCTTTCACCCTCTCTTTCTCTCATCTCGCTCGCTACACATAGTCCTACCTTTCCCTCTCACATTCCCAGTTCCTTTCTTTCTCTTTTTCTTCCGCAGCTTTACGGACAATTTCATTTTTGTACAAGGAAAAAATAATTCTTTACAAAAATAAACAAAAGTTTATTTTACTTTATTTTGTAGTGTATTTTCTTTTTATTATTTGTTTGAGGGACTCCTTTGCACCCTCTACAAATTGGTGACCGACGTGAGACACTACATTTAAAAAAACAAACAAAACGAAGAGGAAGGACACAATGAAATCACAATCTTCGGAAACCCCTCTCGCCACACTATCGTTGAATATCCCGGCTTTCAACACGACTAACTCCAAGTCCTGGTTCGTTCAAATCCAGGCATTATTTGATGCGAAGCGAATCACCTCCCAGAGAACCCGGTATTGTTACTTAGTGGAAAAACTGCCAGCAGACATCGTCGAGGAAGTAATGGATTTACTGGAAAATGTCCCGGATGACAACCCGTACGATAGACTCAAGGAAGCAATTTTAAAACGGACCGGTGCCTCGAACGAAGCCATGCTACGCAACCTTTTTCACTCAGGTTGAATTAGGAGACCGCACCCCATCGCAGTTATTGAGGCACATGCGAACCTTACTGGGTGACAACAAAATGTCCGAGAACATTATGCGAAGCTTATGGCTGGACAAGTTACCCACTACAACAACACAAATCCTCGCACCCATGACGGAGGAAACGCAGACAGAAAAAACTCGCGGACATTGCAGATCGGATCCATGAAAGTTTTCGAAGCCGCAGGGTAAACTCTATCCAACCACAACCAGCCCAACAAAGAGACAGGGAATTTAACGTCTACTGTAGAAAGGTTGTCTATACAATTACAAGGCTTACTGCAAAAAGACCGACAGTACCGCCGCGATAAATGTCCAGGCTACAGAAAGCGAAGTTTCAGCAGAGGCCGGACTGACAACCGCAATCGAAAAGATGAAATTTGTTACTACCACAAAAGGTTTGGTCCTGAGGCGAGACGTTGTACACATCCTTGTTCTTTCAGCAACGCGAATGCGGGAAACGGAAATTCCAGCCAGTAGAGACGACGGCTGTTGCTGGATTTTTAACAAAAGGTCGTCTGTTTTATATCCACGACAAAATTAATGGATATCTCTTCATTCTGAGGGTACACGGCTGACAGTTCTCTGGTTGCTGTTTCCGACTGGTAGTTAGGAGCCCTAACTCTTGCGTAGCGTCTTGAGCGGCTGCTCTGATCAACAGTTGTATAATACCGTGGTGTTTGTAGTGCCATGTCGCGCATGGAAAGGTGTCCCTGCAGTCACCTCCGGTGGGCAGCCCTGAGGCCACATAATGATGCGGATTTTGCCAACTCCTCTCTGCCCGCATCACGGTCGAAACTGTCTGTTTTCTCTTACCTCGGGCCTTCTCATCTTTGCAAATCAAATCCAACATGAGTTACAAAAACCGAAAGATTTACCCTAAACCAGCCTCTCAGAAACCACCTAAACCCCTCAACATTTCGTTCTCCAACATCCGGGGCATTAGGACAAACTTCTACAGTCTGGAATCTTTCCTCACTGCAAACGGCCCGGATGTACTGGCTCTCTGCGAGACAAACCTTGTCTCATCTATCCCCTCTTCTGATTTCTCGATCCCCGGCTATCTTCCTCTCCTCAGAAAAGACTCTCTAACCCACATGCACGGTCTTGGTGTCTACGTCAAGGAACATCTCCCTCTGGCCAGAGAGTCCTCTCTCGAATCGCCTGACCATTCATACATGTGTCTCCGTCTCTCTCTCCTCAATGCGGTAAGCTATCTCTTCTTCCTTTACCGCTCTCCATCCTCTCAAGACTGTGAGATACTTGATAGCATTTCCGACAACATAGACAAGGCTCTCTCCCTCCACCGGTTTGCTCGCATTTTTGTGTTTGGAGACTTTAACGCCCATCACACTCTGTGGCTTAAGAATGCTACTACTGACCATGCAGGCATTCAAACGCTTAATTTTTCAATCTCCCATTCCCTCACACATAGTTAACTTCCCCACTCGTTTTGCCTTCAACCGGGAAGGTAAAGCCTCTCTACTCGACCTGTGCTTTACCTCCATCCCCGAATCCTGCAGCGCCTCGCAACTATGCCCTTTTGGTAACTCTGACCATGCAGTAGTATTGGTTAACATCTCCTTTAACTCCACCCCCTATAAAGAACCTCCTACCACTAGAACTTCGTTCTATTATCAACGAGCTGACTGGGACGCGTTCCGTGATTTCCTCCGCGATGTCCCCTGGGATGGAGTCTTTAAGCTCCCCGTCCAAGAATGTGCTTCTGAGGTCTCTTCCTGGGTTAAAGCTGGAATCGACGCTTTCATCCCATCAAGGAAATATAGGGTTAAGTCGCGCTCCTGCCCCTGGTTCTCGGCTGCTTGCTCAGCCGCCATCGCCCATAGGAACCACTACTTCCACCTATACCGTAGCGACATGTCTGTCTGCAATAGACGTCTCTTTGCCTCCGCCCGTAACGAGTGTAAGCGTGTCCTAAATGATGCTAAGTCACTATTTGCGGCTCGAATGAAGGAACGTGTTGCATCTCGCAAATTTGGCTCCAAAGATTATTGGCGTCTCTGCAAGAGTGTATTGAATAATTGCAAACCCTCTATACCTCCTCTATTCAACCAGTTCGAAGTCCTGACCTCCTCTACCGACAAGGCTGAATGCTTTGCTCGGAAATTTTCATCCAACTCGACGCTCGACTCTTCCGGTGTACCCATACCCGACTTCTCTCTTAGAACTGAGGCCATATTGAGTGGGTTAAACATAACCCCAACTTTGGTACTGGGCGTTATCTCCAATTTAGATCCCAACAAGGCAAGTGGTGGAGATGGGATACCAGCCATTGTCTTAAAGAAATGCGCGCCTGAACTGGCGCCCTCCCTTTCGAAACTATACAACTACTGCCTCAAGGAATCTTGTTTCCCTGACTGCTGGAAGTCCTCTTCGATCGTTCCTGTCTTCAAGAACTCCGGCGACCCCTCTGACCCTTCCAACTACCGTCCTATCAGTCTCCTTCCCCTCTTCGGCAACATCTTCGAAGCTCTAATCAATACCGGGGTGGTTAACCACCTCACATCCCATAATCTGCTCTCAGACAAGCAATATGGTTTCCGCTTTGCCAGATCTACAGCCGATGTGCTCACAGCCATCACTGAAACAGTCTACCGAACTCTCCAAAATAACGGGGAAGCCCGAGCCGTGGCACTAGATATCTCCAAAGCATTTGATAGGGTTTGGCACGCCGGCCTTCTCCGCAAGATCCAGGGTTATGGCATTACGGGTCGATTATATAACGTAATACAACCATTCCTGTCAAACCGTGTATTGAAGGTTGTTCACAACGGATTCTCCTCCAGTTCCTATCTCACGAACGCAGGTGTTCCTCAAGGCTCCATCCTAGGCCCCACTCTATTCCTTATCTATATAAATGACGCCGTAACTTCTCAAGTCGGCATCTACGCGGATGACACCACAATTTATTCCTGCCTCAAAAACAAATCCAGTCTCGCTGACAAAACTCACCTTGCCGTGCGTCTCGAAAAGGACCTCCAATCGATTGTGAACTGGGGCATGATTTGGCTGGTCAACTTCAACGCTTCGAAGACAAAACTGCTCTCTATTAATCACCACAGAGAACCTTCCCTTCCCTCCATTAGAATGTCTGACGCTCAACTTCTCGAGAGCAACTCTCTGCGGCTTCTCGGTCTCACGTTGACTGCTGACCTGAGATGGAATAAATACATCGAGTCAATTGCCTCGTCCACTGCAAGGAAAGTTGGCTCCCTGAGCCGTGCTAGGAAGTTTTTCTGAGTCTATCCTCCAGATATACAAATCCACAATTCGCCCTTGCATGGAGTATTGCTGCCACATATGGTCTAGCGCCCCTTCTGTTTGCCTCGGGGTTCTTGATAGGTTCCAGAAGCGGATATGCAATATGGTTGGCTCTGCCCTGGCGTCTCGTCTACAGTCACTTTCTCACAGACGCACCGTCGCCTCCCTCTGTCTGTTCTACAAATACTTTTATGGAAATTGCTCCGAGGAACTGCATTCGCTGGTTCCCAAACTTCATGAGTTCAAGCGCCCTACGAGGCTGGCATCCCGCTCTCACCCCTTCACTGTCGAAACTCCTAAATGTAGCCGTCTCTTCTACTCTAATAGCTTCATGTCTCGCACCTCTCGCCTGTGGAACTCTCTTCCCTTCTCCTGTTTCCCTGAGAGTTATAATCTCCAGCTATTCAAGTGTAATGTCAATCGACATCTCCAGTTGCCTTAATCTATCTACTACCCTCATCCTTTCTACTATCACTCCCATCTGATCTTCCTATTTTCTGTAACCCCTTGCGTCCTAGTGTCTTCCCGCCTTGCTTGGGGTGAAATGCTTAAAAAAAAAAAAAAAAAAAAAATATATAACTTTTTAATAGACACCGGAGCTGAAATAAGCGTGATACCACCAACACAAAATCAGGAGACTATGCCACAGTCTTATCATCTTCAAGCAGCTAACGGTACCAAAATACCAACTTACGGAGAGAAATCGCTCAATATCAATCTCGGCATGCGACGGAATTTTTTCTGGAATTTTACCATAGCCAGTGTAACAACGCCTATATTAGGGGCAGATTTTTTAGCCAGATTCAACCTGTCTGTCGACATGACTAATCGCACACTGGGGGATAATCAAACCAAGATTTCAGTAAGAGAACTCACCTCGAAATACCAGTCTACTGGAATCAGTTCTGCCTTACCCGAGGACCAGTACATCCGTCAGCTACTAAAAAATATCCACAACTCTCCCAGCCATTTAAAAACACAGACACCATAAAACATAATGCCAAGCACCACATCAAGACAACTGGACAACCTGTCTATGCCACCCCCAGACGATTGAAACCGGACAAGTATAAGATTGCGAAAACGAGTTTCAACATTTATTACAGCAAGGGATCATCCGACCCTCGAAAAGTGCTTGGTCTTCACCGCTACACATGGTGCAAAAGTCCGACGCTACAACATGGCGTCCTTGTGGCGATTTTAGAAGATTAAATGCTAAAACGGTCCCGGATAGATACTCTATTCCACATATCCACGATTTCGCCATCGGTCTACAAGGCGCCACCATATTTTCCAAATTGGATCTTGTAAAGGCGTACTACCAAGTTCCAGTGACAGAAGAGGACATTCATAAAACTGCACTGACCACACCATTTGGCCTTTACGAGTTCGTAAGGATGCCTTTCGGGCTTAGGAACGCCTGTCAAACCTTCCAGAGGTTAATAGACGAAGTTTTTAGAGGTCTGCCATTTATATTTGCATATGTGGATGACGTTTTAATTGCCAGCAGAAACCTCGACGAGCACAGACAGCACTTAGAGCAAACATTTGAAAGAATATCACATTACGGTCTGAAAATAAATACAGAGAAATGCATTTTCAGCCAACCAAAGGTTAATTTCCTCGGACACTTAATTGACAAGGATGGAATATCTCCACTACCCGAGAAAGTAAGTGCAATTTCAAATTTCCCACAACCAACATCAGTCAGACAAGTACGCAGATTCATAGGCGTGATTAACTATTACAGACGATTTTTACCTAACTGTTCTACATTACTTGCACCGTTAACAGATTTGTTACAAAACAAAACAAAGAACCAACAGTTAAAGTTAGAAGGGCCTAGCCTAGAAGCCTTCAAACAAGCTAAAACTGCTTTGGCCAACTTTACAAAAACTAAACTACGTAACGGACAGTGAGGACACAAAACTCACGCTTACAACAGATGCATCTGAAATAGCTGTAGGAGCAGTCATACACCAAATTGCTAACAACACAATGACGCCTATATCATTTTTTTTTTTTGCTAAGCTAAGCAAGACACAGACGAAATACAGCACCTTTTCAAGGGAGCTTCTAGCAATTTACCTTGCAATTAAACATTTTAAACATTTGCTGGAAGGAAGAAATTTTTTATATTTATACAGATCACAAACCATTAACATATGCACTACATACACATGTAGATAAATATGGTCCACGAGAAATCAGACATCTCGATTATATCGCCCAGTTCTCCACAGACATCCGATATATTAAGGGACAAGAGAACATTATAGCAGACGCATTATCTCGATCTACAATAGCCTCTTTTAAATTCCAGTTCTTTAAGTATGGAATTGATCGCACAAGAAAGAAAACAGATGAAACACTTCCAGTTGTACAACAAAAACATCCTTACAACTGAAAAGAAATGCCGATACCATTTGGTACAACAAAATTTTTATTGTGATGTATCACAAACACATCCGCGTCCATATATACCACCGAACATCAGACGACTAATTTTTTTCAACATTTTCACAATTTATCTCATCCAGGAAAAAGAGCCACTGTAAAAATTAATAGCAGAACGCTTTGTTTGGCCCAATATGAACACGGACATTCGCAATTGGACTAAAACTTGTATACCTTGCCAAAAGAACAAAATCCACAGACACACGAAATCACCATTTGGCACTTTTTAGCATACCTGATGCTAGATTCACCAACATTCATGTCGACTTAGTAGGACCTTTACCCACCTCAAAAGGACATACACATATTCTTACTATAGTTGACAGATTTAGCAGATGGCCTACAGCTATAGCAGTCAAAGACACTTCAGCTGCAACAATAGCCAGAGTTATACTGCAGGACTGGATAGCAATTTTGGAGTACCTTCAGTAGTAACAACAGATAGAGGTTCACAATTCAATCAACACTTTTTGCTGAATTTACCCAATTGTTAGGAACGAATCACATCAAAACAACCGCCTATCACCCTTGTGCAAATGGGATGGTTGAAAGATTCCACAGACAGTTAAAAGCTTCTCTAGCTATGAATTTAAATAATGCGGGCTGGACAGACAATTTACCGCTAATTCTTTTAGCGATAAGAAACACGGTGAAAGAAGATTTGCAAAGCACACCTGCAGAGGTAGTTTTCGGATCAGCATTAACATTACCTGGACAGTATTTTAATCACAAGACAGACATTTCACCTACAACAACGTTTGTAACAGAGTTAAAACATAAAATGTCTCTTCTCAACTTTGCACCAACCAGGAAAACAGAGAAACAAACTTACATCCCAAACGATCTTCACACCTGCAAATATATATTTATCAGAAATGACGCAGTTAAAAAACCACTCTGTCCAAATTATTCAGGACCATATCAAGTTCTGAACAGGCATGAAAAATATTTTACTGTTATGAGAAAAGAAAAGAAAGATAATATCGCTATTGATCGCATCAAACCAGCGTACATCGACGAACAACCTCATACAATACCTCCACAAACACATATTCACACAGAAAATGAGGAAGCTAAAAAACAAAATACTGACATCACACCTACAACGAAAACTGGCAGAAAAGTCCACTGGCCGAAACATTTTTAAGAATATATCACATATTGAAAAACATATGTATCTTTCATATATTTTCCAATCTGGGTGGGGGGGGAGTATTGTGCTGTTTCTTATTTTATTTTCCACACACACATACACACAATAAAAATTAATTCACACCGCGTGTATCAAAAATACAATTGCGCGGGAATTCATTCCTACCATGCCCTGTGGGGTCAAAAACAAGGACGGCGCTACCCAAAAGTTCGGACGTAGAGAAAAGCACACCACGTGGTCAAAAATAGGATTTATTGACCAATCAGGACTCGACATAAGAAACCCATTTCTTAATCTCCCCGAGCCTCATCATTCTTATATAAGGAAGGTAGAAACTCTCATCAGAAGGGAGAGAGAACATTTTGACATCAAAGCGACACGGACAGTTTCGAGCACACACACACACCGAGAGGATTCAGCGGTTCACACAACAGGCAGTATCACGTATCAGTGAACATTCTTTCACCCTCTCTTTCTCTCATCTCGCTCGCTACACATAGTCCTACCTTTCCCTCTCACATTCCCAGTTCCTTTCTTTCTCTTTTTCTTCCGCAGCTTTACGGACAATTTCATTTTTGTACAAGGAAAAAAATAATTCTTTACAAAAATAAACAAAAGTTTATTTTACTTTATTTTGTAGTGTATTTTCTTTTTATTATTTGTTTGAGGGACTCCTTTGCACCCTCTACAAACTTAACCTGAGTAAAACATATTCCCGGATTTAGACAAAAAAAAATGAACACAGAATGACATCAAAATACGCAAAATTTCTTTATTCTTTAATAGTTAGTTGTTATTAAATTATAACATATCTAAATGTAGGTAGAAAAAAATGTTAAGTTAGAGAGGGTCACAATACGATTCTTGAAAACTATAAATTTAAATATCTAGCTTCAGAAAAACAAAGTTATTTTACCAAAAACAGAGAGATACAGAAGGGTTTCAAAAAACCCTAAATGCCAATTCTAAAACATTCTTCACATACACTACAGTTTCTTGCTAATTTCTTGCTTCCTTGCCATCGACAATCTTCAAAAGTTTAAATACAATATCAGTCACCATTTGCTTTACTGACTCCTGTTCTTTTGTCCTTTCTCCTCACTAAAAAGTCTTCTCATTCTGTTCCACTCCAATGGGGTGAAATGATTAAAAAAAATTGTAGCCATGTATGTAAATGAGGTACTACTATAAAGTCAGAACGCCACTGTGAATGCCAGTGTAGTTATCATCTGTTGATCTGACAACGTTTATTCCAGAGATTATTCTACTTCATAACAATATGGCGTCACCGATAGTATTGTTGGGGATTAGTGAATGTATTTGGTTAAATCAGAAGGAATTTTTAGGTGGCGTGTTCGTTAACATTCATCCACAACAAATAATAAACGAATATTTAGAACAGGTCATGCAAAGCAGATTTAATAACGAAGATATACACAACAATACGGTAATTTATACAATATGAATTGGTGATTTGTTGTATTTTGATGTAATAAGACATGTAGTTTGTTGTTGAGTATGTTTGAATACTTTAATTCAGTGTTTTGATGATTTTTTGTGAGAATTAAACAGTTTGCTGTTCAACGTAGAAAAGTGTGCGATTTTACAGTTCAAACGTTTGTGTGTGTATACGAGTGTTATTGTAAATATTCTTAAGTTGTACGAAGTTGCGTACCTTGGACTGTTAATTGTCGAAAGTTTTGTTTGTTACTGTTCTAATATGTAGTGAATATATATTTCACTTTCTCAAGTAAAGTAAATAAATTTTTGTGAAGTTTGTTTAAAAGAGAGATTGAGTATGCCAAAAGTTTGTTGAGTCAGAGGTTAATTCGCGCGGGAAAGTCAAAGTTTAAACTGGCGTGGAATTGGTTGGCATCTCTCTGAATGTTGAAATCTGACTGGTAAGTTGGTTCGAATTTCTTTCTTTTATATGTTCTGGAAAGGAAAAATAGGCTCAAACACATTTGAGCGCCAAAGGCATTTTTCACGTGCATACTTAGTTTTTTAAGACCAATGAGAAATTGAGTTTGTCAGAACTAGTGTTTTGATTGGATAACAGGTGTGTGGGTGTAAAAATGGATTGTTCTGCAAAGGGATGAAAAGGTAACGTGGATTATTCCACAGTATCCTTAACCGTGTTGGATGAACCGGAGCCCGAAGAAACTTTAATTAGATGTTTCGCAGCGTTGGCTAGGGTAAAGAAACTGAAAAACAAAAAAGCCTCCGGAGAGAAGAATGAATTATTTTTGGCTTCGGCAGGATGTGAAGCCGTGAAGAAAATATCCATTATGGTGTACCCCAAAAAACTGGAAAACTTAACATATGAGGAAGTTTTAACCATATAAAAAAAAACATGCGACAAAAAAAGCTTGTTATTGCAGAGAGAACAAAATTTTTGGAAAATAGACAGAATCCAAATGAAACCGTAATGTAATATTTACATAGATTGAAAGAATCGTCAAAATATTGCGAATTTGAAAAGCTGGGTTCGAGAGAAATGCCTATAGAAGACGAAGTAATCCTTCTAATACTGTTCCACTCCAATAGACAGATTAGAGCTTCCATAACAATGTCATTTTCAACATCTGAAAGTGTATGGTATATAAAAGACAAAGATTCTAAATCGTGAGAAGGCGAATTTTGTAGTACAGAAAGGCCACAGCACAGCAATACTAACGAAAAATGGACAAAATGTACTAGCTCGTGGGGGGGGGGTCAATTCAGAGACAGAATGGAACCCATGGATATAGAAATGGACAAAGAATCTGAAGATGAAGAACATGAAGGGGAGGAGAGGATTAATGAATCTAGTAATGAAACTGAACAATCTATGGATGATAATGAACAGAAATATGACGAGGAATCGAAAGAGTAAAATGAACTCTGACCTATGTCCCCTATAAAAAGGATTCAAAATACACACCAAGGAAGACAGTTTAAATTCCCATAAAGTCAAAGATCAACAAAGAACATAAGGCCATTTCGTTTCAGGGAGGTGTGTGGTATCGTATGCAAATGAGATACTGCTATAAAAGCAGAACGCTATTATTTTATTCCATAGAGTATATTTTATTTCTTCCTCCACTTTTATCGAAGCAATGGAGGAATTTTCAAGTAAACCCCCACATTTAGGTATTAATCTCGACAGACTATCCGCAGTTCTCATTTCTTTACATGGCAAATATTCAGTAATGAAATCATATCCTCGAAGCATCGTATCTCATCGTTGTCGACGGTTTGCCGAATGAACGACAATAAAATATTAGAAACGTCTGAAAATTCAGAAGATAAAATACTACCAGTAAATCGTAAATTAAACGACATGTATGACATTACATACAAACATAAGATCCGAGAAGTCTACAAGTAAATGATATGAATTTAAAAGCAAGTGTAGAATTCTAGCACCAATTAGAATTAATTTATGAATTTAATAATTATAAAAACAATGTGGAAGCATACAACACAACTGAAATCCTAATTAAGTGCAAATATTGCGACAAAGAACAAGAAAGAAACAAAATCAAATGTTCAGCCCTAGGAAAATTATGTTTAAACGGTAAAAGAAAATATCATTTCCAATCTGTGTGCAGATACAAAAAGAGAACAGAAAGATGTAGGAAATATAAACACTCATACTGAAGATACAGAAGTATATTCGATAAGAACACCTGCAAAAAGTAGAATGGCATGACTTTTTCCGATGCAGGTTGACACGGGGAGCGGTGTTACCTTGATCTCAAGGAATTTCTTGAAAAAAAAACAGGTAAACCCAGATTAAGAAAAATTAATTTTAATTTAAAACAATTTGATGGATCTGTTATCAAATCGCTAGGCTCCTTTGAAGAAACTTTCGAAACAAAAAAACCGTTTTGAGATGATTCCCATCATTGTTGTATAAGGCACAAAAATATCAGACTCCTGAGAATAGACGTTTTAAAAGGGAATACGACGAAATTAATAAATTCTATAAAGTCAGAAGAATCTGACATGGGACTATTAAAAGGCTATAAAGGGAGTATTTGTCTAAAAGAAAATCACCCGATCTATTTTTAATCTCGAAAAATACCTATTCACATTCTACCCATGGTAGTTGCAAAACTAAAGAAAATGGTAGAACAAGGCATACTGGAAAAAGTTACCAAAGGTGGAAGCAGTTGGGCTTCACCAATTGTTGCGATACGAAAGCCCAATGGTGATTTGAGGTTATGCGGGGATTAAGAAGTAGGTGTGAATCATCAGATTCATTCCCTAATAGACAAGTCATAAATTAGCAAGAATGAACTACTTTGCCAATTTTGACCTGAAATTGACATATAACCAAATAGAAATCATTACAATTAATAACCCCGATAGGCTTACTAAGATGGACTAAACTTCCATTTGGAGTTAAGACTTCAAGTGATATTTTTCAAAAGACAGCTGAAAAAAATCTATCGTAGGCGATAAAAAATATAACCGTATATCAAGACGATATAGGCACAGGGGCTTTCATTAAACAGGAATGAAAAAAAAAATGAAGTGTTAAACAAATTAAAAAATGCTGTTGTGATGATGAATAACGATAAATGTGAGTTAAATTGCAACAAAATATCATATTTGGGATACCAAATATCTAAAAAAGGAATTTCACCAGACAATAAACTGATAAATAAAATATCGGAAGTATCTACACCAAAAATTAAAAAAAGAATTAGAATCCTTTTTGGGATTGAAAAAATTTTTATAGCAAATACCTACCTAGATACAGTGACCTAATAGAACCATTTGCAAAATTACGGAAAATGAATGCAGAATTTAAATAGACTCAAAGGCAAAATATAGCTTTTGAAAGCTTAAAAAAGGCACTAAGTAGAAAACCGATTGCAAAAATCTTTGATCAAAAAAAGAAGTGACATTGACTACGGATGCAAGTGAACATGCTGTAGCCGCAATTTTATCTCAAGAAGATCATCTAATAATGTACCTGTCGAGAAAATTAACGTCACCTGAAGCTAACTACTGAAATATTGAGAAAGAAGCGTTAGCAATTGTGTGGAGCACAGAAAGAGCTTGAAATTTTTGTCAAGGCGAACATTTTTGTTAATATCAGATTACAAACCTTTAGAGTTTCTATTTAACCCTTTGAAAGGAATTACCAAAAGTCACATCTTCTAGAATTTTAAGATGGGCTATAAAACTCGTGGCCTTTGATTTCGACATCATATACGTAAAGGAGAACACCATTCCACACGTGGATGCTCCATCCAGACTAAATCTCGACAGTAAAAAATTAGAAACGTCTGAAAATTCAGAAGATAAAATACTACCACTAAATCGTCTCAGAATGAAAATCATACAAGATCCAGTGTTAAGTAAAATTCCAAACAGAATAAAATGAAAAACATGGAGCAATAGTTCAATGGCAGAAAGACGCCACAAAGAATTAAGGCATAAGTTAACTGTAGAGAAAGACATAATATTCAATGGAGATATTATAATATACCCACAAAGTTTACGAAAAGTACTAAAAAGGTGTACACAATGATGTACATTGTGGTATAACAGCGACACAAATGAGATTAAGATTACAAGCGTGGTGGCCAAGATATTCTCGAGATGTAGAATATTATGTAAAAAGATGCCCAAAATGTACTGAAATAAAAAAAACTTTCGGAAAATCAAAATTCACTCCTTGCCTTAAGAAAAAGGAACTCTGGGCTCGGGTACACATGTATTATGCCCATATTAAAAGCATGGGACTATTTTAAATTTTAGTAGACTTATTTTCAGGATGACCCGAAGTAATTAAGATTGATGACAAAAATCCACCACTGTAAAGCAAATATTAAAAACAATATTTTCAAGGAATAGGGTGCTGAAAACTTTCGTCTCGAATCAGGCGCCAGAATTTTACGAGGAAAGTTTGTGCTCGTGACTAAAGCGTTTTGGATGCGTCCCGTATACAACATCTATAATCGAATGGAATTGCAGAAAGAATAGTGCAGACCGTGAAAATGGCAATAAAAGCATTTTCCCCATCTAATGATAATATAGAATTACTTACCAAGATTACTGTTAAGCTATAGGATAATTCCACATGCCGGCACACTACAAATTCCCTTCGTATTAATGAGTAGACAGGTTAGAGCTTACATAACAATGTCATTTTCAACATGTGAAAGTGTATGGTATATAAAAGACAAAGATTCTAATCCAGAGGAGGCGAACTTTGTAGTACAGAAAGGCTACAACACAGTAATACTAACGAAAAATGGACAAAATGTACTGGCCCATGCCGGTCAATTCAGAGACAGAATGGTTAGTTGGTTGGGTTTTATGTCATATCAACCACTGTAGGTCATTTAATGCCAAATTTAGTTTTATATATATATATATATATATATATATATATATATATAGTCCCCTATAGAAAGAAATCATGATACACAATAAGGAAGACAGTTTAAATTCCCAAGAATAATTAGAAGTCAAGGATCAACGAAAGGCATAAGGCCATTTCTGTTCAGGGTGGTGTGTGGTATTGTATGCAAATGAGATACTGCTATAAAAGCAGAACGCTATTATTTTATTCCATAGAGTATTTCTTCCTCCACTTTTATCGAAGCAATGGAGGAATCCTCAAGTAAACCCCCATATTTAGGTATTAATCTCTAGACAGACTATCCGCAGCTCTCATTTCTTTACATGGCAAATATTCAATAATGAAATCATATCCTAGAAACATCGTATGTCATCGTTGTCAGCGGTTTGCCGAATGTACGACAATACCTTTTTTTTTGAGTCGAATATTTCCAAAAGTGGTTTATGATCAGATTATAGTACAAACTTTCTGTGGAATATTCTATTGCAAAAATTATTTCCAATGCTTCTGTCGGAGTTAGCACCTCCTTAATTCCCTAATTGTTCACTAGGGGACGCTCTCCCTACACTATAAATACTGGGTGACTTCTTGCCTCATTCTCTTTTTCACTTTGCATTTCAGCGGACACATTTAAAAATTTGATCTCTCGTAGAGATCAGCGTTTTCGCCCACTTATAGGAAAACGCCATAAAACACACATACACGTACGTACAAACATTCACCAAAATACAAATTCTTTACTTCCACACACAAACACAAATGTTAATGTTTTTGTCATTTGTAAATTTTTTGTTTAATACATATATTTGTTGACATATATATATATAGATCTTGATTCTTTTCTTTATATCTTCGGTTGGATTCAACTTGTGTCCGCCATTTTCTTGTAGTTGGACCTTCAAAATTCGACAACACTCAAACCTACACAGTCCTCTATACCTCTTTTTCAGTTTGGCTAGAATTTCTCTACAGCGGTAACAAAGTTCTTGACACATAAGTAACAGCATTTTGTGTGTGTGTGTGTGTGTGTGTGTGTGTGTGTGTGTGGTAATACAGCTTCGATACCGTGTTCAGTAACATCGGCAGCAGCTACTATTATTTCCAATGAAGGGTCAAAATGCGTCTGCGCAAGTGTGGGGAAAATTGTGAAAATGGCCTACCTCGGAAACGCGTTCGAATCTGCGCAGTATGTAAACACTGGTCCTTCCAACTGTAAAAAAGAAAACCAAAATGGCGGCGCCCGCGTTTTATGCCGAGTAGTCTCGGTCAGTTAACGTGAAATCTCGTTGCCTCGTGATTCGCATGCAAATCGTGGTCGGTCCGCAGCTGTATAAAGCAGGCTCGTTTCTGCTGTTTCAAAAAAAAGGCTTTCGGCTCGTGAGAAGGTTGGACGTGCGACCCGGTTTTCTTTGTACCTACCTGCTATCACCAGTTGAATTGTTGAGTTACACACTTCAAGCTATTTCGGCAATGGACAAGTTCGATCTAAAGTTGATCCCAGAATTCGACGGCTCCCCCACGGGCCCGACTATCGTTGAATGGTTTGAAAAAGGCCGAACGTGTTTGCAGGGTGTCCAAAATAAAGGAACCTGCACTAGTCATCCCACTGAGACTCACGGGAGGAGCCTACGCAGTATATCAACAACTCGAGGACGATGCTGACCTAGAAGAGATCAAGGACGCCCTGTATACGGCCTTTGGAATAGATCCATTCATCGCTTGGAAACAGTTCGTCGGACGACGGCTCGAGCCGGGTGAGACCGTGGATGTTTACCTGGCTGATTTGCGAAGGCTGGCAGTACCGTTTGGCGGAGCAACGGACCGCATACTGGGGTGCGCCTTCCTGGCAGGGCTTCCAGACGACACCAGTCGGCTCCTGCGAGCGTCTTCAAGATTGGACACACTGGGAATTGACGAATTGCTAGCCAGGGCCCGAAACATCTTGAAGGACACGGAACAGATCGCGGCAGCCATGAGAACGCCTGAGACACCAAAGTGCTACAAGTGCGGTGGACCCAACCATTTCTCTAGGGACTGCCGGAGCCGAAGTGACGTAGGAGGGAGCGGCAGGCGGAACCGTGCACGACTACGCTGCTATCGCTGCAAAGAGTTAGGCCATGTAGCACAGGATTGCTCGGGAAACGAGTCCGGGGACAAGGTGCTGTCGCAACCCTTGCCCCCTCTCGGTCAGTAAATGCGGCATTGCCTGTTATCAACGTGTACGTTGAGGGTAAACGATGTTCGGCGCTCGTTGACACTGGATGTTCCCGATCGATCGTTAGCGCGGATCGATGCGTGACATGGAACAGTCAACAAATCGAGATTCGGACGATTGACGGGGTGTCCCGGGCCTGTTGTGGTGTCGGGACTGTGTCAGTCCTAACAGACGGAGGAGTCATGCCAAAGTCGACGTCTTGGTGGCACGTCAAAGGCCCCTCGGGTACGACCTGCTACTTGGGATTGATGCGATCCGAGCGTTAGGGAGGCATGATGATCACGCCAGCCGGAAATGTGGAACTGGGTGAAAGAAGAAAGGTGTGTGCAGCCCTTTGCGTTAGTGAGCCGGATTTCGACGTCTCCTTCAATTCCGACGAGAGAGTGTGGACCGCCAGGTGGAAATGGGCCCAAAAAGACCCGCCAGTTCAGCTTCGCAACAAGGTCGCTGAGTACAAAGTTCCAGACAGCATCAGAGGAAAATACGAGAAAGAGCTTCAGCAGTGGATTGTGAACGGCTGGCTGATTCCATACCCCCAGGAAAGACTGGGACCCCAAAGGGTCTGATTCCCTTGATGGCAGTCGTGCAGGAGCAGAAACAGAAGGTGCGTCCGGTACTCGATTACCGCGAATTGAACGACTTTGTGGATGCTTTCACTGCCGATGCAGAAGTGTGCGCACATAAGTTGAGAACGTGGCGGCGGCAGGGAGTCAATGTGTCGCTTCTGGATCTGCGGAACGCATATCTTCAGATTCACATCGACGAAGCGCTGTGGCCATTTCAAACGGTTATTTTCAAAGGCCAACGCTTCTGTCTTACGCGGCTAGGATTTGGGCTAAATGTAGCGCCACTCATCATGAAATCCGTTATAGACGCCATCGCATCGCAAGACCGCACAATTGAAAGTGCCACATCAGCATACGTTGATGATATCTTCATTAATGAAAGTTTGGCCTCTGCATCGCGTGTAAGACAACACTTTTCGGATTACGGTTTGGTGCAAGGATCCGGTGCGACTGAGAGATGGAGCAAGAGTTCTTGGCTTGCAGGTCTGGGAAGAAAATGGCACCCTCCGATGGAAACGAGGAAGTCAAATTCCGGAAGCCCCTGATGTGTTGACCCGGCGGCGCGTATTTTCGTTGTGTGGAAACTTGTTGGACACTTCCCAGTGTGTGGATGGCTCAGGGTGGCAGTTGCATTCGTCAAGCGCCTGGCAACCGCAGCAACCAATGGATGGGATGATAACATCAAAGATCCCTCTCTCTGTCGCATACTAGCAGAGATGTTAAGTAGAGTGCGGGAACTGGATCCCGTCGGAGGAGACTGGTGCATGAGTGGTGACGAGATCACAGTCTGGGTGGATGCGAGTTCCGTGGCGACAGGAGTGGCATTGGAAGTAAACGAAAATGTCATCGAAGATGCGTGCTGGCTGCGTCCGACTAATGATGCCAGGCACATTAATTTGGCTGAACTCGATGCGGCGCTTAAAGGAGGAATCTGGCTCTCCAGTGGGAGGCGACAACGTTGCGCTTGGTCACTGATTCGGCGTGTGTGCACCGGTGGATTTCAGACACCTTGACCGGGAAGGCACGGGTGAACACAAGGGCGGCTGGTGAGATGCTGGTCAGGCGACGGCTGGGCATTTTGCGATCGTTGGTGGACGAATATGGATTGACCGTAGACGTGACACTTGTGCAGTCCTGTCAGAACCGTGCAGATCGCCTCACCAGAGTACCGCACAGGTGGCTAGAACTGCTCAAGAGAGGAGAACCGGCACTCGAGAGCTGTGCAGTGGCAGGGAGACGACTGGATGAGGACCAGGTTGCCAATACGCATCGTCAATGCGGACATCCGGGCGTGAAACGAACCCTGTACTTCGCCAGGTTAGTCGACCCGCAGGTGTCCAGAGAAAGCGTTAAATCCGTTGTGAAGGCCTGCACAACCTGTCAGTCGATCGATCCGGCACCCGTTCACTGGGAAAGAGGAGAACTGAGCGTGAAGAGCAACTGGAGCAGACTGGCAATGGACATAACTCACTACAATGGTGAGAATTTTTAACACTCATTGATTGCGGTCCCTCCAGGTTCGCGGTATGGCGGCCGCTGCGCAGACAAGACGCGAGCACCGTCATTCGACTGTTGGAGAATGTTTTCCTGGAGCGAGGCCCACCCATGGAAATACTGACGGATAACGATACTGCGTTCACCAGTAAAGATTTTAAAGAATTTGCGGACACTTGGGACGTGCATCTGCGGTTTCGATGTGCCTACTCGCCAAGTGGAAACGGCATCGTGGAGCGGAACCACAGAACCATCAAGACCATCGCAGCCAGGAAGGGCTGCACAGTTTCGGAAGCGGTTTACTGGTATAATGTCGCCCCGAAGGATAACATTTCACCATCCACGGCGCCGGCTGATGCACTGCACAAATATCATGTCCGCGTGAGGGGCATCGAAGCCAACCCGCTGCCTGAACTAGAAGTGACTGGAGGAGATTGAAAAAAGGAGACATCGTTTGGGTCAAAAACCCACGCGGCAAGTGTACGACAAAGTACGGCACTGGACGTGTTACGGAGGTTATCAGCCCGCAATCTGTGAGAGTTGATGGGGTGCCTCGTCACATTAAAGACTTGCGACCGGTGACGCAATCACTACCGCTACCGAGCGATGAAAGCGATTCCGAGTCTGGGAGTGGGGAGCGTTCAATCTGCCTTGAGTTAGACCTGCAGGGCAGCGATTCTGATAACAGCAGCCTCCCGGCGGACACAGTGTTTACCGACACTCAAACCACAGACGAGAACACGCACGAGTATGAAGCTTGTGTTATCCCCCTTCGGAGAGGGACTCGACGGCGACGATCGCCACCTCCCTGCCCTGTTTGTGATCATGAGATCAGGGGGGAGTGTGGGGAAAATTGTGAAAATGGCCTACCTCGGAAACGCGTTCGAATCTGCGCAGTATGTAAACACTGGTCCTTCCAACTGTAAAAAAGAAACCAAAATGGCGGCGCCCGCGTTTTATGCCGAGTAGTCTCGGTCAGTTAACGTGAAATCTCGTTGCCTCGTGATTCGCATGCAAATCGTGGTCGGTCCGCAGCTGTATAAAAGCGGGCTCGTTCCTGCTGTTTCAAAAAAAGGCTTTCGGCTCGTGAGAAGGTTGGACGTGCGACCCGGTTTTCTTTGTACCTACCTGCTATCACCAGTTGAATTGTTGAGTTACACACTTCAGAAGTTAGTATTTTTTTTAATTTTCAAATGCCTTGTGACAGTCAGCCGATTAATTCCATATTTTATCCTTTTTTAGTAACCCATTCAATGGAGCTCTCAGTTCATACATTTTCGGTATGTACCGAATATAATTCACCATTCCTAAAAGTGATTTTAATGTAGAAATGTTTGAAGGCGTCAGCATACACTTTATGGCCCTCATTTTTTCAGTATACGGTCTACGGCCATTTTTATCAATAATTTAGCCTAAATATTTAACTTGTGACATAAATAATTTGCATTTGTCTTCAGCCAGTTTCAAACCAAATTTATTCGTTTGAATACCCTTGCTACATGGCGTCTGTGTTAGCCTACCGTTCTGCTTTTAATCATAATATAATCCAAGTATCCAACTGAAAAATCGAGTCCGGCCAGCATAGTATATGATAATAGTATCATATTATATAATTTGTATATAGTATATATAATTTTCTAGAAAATTGTCGGAGCGACTTTTACACCAAATGGTAGTCTATTAAACCGAAATAACCCTTTATGCGTATTAATAATAAGAAATTCCTTACTTCCTCCATTTAAATTTGAAGGTACATGCCTGACAAATTTATTTTGAAGAATATAGGTAACCCGTTTAATTTTAGATACTTCTTCAGCCGTTGGTAACGGATAGTTATGGTCTTGTAGAGAGTTATTCAACCCCGCTGAAAATCTGCACACACTCGCAATTTACCTTTTTTTTTTTTTTTTTTTTTACGATTACAATGGGTGCTGCCCGACGTGAAAAGTCGACCGGTGAAACAACTACCATATTTTGTAATCTGTCCAGTTTCTTGTTCCCTATCTCAATGGTAGCAATGAGGACGGTTTTTGTTGTTGTTGTGGATTAAAAATCGTTCTCACATTTTCTTTTACCTGTAAAGATACTGACGGAGTTAGCTCCTCCTTAATTCCCTAATTATTCACTAGGGTTCACTCTCCCTACACTATAAACACTATTGTTAGTATGATTGGGTCAGCGTTTGTGGTTAGCTAAGTTTCAAGTTAAGACTGAAGACCGGCCTTTTCCCCCTTCCCCTTTTCGGCCTTGTACCACATATTCTGTTATCACAGAATTAAATAAACCTTTTCATTTCAGCGAACACCTCTATAATGTGAGCTCTCGCAAAGATAGCGTTTCCCATTTGTGGAAGACGCCATGAACATTATACACACATACACGTACGTACGAACATTCACCAAAGAACAAACACAAATGTTCACACACGCAAATGTTATTGTCTATGTCCATTGTAAAATTGTGTTGTTTAATACATATATTTGTTTATATATATATATATATATATCGGTTTTGTTTGTCTTCTTTCATCTTCGGTTGGACTAAATTTGAGTCCGCCATGTTGTGGAATCTTCCATATTAGCCTTCCACCCCTTTCGGAAAGATGTATTCTTCTCTAAAAAAAAAAAAAAGCCTTAACCAATCACCACTTCGTTTCAGTAAATTCAATCTTTTATTGGTTAAGAAACACTAAACTGTAGCAAAGTCGAAACATATCCTTTTTCCCGCCGAAGGTCCCTGGAGCTGATTTTTAGACACCAAAGTCTATATAAACAGCCGCATGACTCAATTCAAGTCAATCAGTCATCGAATATCTTGAGATGCTATCAAACTCCACGCGTGTCAATTTACTGACTCAACATCACTTCAAAATTCTCAACAAACTCAACACAGCACTCAATCGACCATTGTCCACGTGTTAATCAAATTACAATTGACTTAAAAAGTGAACGTTTTCACTACACAAACAGTAATTGTACAATTCATCAATTTAGCCAAACAGTTAAAGGCAAACAACTCTTCACAACTTAAATTCTAACTAACAAGTAACACACGCATACACACTATTATTTGAACGAACACAGATTTTCCTTGCGGAAGCCAAATTATTTTAATTTCACTAACAAATCAAAACCATTAACTTTTATTGACCAAATTTCTGCATGAACATTCATAACCTTGTCTCAATTGCCACAATCAACAAACATTCTGTTATCCTTGCATGTATATCTATTGTATATATAAAAATCTCCTTATTGTTGGATAACCACTGTGCTTTTAGCAATTTCTTGCAACGCAAATTGTCCTTATATTCTTTATTTGATCTACGTGTTGTGGGATAATGCATAATAAGCACGCATAATCTTTGCCTTTACATAAATTACTTTTTGATACATTTCAACTCAGCTACAACCGCAACAAAATTGGTAACCCCGACGTCTAGATAAGGACTGGCACGCAACAATGTTCTTGTAGTTGGACCTTCTAGAAGGAAATACACGCACGTATCCTAATACAACGCGCAAACCCACAGGGTCTTCTACAGTGCTTTACTTTAGTGCAGAGATCAATTCCTCTGTAAACAAATCTTTATACACTTGTATAATTTTTTCTTTAAACTGTCAATATTCACATTTGAGCATCTGACTCACTGAAATAGAATTGAATGGTTCATACCATGAATTAAGTAGGTAGTCAGTTTGCACCAAATTAATTTAACTGTATTCCTTTTGTCGCGCATTAACTTCTTTGTTTCGGAAGAAGACTTTGCAATTCAATTCCCCTATTCTTTAGTTTCTCCGAGGCACTATGCGCTTCGAGGCAGTGGCGTAGCTAGGGGGGCGAGGGGGGGAGGACCGCCCCGGGTGCCAGCACAGGAGGGGTGACACAATGTCACCGCCAACAAAATTTTTCAACCAGGCTAAGGTGCCAAAAATAGTTTGAAAACAGTGGCGACACAGGGTTTCGCAGGCGGACATATGACTCCCCAGAAATAATTTATGACCCCTCCCAGTTTTGTCACCGCATCAAAAATTTTCTAATAAATTGTCGGGAAATTTGTGAGTAGGAAAAATAGCAATGTTTTCAGCTTTTGATTTGAACTGATTATTTTGTGGTATTGGATTTTGTCTTGGATCATACATGTAAACAGTAACGTACCGGTCAGTAGAGTAA
Source organism: Acanthosepion pharaonis (assembly GCA_903632075.3). Lineage (NCBI taxonomy): Eukaryota > Metazoa > Mollusca > Cephalopoda > Sepiida > Sepiidae > Acanthosepion > Acanthosepion pharaonis. The sequence continues at coordinate 1,470,012 of CAHIKZ030000061.1, read as the reverse complement.
AGTAGAGGTAGAGCATGTATGAAAATTTAGCTACAGCTAACCATTCAGCATAGGATGAATCGGGATCATTGGGGTGACATTTGAGCGCCCCGAGTGATGTTTACTCTTGCTACGCCACTGCTTCGAGGAAACTTTCAATTTCGGTGCACCGATATTTTTCCAAGTCTCTTCTGATATTATAGTAATATCAGAGCCCATATCTGATTGTAGGGTCACGGGTTTGTTCATGCAGACGCGAATAAATTCTATACTCAAATTATTTTTCTTTTTTGGGGGAAGGGGGTTTTATGTTGGGGGGTTAAGAGTTTACAGGTGGTTATCTTTGGATAAAGTTGTTGAAGGATGTTAATAAGAATTGACCATTTGTAGATGTCTGTTATTAACATGATCATACGATTTATATTTAACGTAAAATATCACAAAATATGAAACAGCAAGAAGGAATAAAAACGGTTTTTATAACAACAAACATTTATATTTATTTTTATGTAATGATGTACATGCGTAGAGATTTGGTGTTGTGTTCCTTTGACTGATTTAATTTTTTTATCTGAGCTCATAAAAGTTGAATAAAACTGAGAAATGCTGAATAAACTGTAGCTTTAGAAAAGTATTTCAAAGAGAAAAGTTCTTGTTGCTTGTTGGAAATGTTCCGTGTGTTTGTAATGTAGTTTCTAAAATTTCGTACGTACGTGCATGCGTGAATATGCTTTTAAAGTCTGAACACCCATGGACGAGACGAGAATCCTTAAGGTCACATCTTCGCAGGAAAAGGGAACAGAAGAGAGAGAGCAGCAAGCTCGTGTCTGCTATTTATACCACGTGACAGGATCGCAGAAAATTGGCGGGAAAACTTGACTTGGTCACAGGCTGGAAAAATAATTCTACGTGGGTGGATTGCAACGCTCACTTGTGTGTTTATTGACTAATTAGAAGCTGATATTTCCTGAAAATATTTACTAAGCTGAGTAGGCACTCTGATCCACTTTTTGAACAAAATTGTACAAAATTCAACATTGATAAGAAAGTGGTAGCGGGATGCTGAAAAGTCCTTAATACAAATATACACCAATTTTGGGCCTTTTAAAAATGCATGCAAAGATAATTAGTACAAAATTATACTTTGCATGTACTGATAAAATTTTAATTTTATATCTCTTAAAATATACAATATTTAAAGAATTCATAAGTTCGCATCAGAGAGCGTAGATTTAGAGAGAGAAAGAAAAGTGTCCTTGTAAATGTATAATTAGGTATGTAAGTAACTCGTTGATAGTAGTAATCCTTTTGGGGGATTTTTAGTTGTCGAGATTTATTGTAAATAATACAATTATGGCACATGGCCTAAAATAGGGGATGGGCTAAGGCTGGTCTTCACTGACTATCTTATACCGAGCTAATCCGATTCACGACCCATTCTCTCATGACAATTCGCACATTCACCATAAGAACTCATCCGTCATCAATCAATCCTCCATGTACCATAATGCCGCATACTCTCAGGAGAACCTACAAAAACGCACCCCTTGATATTAAAATTTGATGATGATAAAAGTTCAATACATAAAAATCTAATGATTGACAATGAGAGGGAAGGGAATGAACCCCCAAAACTAAATATCAAATTAAAGTAAAATAAATATAACTGATGTTAGTAGGGCCCGTCCAACCCTCAAAAAAGAGAGGCCGCTGTATTTTGCCCATTGGACAAAATCAAGAGGCTCTCTCGCTAAGGGAGTGGGAAAGGATAAGAAATATACGAACATGGGAAAATAAAAAACTGACCCAGTCGGGATTTTTAATTGTCTGTAGGCATGGAAAAATGGACGAAATTATTTCAACGAATCTGCTTTGTCTGATCGTCCCGGTGTTTATCACTTTTTTCGAGGCAAAGGAATTCATTTCAGAATTGTCTCTTGATTTCTGATTGGTTCATAGAACTCATTTGATCAGCCCTTTTTCTTCACCTACATTTTGGCCTCTCTTTTTTTTTCTTTGTTTTTATTTGTTTATGGCAAACCAAAATGGTTTGCCAACTTTCAGTTTTCTATTTTATTTTTTTTATTTATTTTTTTTTTTTTGCAATAGTGAACTTTTTATTTTTCTATTACTACAGATTTACTTTTACAAAATCTATTCATTTAATACGGTTATTATTCTTTTTTCCACCTGCAGAAATCTTTTGTGTTCAAGCATCCCACAACAGAAACATTTGTTTTTTTAACGGGCAATTTTTCCTGAAATGCACACCCTCCCAACCTTAACAGGGGTTCGGCGCAGTATTATGTTTCGCCGTATTTTTTTTTTTATTGCTTCGACGTCTATTTTCATTTTTTCCGGTTCTTCAATCTGACGTGTCATATTTTAAATTCATTAACCTTTGACACTCCTCAGCCATCGTCTGTAAATTTATCCCTGGATCCCGTTCTATCTTTGCTAACATTCTTGTCCCTAATTTCGTTAACTTTGTGGAACTTCAGACCCAACACGAAAATGAAACATTTGAATTGATCTTCTGTTAAAAATCAGTTCATTTACTCTTCTTCACATTCTCTGTTCACTATTCCCGCATATGTAAAAAAAAAATCGTCCCTTTTTTTCTTCAAGTTCAAAACTTGATATCGGGTTAGGAGAACAGACTTTTACGACAAAAATGGTCAACAAAACTTTTACCACGTTTTTAAAATCCAGGTTACTTTTTTTTCTTTGCTTAATCTTATCTTACTTATTATAAAACGCAGCTTGTGTGTGTGTGTGTGTGTGTGTGTGTGTGTACGTTTATATATTGAATCGGATTTCCTACATTTTTCAACCGATTTCAACAAAACTTCACAGGCCTGCGTAAAATTACCTTGCGGTGGTTCTGACAGCGCCAAAAATTGGAAAACACAATTGTTTTTGCATTGAATCAATTTGAAAACACTTAAAACACGATTCTGTCGCCAGAATCAAAGGGTGACAACTCATATCGAGTTATACTTATTATAAAACCCAGGTTGTGTGTGTGTGTGTGTGTGTGTGTGTGTGTGTGTGTGTGTGTGTGTGTGTTTATATATGGGATCGGATTTCCTACATTTTTCAACCGATTTCAACAAAACTTCACTTTTTTTGCCAGGTAGTGTTTTTTATTGTCTTCCACACTTTTTTCTTTGTTTTTATATTCAGAATACTTTAAAAATTCCATTTACAAGACAATTGTTTATGATAAAATTCTATTCAATCGATAGACTCATAACGATTGAAAACAATGTTTTTGTTTGAGTTTGACCAATTCGTAAAAAAAAAACAACAAAAAAAATCTAATTAAGACATGCGTGTCCGTCAACCTTAAACAATAATCTTTGTCAATTTTATTTTTCAGTCTTTATGATGGTCGATACTTGATCTATCTCTTACTGTTACATCCCCGGGCAACGCCGGGTTCTACTGCTAGTACAAAATAAAATTACAGTATCTTTCATGTTCTTTTCTTCCCAGCCTCCTCAGTAATAGTCGCACTTTTCATTTGTCCACTCCGCACATTCTTTTTAAAAGTAATCCTCAAAACGTTGGAAATATACCCCAAACGTAAGGATATTCTCCGGAGCGTAATTAAATTCCGGAATTAAATTTGAAACGGAATCCGTTATACTTTTTTTTTCTCTTTCGCTTAAGAACGCTCCCAAAACCTGTGTCTGGCGTTGGAAAAAGTAGCTGTAACTCCGCCATTTTGGTAGAAGAAAGAAAAAAAAGTTGTTTTTTTTTTCTAATTTCCACAATCTCGTCGTTACTGTTGTAATGTGTCTATGGTACCTAGACTTTATGAATTTAAGCGCAGTACTAGATTAGCAACAAAGTCTTATCAATTTACAGTTAAATTGGCTAAGTGTAACCGTAAGTTCTATGCTAGCAGTTTCTTCTCTAGCACTTCTCTCTTGTAGAACACTCTTTCAGCTTCATACTTTCCAGCTAAATTTGATCTTCAAAAATTTAAATACAATGTCAATTGTTATCCAATTTTTTTTTATTGATTACTCTTCTATTTTTCTCGCTCCTTGATAATGCTTCTGTTTTCTAATTCTTTCACATCCAGTAACCCCTTTTATCTTAGTGACTTTACTGCCTTGCTTGGGGTAAATTCGATTTTTTAAAAAAATACATTAATTCAATTCTAATATCTTCACTGACAATTTATTTGAAAATTTTCAGTTCTTTTTCTTTGTTATGAAAATTGTGTGATAGCAAGTTTTCTCAAACCTCCAGCACCTCCCTCAGTATTCTTGTACACTGTACCAATACCATTGTCTGAACTTATTCTTATAAATAGCAGCCAGGACAAAGGTATGAGAACTTACTATCTATATTAAGACTAAGATAAAAAAACAAACAAAAAAAAAAAAACAGCTGATTACAAAGAGGTGCTGAAAATTGGTCGAGCAAAGAACTTTTCACCACCCCCTCATATGCAAATGCAGCAAACAAGATGAGAAGTAAAAAATCAGACATGACTGGATTTGAATGGTGATTCACTTGGAACAATGCAAGCAACTGAATTTGAGCATGTAAACTAAACATAAGCTCAAAGTAGATGATATCCTAGTGCAGTGTTTCTCAAGCCTTTTTTCACTTCAGGGTGCACTTGTAGAATAACTGAAACTCAGGGGGTGCACTTTTAACTTTAATAAGGAAAAATTACTCATTAAATGTGAAAATATGAAATTTTGATTTAGCATTCCCAAAGAAGGTTAGCGTTTCAGTTTTTCATTCAATGCTGCGTTAGTCACATTGAGTGTTTAGCATCCTGCTACCACTTTCTTTCGACGTCAGATTTGTACAATTTAAACACCAAAGTGAATCACAGAGACTTGATATTTCTCTGACTCCTGATTGGTCAATTAATGCTAATGTCATGCATTCGTCTACGTCCGCACAGTTAAAATTGATTTACTACCAAAAATCTGTGTATCATACACATATTTTTGGTACACTGTATGCGTTCCGAGCTTGTCACATGACATACAACATTATAGATACTTAGCGACATCTTCAACTTTTCCTCTTCCTCTTCTCTCACGCACAAAATGTAGCGTTAGAGAAATTACGTCTGTCCCTTATAGAAGACGCTATGACACACGCACACACACACGAACGTACGGACATTGCACATCTCTTAACTCACCTTATTCATTCCTTTGTTGCGGATGTGTGTGATGTGTGTTGGAAAGGAATAGAAGGTTTGAAATATCAGAAGGTTTAAAATTGTGTGTGTTCAATAATCTTCCATCCACAACAATTAATACAAGATAGAGAAATAATTATTAATAAACATCTTGTTTCAAAACATAACAATTGAATTTATTAGTATTTGATATACATGCATGCGAACTGAAAAGGATAGGACAGAGTCGTGTCCCTCTGATTAGGTAATAGCTGTATTCGAGCTCATAAAGTGAAAGTAACTATTAAACTGTAGTTTAGAAGAATAAAGTTTCTTTAGCATGTTTGGAATTGTGAAATGTACAAGTTGATAAAAGTTCAGAAGAGATTTCAGAGTTCGAACTTGCGTGAATGTTGGTAATGGTCTTTAACGTCTGACTGCATTAGTTAAGACGGGAGTTCTTGAAGATTACATCTTGGTACTTGGTAGCAAGGAATGAGACGCGAGAGAGAGGGGAATGAAAAGAAAACTACAAGGGAGTTTACACGTGTTCTGTATTTATAAGCGTCGTGTATCACGTGGGAGGCTCAGATGGAAAACGCGGTAAAACAGATTTGTCGCGTGCAGGCGGTTTGATTGGTCGGAACTGACCAATCAGCGAGCTAGATTGAAGGTGATTGACCAATGAATGCTTGTTATATATTTGAAAGATTTTGATGGTGAAAATTATAACAGGAATAGTGCATTTCCTAGCAGGGGTTAACTATCTTGTTGTGGAAGATTCCACACCTTCAACTACAAGCAGCAGAAACTTATCAACTTCTGACAGTGAGCTTTGCGGCATCAATCAATTCGCCAAACAAATTCACGCCGTTCAAATCTTTGAAGTTTCTAAGTTAGATTTCCTTCACATAATCCCAAACTTTGAATTCACTCACTCATCAACAAACTACACTTCAATTTTAACATCTATGATTTTTATCGAGACAACAAGAATTCTAATCAAAGAACATACAGTTTGCCAAACAAACACTTTATTCAAAAAGCAACTTTGAACAGTTCTTTCATTGAGACTGAACTTTATTTTGTAGAGGACCGTGTGGGTTGTTTTCGTGTTGTTGTATTAGAAACACGTGTGTAACTCCTGGTAGAATATTAAAAGGTCCAACAAAAATTGCCGGACTCAAGTTAAGTCCAACTGAAGATGTAAAGAAGACAAAGAAACAAGACCGATATATATATATATATATATATATATATATATATATATATATATATATATATATATAAACAACTATATGTATTAAACAAAACAATTTTACAATAGACAATAACATTTGTGTGTGTGTAAACATTAGTGTTTGTTCTTTAGTGAACGTTCGTACGCACGTGCATGTGTGTAATGTTCATGGTGTAAATGCTGCTTGGGTTTATGCGTTGAGGTTATCAAATGTAATTGAGTGTTCTAAGAGCATTTATCTATTATACATTTAATGATTCAAGAAAAAAACAACGAGACTCCAATTGTGCATCAACAATAAATCATATATTGAAACAATAACATACAAAACAATCATGCAATGGTGTGTCGTAATTAAGGGAGAAAAGTTGCTTCCCTTCAGCTGTATTCTGATTAAGATTGAATGTTCAAAAGAATTTCTCTTGAATAAGAATATTCAGGATTCGATGTTGAATAGAGTCTGGTGTTAGAATAGAATACAGTTAATTAAGAAGTGTGTTGTTTTGAGTAAGTAAGAGAGTTCTGGTTCATGAACTTGGCATAGTCACAGAGAGGAAGAATGTGTAATGTGATACAAAAATCTGTGTCTGTGTGTGCGTATGTGAGTAAAGTCGTGGATTTGTGTAGACAGGCGTAATAACTGGACTCTACAGACGACTTGCGAAAAAGTCGGTAAGAGTTGTTGGCAACGATCTTTAACGTCTGATCGCACGGTTAAGATGGGAGCTCTTGAAGATTACATCTTGGCGCCAAGGAGAAAGATAAATGAAGAGGAACACGAGAGAGCTTATTCGTGTTTATATAAGGCTGTGTCACACGTGACAGGCTCCGAAGCTTGTTCGCGGAAAAATTATTCCTCGCGTGCCGGCGATTTGATTGGTCGAAATTGACCAATCAGCAAACTAGTTTTGTGGAGGTTAGCCAATGAATGCTTGCCGTATGATCTGTATGTATGTATGTATGTATGTGTGTAATGGCGATGATGATCGCTACAATGGTGTCTCCCATAAATAGGAAGACGCGGATCTTCTAAGAGAGCTCACATTTTAGTCGCTGAAATGAAGAAATGAAAAAGTTTATTTAATTCTGTGATAACAGAATATGTGGCACAAGGCCGAAAGGGAGAAGGGGGGAAAAGGTCGGTCTTCTCTTCTGTCTTAACTTGAAACTTAGCTAGCTACAAACGCTGACCCAATCATACTAACAATATTCTTTGCACCAAAATAACACATTCTTACGTACCTTTCTCACCACATCCACCATAATACCTCAATGTCTCCATGAAAATACTAACTAGTCCTCATATGTACAATTTATCGTCTGTGGTGGGAGGGGAATAAAACAACAATTTAAAAAGAAATGAAAAAGGGAACGAGGTGAGAAGTCGTCCAGTATTTATAGTATAGGGAGCATGACCCCTCGTGACAAATTGGGAATTAAAGAGGAGCTATCTCCGACAAGCTAACTCCGACAATTTCATGAACTGAAATCTTTTCTGTGAGTTCAGATACATTTTTTTTTCATCCAATCAGATATTTTGTAAGAAATTCTGCAAATTTAAGCGCCTATTGGCTGATTTAACGACCAATTTCATTGGTCGAATTTTTGACAAGTTTTTCGCGGGCATTTTAGAACGGCCTGCGCCCTTTTGTTCTTCAGTTTTATTGGATTTGTATTGGAATTGTCCGGACTCACTTTGAATTTATTTGATAGGGCCTTGAGTGCCCAAGCCTACATAATTAGGCATTGAATGTCCTTCAGAACCAAAATGGTAATGCTTCAATAGACAGTTATGACATATTATTAGAAATGTCCGGACTCATTTTTGAATATCTTTGCAGGGCTATAATGCGCCCAAGAACAAGCCTTAAATAATTTTGTTGCTATGATTCCTTCAGCAACCAAATGGTAATGCTTCATGAGACGACTTCATGTCCCAGCTTAATTCCTTCAACAGAATTCAATAATGACTGTCGTCAAATGTGTACGTTTACACGAAGAACTTTAAGAATGATCTCGACAACAGCCGAGTTTCAACTCCAGCAACGTCCAGCAAATACCAATGTTCTCCAACTTTTGAAGAGACCAATCGTGTCCTACTGAAGTAAAAGACACTACCTATTCATTGAAGAACTTTTTCTCACCCTGTTCCCATTGGCAAAATAATAAATCTTTTTTGCAAGGATACAATAAAATTTGTTTTAAGTTTTAAGGTTTCCTTGTTGATTGTTGTCTTTCTTTTCTTATCAAAATCACCGAACTGTGTTAAAATTCATCAATCAGAATTTTTCGTGTTCTTTCAAAATTTATCCCGCGTTCGTGCTGGGAGCCTACCGGTAATAATATAAGTCCGGATTCATTCCCAAATTAAACAGTAGAGTTGAAGACAGTTGAAGACAGTAGAACTCAACTACTCACACGCGTCTACACAGATTATTCATTCTACTCACTCCGCACGCACACACACAGACACAGAACTTGAATATCATTCACCATCAGTTCTTTGTGAACAAGCCAAGTTGCAACAACTCTGTTAGTTATACAAAATATACAATTGAACTTACTGTATGTTCTTCTGAATACACATTTTATTTCGATACAGAACTTTGAACATTCTATTCAGAAAACTTGCTTAATTACATTTTATTTTATTCAACTAACAGATAAAGGGAAACTACTTTTTTCTTCTTATTCACACATTACAAAAATTGCTTTGTATTTGTTGATTTTAATATATATTTTATCGTTGAAACACAAATCGGTTTTCCATTGTTTTTCCTTGATTTAAAAAAATGTATAAATGTTAAATGCTCTTCAACACGCAGCCACATTAATCTTTTCAACAAAACACCATTTACATTGGTAACCCCAACGTTTAAGGAAAATAGCATTTACACATTGCTTGTTGTTGAATATTCGTAGTTTGAAATGAAGTTTGAAAAGTTTCGTATGTTTGTAATGTAGTTTGGAAATGTAGTTTGTATGTGCGTGTGTGTGAATATGTTTTCAGCATCCGCCCGAACTGGGATCGGAATGCAGTTTCCTTTAGCCTTGTGCCATACCCAAAGTTAAATGTTTTTTTGGAGAAGTTTATTTTCACGCAACCAACACAAAATACCTTCTGATATATACATAGTTTTCATAATAACCTACACCTCCGCAACAAGTGTTTTATTACCAAGACAATTTTGAAGTACTTGTAATTCCTATTTTTTTTTAAGTACTCTTAATTGGAAACTTGTTTCCTTTGCTCCCTCCGACTATTCTCCTTAATAAGTGAGAGTGTGTAGGAAGCAGTGGGGTGAAATTGTCGTGGGAGGTAGACATCGCTTTGTCTTTTTTGCGGTGTCTTGTTATGTTATGATATTTTTTTGAGCAGTACGATATTTTACATAATTGTAACACTATAAGCATTTTTGCATTTGTGTTTATAAACATTCAAGATGACTATGCATTTTGAGAAATCCGAGGTGGCTAACGAAGTGCTAGGGGGATTTATGAAGAATTTATTCTTTTAGAGAGGCCAGTAATCACTCATTTAAATGTCTTGAGCAAGGCAAACGCTAAATTCCTTAATCTTTAAGAATTAAGGAATTTAGCATCCATTTTAAAATCTCAAATGACAAAGACTTGACTTAGATATGGAAGCCAGCCATGTGTTCGGTGTCTATAGGTTTTTTAAAAAATAAAGATTTTTTAGATATAAAATTAATTCATAAATTACTATTTTGTTAGCTTACATCTGGCTACCTTTCAGGGTGCATTAGTGTGCTCGGGCACATTGGTTGAGAAACGCTGTCCCAGGGAATTAAATACAAACAAATCACCCAATCCAGGCCAGGAGAGAGTTTCTTTTGTTTTTTGTTACTGTGATGAAAGAGAAAAGGAATTGTTAGAGAGAGAAAGTTGCTTTCCCAAGAGATCATTTAGAGAATCTGAAAAACAATGAAAAGCTAAAAAGAAATATCAAGACAATCACAGAGGAATGAAGAGGTCGTGGACAGTTATACCTAATAATGGCATCCCAAATTTCCAGGAACCAGCTCTATAGAGGCAGATAAATCTTTAGGAACATGGTATGATTATTTTCTTTTCAATCTGAGAATGGAAACAAATCACTTTATAGTATCAAAAAAGAATTGAGGGGTTTGTAACACATCTATTTATCATCTCTCAGTTGCGTCTCTGTCTTTGGGCAGAGTGCACTCAGGGGCGACTCCGTCAAAGCACAGAGTCACAACTGAGGAAAATTATACTGAGAGGTGCCCAGCCCTGGGGAACAGCTGCCCGAAGCTGCGCGCTGTCATTGCCCCAGAGAGAGGGATCGGTGCTCGCACCGAGGCCAGTGCAAACGACGGTTGCGGAGGCTGTGGGCAATTTTTTTTCCTTGCCAGGGTGTACGCGCCCGCGCTCCCTACTTTAAACCGACCTTGTGTCGCAATCTGACCTCGTTGGGAGTTGAGCAAATATAAATTACTTTTGAGTAGTTTGTAACAGATTATTTATCATCTCTCGGATGCTTCTCTTTGGGCAGAGTGCACTCAGGGGCGACTCCGTCAAAGGACAGAGTCACAACTGAGGAAAATTATACTGAGAGGTGCCCAGCCCTGGGGAACAGCTGCCCGAAGCAGCGCTCTCTTATTGCCCCAGAGAGAGGGATCAGTGCTCGCACCGAGATCATCGCAACCGACAGTTGCGGGAGCTGCGGCAATTTTTGTTCCTGGCCTGGGTGTACGTGCTCGGATCCCACCTTAAAAAAAGACCTTGTGTCACAACTCTTCTTAGTGAGGAGACAGAGTAAATACATCGTATCAAAAAGAATTAAACCATTTTGATAATTTAATAGAAAACTTTTATTTATTAAGATATTTCCAGATTGAAATTCTTTTACCATCATATTTCTCTTCAAAAGTATGATGCTTTTTGATTTTAATGTCATTAAAGTATGTTATGGTTTCTTAACCACGTTTGAACTGAATCACTCCAGTCCCAAAGATCCAATGGAAGACCTATCACATTTATAACTAGAAGATTTGCTACATTTTTAACTTCAAGAGGATTTCTCTTGTCATAATAAATTATGTTCTTTTAGCCTCTGCAGAACTTACAGCAATGGTATTATTAATTATATTTAACTATTATATATCGGCTATTAATATATAAGATTACGTTCGGATAATCCAAGAACCAGTTTGCTAAGCTTTTATAATTTTAAGAATTAGTTTGTGCGATCCGGTAGAACGCCACTACTGGTTACACTCATCATTACTGGCATACTTGAAATAATCTCAAAGAGTCTAGCAAAAAGATTAGAAGAGAGAAAAGAAAGCATCCAGTATTTCTAAAATTATCTAAAAAAAAAAGAGAGAGAGAGAGAGAGAGAGGGAAGAGATTTATTATTACTTGATGTCCATTGAGCCTCGAGAAACTATTGGTAAGAAAATCTAGCAGTCTGATAACGCATGACAGCAAGTTTCCTAAATTGTTTTCTTAATATCATTGTATATCACAGCAATTCCATAGTTTCGGTTGTCTCATTCCTTCTACAAATCTCTAATTCATCCAATTTTGCTTCCAATGTTTTGGCACTACTCTAAGTGATCCATTTATTAGAGGCACAACTTTAAAAAGTTCATACATTATAGCTTCTTCAGTTCTCAAGTGACATTCTGATTTTTTTCTTGTATTCGCATGTTCACATCAAATATCTAGTGGTTATCATATCAAATCTGCAACATTCTTCTCAGTGTCTTCACAGATTCAAGCAATGCCATGGTCTGTAGATTCTGAATGCATTCTTGAATTTCCAATTCATCCAGCTTCAATTCTAATGTTTTGGGCACAGTTCCACAACCCCAACAATCAAATTCCATATCTTTATCAGATCCCAAGCAAGGTCCTGGTATTTTACCAATTTCTCACTCTACTTCAAACTCAATTAGTAGTTTGTTGGCATGGCCATGTTTACAATCCGGCAGGTCTGTTTTACTTCTTTCTCGGCTTGTGATTATCAAATCAGGTCTTCTTGTTTGAATGGGATAGTCAGTCATTCAAAGTATTTTGTGATTTTAGTTTTCCAGGATAGTCTCTGAATCGCACTGATATCATCCGGGTTGTGTTGTCCTCCCTCTAAAGAGTCTATGTTGGACTCTTCCACCTACTATAAGATTAGTAGGAGAGAAGACCTTGGCGGGGGGGAACAGTCGAATAGATTGAACGCTGGGTCAATCGACACACACTCACTGGTCGTGTAATAATCTGTCTAAATCGCTGAACCAAAGACGTTTGCACAGTTCCAAGTGTATGAATGTTGCCATCATGTCATGCTTTTGTCTACATAGTCAAACCCAAGTCATTTGCACGTTTCCTAGTGTATGACTGTTGCTACCCTGTCGTATTTTTTCTGTGTGATCAAACTAAAGTCATTTGCACAGCCCCAGTGTATTAGTGTTACCACTTTCTGTCATGCTATTCACTACATGGTCAAACCCAAGTCATTTGCACAGTTCTCAGTGTAAGACTGTTTTTACCCTGTCACGCTTCCTTTTATATTCTTTCTAGGCCGGTCTGCTATATTCAGTGGTTATGTAATTCACTGTCCAGTCTCTTTCTCCACAAAGGCAGCAACTACTGTCTTTTTAGGGATGGGTGTATCTGTCTTAGATTGATGTAATTTAACCTAATTATTATTACTTAGTGAGAATGCAGCATGTTAACAAAGTGGTGCTAGGATGCAAATATAAGAAACCGAGTATACTTATCATGACACCCAGTTTGATAAGGGTATATCAAGCACATGCACCACAGCCAAATGTCTACAACAGGTTTTATTAAAAGCAGTACATAACTTTGCAGATGGGGATCAGTTAGAAATACCTTCAAGTCTGATAATCCAGTATACTCAGACAGTGTACTCTGTGTACGCAGACAGTCTCCAATTGAGAATGTTATCTAGTCTTTTGATTTGATTCAATCTTTCTCATCAAATCTAGTCCTGGGTATGACGATAAACTACATCCGGCAGCAAGGCCTCTGATTGGGAGATTGGAGATTTTGAGGAGCATGAAAACACTTTTTAATTGGTGTTGTTCCCAGGTCCGCCCTGACCCAGGGTGGTAGGACCTGTTAGGGTCTCAGCTTTGAGCAAATAGTGAACCCTCAAACAAAAACAAAACACTATGAAAGTATAAGAATACAAATTTATAGTAAAATGACCAGCAATACATATTTATAGCAAAATAATCAACAATACATTTTATTTGTGGTTGAAACATGCAATTGCATTAAAAATATTTAGATTCCGGCATTAAATAACCCATAGAGGTTGATATACCACTAAACAAAATCAACCAAACAGACAACATTAAAGAAATCTTTCATGACATTAATCCATATAATATCCTACGAGTTCTTAAAGAAATCAAACTGTATTCAAAAATATAACTTAAACAAACCTACAACATAAAAAACTGTTGTGGATTCCGGGATGAAATCCGGTCTCAAAAGAATGACAAACGCAGGAATGAAATATAGCAAATAAATGTATTGACGTAATAATACAATTGGTAATACGGTTAGTAGATCCAGAAATGCGGTTAGTAGCAATAATAATATATATACAGTCTGGTAAATTCAGTATCGAAATATGACTTCTTTCTGAGTCTACGTGCGCGCAACTGTGACTCCTACAAAGCGGTTACCTCACACTCTCACTCTCTCACTGTATCACTGTCACTCCCTGACTATTCACCGGCAGCAGTACAAGTACACACTAGGCGAGTCCACTTGTATGAAAAAGGAGCGGACCCCTTAACAAAAACACACCTATCCGAGCCATTGGTATTTATGTTCACATAAAGACGTATATGCACAAAAGCTAAGTATCATCTACCATGTACTCAGTTGCGAAAGCAGAATAACATATCATGTTTTTATTACATCAAAGCACCTAAGAAAATTTAATTTAAGTCATTGCAAATAATATATTGCTGCTGAATCTAGTCTAAAAAATCTCCATAAACATAATCCATGTAACTGTATATATACTAATATGGAAAAGAATGAGGATTTTCACTAATATATACATATTAATTGCAATGCACCTTTTGAGTCGGACATTCTTGGAGGCTTTCTAATGTGAGTCTTTCAATATATATTTCCAATTACTATATTAGTATGTTGTAATTCTGAAGAGATCTGATTTTTACTTAATAACAATAGAAAACAGATCCCTCAGATTATGCCCAGTAGAATATTCTTTTACCCATGTCGTCAAATATGATGGCATATATCGTTAAGTTCTTCGAATGTCGGTCTTTAAATATATATTTCCAATTATTATACTAATACATAGTAATTCAGGTTGGAGGGGTCAGGTTATTACTTAAGAACAATAGAAAATCAATCCCACAAAAACCAAAACCAGAGAAGAGACACCTGGTGTGGTAAGATTAGTGCTTTATACTCTAACAGCAAAATCTTACTTATTATAAAACGCAGATTGTGTGTGTGTGTGTGTGTGTGTGTGTGTGTGTGTGTGTGTGTGTGTGTGTGTGTGTGTGTGTTCGTTTATATATTGGATCGGATTTCCTACATTTTTCAACCGATTTCAACAAAACTTCACAGGACTACGTAAAATTACTTTGCAGTGGTTCTAACAGCGCCGAAAATTGGAAAAACACAATTGTTTTTGCACGAAATCAATTTGAAAACATGATTAAGAGGCATTGCGAGAATGAAAGGGGGACAACTCATATCGAGTTATACTTATTATAAAACACAGGTTGTGTGTGTGTGTGTGTGTGTGTGTGTGTGTGTGTGTGTGTGTGTGTGTGTGTGTGTGTTATATATGGGATCGGATTTCCTACATTTTTCAACCGATTTCAACAAAACTTCACTTTTTTTGCCAGGTAGTGTTTCTTATTGTCTTGCACACTTTTTTCTTTATTTTTACATTCACAATGCTTTAAAAATTCCATTTACAAGACAATTGTTTATAATAAAATTCTATTCAATCGGTAGACTCATAACGATTGAAAACAATGTTTTTGTTTGAGTTTGACCAATTCGTAAAAAAAAAAAAAAAAAAAAAACTAATTAAAACATGTGTGTCCGTCAACCTTAAACAATAATCTTTGTCAATTTTATTTTTCAGTCTTTATGATGGTCGATACTTGATCTATCTCTTACTGTTACATCCCCGGGCAACGCCGGGCTCTACTGCTAGTCAAACCTATATAAGCTTTCATTTTTTTATGCACATTCATTATTGTTTATAGGAAGCAAAATGGATCAAGAATCATTTTTTAGAAAGTCAAAAA
Source organism: Acanthosepion pharaonis (assembly GCA_903632075.3). Lineage (NCBI taxonomy): Eukaryota > Metazoa > Mollusca > Cephalopoda > Sepiida > Sepiidae > Acanthosepion > Acanthosepion pharaonis. The sequence goes on along the minus strand of CAHIKZ030000061.1, from coordinate 1,454,315 downwards.
TAATATTAATAATTTTGAAGACTTAGAAAGAAATTGCAGTTCTTCGGTACTTTCTAGCATAATTAACTTAACTGCTACAAAAATAAAAGCAAATGTGATGTTCCTACTATTATTAAGGTTTCACATGTACTATAAACGCATGTAGGCCTCCGTCGGTCAGGGTTAACCATGGGTAGCATCCAAGTTGTCTGCTTGGCTGAAGTATCGACGTCTGTAACTGTAGAGGCCAATGCGAGAGCGACAATCTCTGTTGCAAAGGTCGCATGTTCTGTCTCTGGTCTGTTGAAGCTGTCACTTTACTTTCTTCGGGCCCGCCTTTCCGTGGTGACTTGTGTCAGCTTCTCCTCCCCTGACTTGAGGTGTTTGGCCCCTTTCAATTCGGATCGTCTGGTTGCCAGGCTCTCCCAGGACTCTGTGTTAATGTCCACAGCTTTCATGTCGTGTCTCACTACATTGCGGTACCGAAAATGCATATGGTTTCATAAAACAAATGAAACAACAAGTACTGCCAGTGAGACGAAAAGAATTGTTAAGATAAAATTATTTGTATTGCCGATATAGAGGATCAAGGCGGAATGTCTCTTTGTGAGCAAAGGAAACGATCTCGAGGCTGAGGAGAGTCGTTAGGGCCTGAAGTTGATGCATCTGTCAGGTCGGTTGACGTTGGTAGTGACGTTGACAGCTTTCGCCCGCTGTGACTGCTTACAGTGTGATTTGCTTGTGCGACAAAATTCGTGATTGGTTCCTTTTATATTGCATTTTACATTTCTTTTTTAAAGGATTTATTTTGTTAGCCGGGTGTGATGCTCGGAACCCTTGTGCGCAGAACGTCTTTTTTATTTTTATTTTTGCTTTCTTAGCGTTCACGTTCGGCTGACAAGCTTTGATGTAGAATGAATCAGAAAGAGATTTAGTTTAAAGCAGAATATAACATGTGAATTCTTAAATATATTTTTCCCAATTATATTAATTTATATCATTATTACTGGGTTGGCCAAATATGTTTTACTTAATAAGCAAACTTTTTAACCAATCCAATATATATGTAGTAATTCTGGCGGGATCAGCTTGTTACTTAATAAGAATAGAAAATCAATCCCATATAAACTTAAACCACACCATCACCTAGTGTGGTAATGCTGTGGTCCTATAGTTTACAAAATCAAACCTATATATTTTCTTCTTTTGATTTAAATCCTTTTAAACAAAGAACAACTGCTTATAGGGACCAAAATTTCTTTGTTCTGAAATAGTAGGGATATCTACCAAGATGGTATCTATACCACCAAAAATGTTTCCAACAAAACGATATAGAACAAAAGTAAATACATATCGGGTTGAAGTTTTATAAAATATTTACTCTATAAAATAGAATCAAAATAATAAAATTTTTGGCTGTGGAAAACGTATACCTTTCATTAACAACAGAATCCAAATTCAAAAGTCTACATATCTGAACAAAGAAAAGTAATACTTACTGTTGAAACTTGGATAAGCATGGAATAATAATAATAATACAACACAAAATGTACGTTAACAAAATGTATTGAAACAAGGAAAAGGTACACAATATTTACAGTTAGTTTTGGAATATTCTTGGGAAGACTGTTCCTGCATAATGGGTTGACTAAATCGCAGTCGGGCAGAGTCTCTCGATTCGATCTCTTCTTCCAATCTCTTTCCGTCTTCCGGTACCAACCCATATTTATATGGTTGGTACTCCACTTATGTAAATTAGGTGTATCGTACACAACACTTACTGACTGGCTGGAGAGGAGCGATTCCTGTTAGGCAAAGTGACTCTACACATAGGCAGAGGAAAAGTAAAAAAAAAATTGGCAATATTTAACCTTAATGACTGCAAAAATGATGTGTCAAAAGGATGGTTTTTTCCCTTGACATCGCTATTATTTTAATTATCTTCACTTGTTTCTTATTTTAATAAACGATGATTAGAATTGTAATAAAACCTAAAGATATGATGAATGTGAATGTATACACTTTTTTGTTCTTGAAAATTTACAACATAAATATTAAACACTATTTGTTCATTTGCAAGAACATTTTTATATTTACAAAATTCTAAAAATTAATACAATTGTATTAAAACTAATGCAATGTAATATTTATAATTTACCAATTAGTAAAGAAATATTTTTTTTATTCATAGATTTATAGACATTTAGTAAATTATTAAAAGATGTGAGCCAACTATAATGAAATTCTTATTACTTACCATTTTATAAAGTTTGAATCGATTGGCAGTTAGCCAATGTTTTGCCGACCATTCAAATAAACAATCTAATAAATAAAAAGTGTTTATTATTTTTGTTGAAAATTCAAAAGAACAAAGAAAATACATAAATTCACTTTCATATGTTTAAGTTTTGCTAAAATTGTAATCATCGTTTTTTAGAATAATAAACATTGCTGAAGAGTGAATAAGTTAAAGAGTTAAAATAATAGCAGTGTCAAGTCAAATCCCCCATTTTACCATACCGTTTTTTCCAGTCAGCTGTTGCTGATACTACATATATCCTCTGCAGCCAATCTTCTGCATAAACTCACTACAGTTCAAAATAGGATTCACTATATTTGTCATTTACAACTGTAACTTTCCTTTTACGTAGAAAACTAGTTTTTCAGTGACAAATTTTAAGTGGGAAAACCTTTCTTCCAATCACAAATTTTAATTTGGAAAACCGTTCTTCGTTACAAATTATTAAATAGCAGAAAGTTTTTTCCAAGTGAAAATTTTAAGTATGAAAATCTTTTTCTATGCATCAATTTTGACTGAAGATATTTTAAGATAAAACTTTTTTAAGACATAAATCGCAAGTGCAAAATCTTAACTTCCCAGCGTAAAAAGGAGAAAAGTGGAGCAGTGAAAAAAAATGAATCTGAAAAGGGAGCCCGTTTGGTTTGAACTCGAATCCATAGACTCAGTTGGCTAAGAATTTTAGATCAAGAGAAGTAAACCTTCCCTATTTACATTTTTCGGACTATTGTCCTCATCTTTGTCGCTATGTTTATCACAACGTTTCGGCCGCTGTACACTCCGGCCTTCTTCAGGTTGTTGGAATGTCGAACTGAAACCTTTATTTCGCTCACTGGGGTAGACTGTTCCAGTTCCACGTGCCATGTTTAATGGATGTCAGTTATCAGTTATTTCCTGTTAATTCCCTTCTTTAAGCTCTCCGCTGCCTTAACCGGTTATTGAACTCACACTCTTTGGGTCCTGTTACCGGATCTAACCAACGCCTTTATACACTGTGCCATGTGTCCTTGAGTCCGAATAATGTAAATAACGTACATAATATCTCATCTCAGAAATATAGACAGGTAAACCTTCCCATGGTTTCAAATTAAGGATATTTTAGTACATTTTATTCATATCTGTACCTGCCATTAATTACAGGTCACGGGTCAGGCTGTCAACGGCTGAGCTTGACGGTGTGTTGTCAGATAAGAATCGAGAACAGTTATATCAACCTATATTGGTTCAGAGTTATCGTAATTTCTGAAAAAATCAAAGAAAATATCGAGAATTACTGGATCCAGTTGACACTCTTCTCTCAATATTTGAGGATGACAGAATTGAGCCCTGTTGACAAATCTAAAAATACATTCCCTGGTCAGAGGATACTTTCCAGTCTTAGGTTGAATGGAAAAACTTTGAATTTTTTTCTGAAAGGAGACTAGTCTCGTGGTATAGAAACAGAGGCCAACGAAATCGATCGAAGGCATAAGTGCTGGGAAATACCCAATTACCGGTTCACCTGAGCCGATTCTTAAATTTTTAAAAGCTTAACGAACCGGTTGTTGGATTATCCAAGAATAATCTTATATATTAATAATGTTATAAAATAAAATAAGACATATCTCGGCTGATTTACAGGCAAATAAACTAACATACTCAAGAGCGAGAGCCGGATGTGAACGGGACAAGTCGACGCACGAGTTCCGGTCGAAAAATAAAATAATATTTTAAAGTGTTTCTATTTTTCGACCAATAAAAATGCTTCCCTCCTAATTATACTCGCGTCGTTTTACGAGCCTGTTAAGCCATAAAAACGCCATAAAAGGGGTCACACGGGGAAGTACAAGGGCAGTCAACAGGATGCCAGGGAAGAGACCTGTCACAGTCAGGCTGAGCGGTCGGCAACAATCAGCAGGAGGAGCGCCACGCCAACCAGTGAGAACTACTATGAGAGATCAACCTAGATCGGTTCGGCTTATGAACTACACCACAAGGTAGCTGTCCCAAACCTACACGTTCCTATTGAAATAAATCACGTAAATCTATTTCTGTGGTTGTATTTCTTTCTTGCAACCATACGCTTGTCTATAACAATAGCCGGCGGTCTAAGTAAAATGTTAGTTAAGTTAAACTCTAGTAGATACACTGCACCGTTTTGAAGTTAAAATGTGGCAAATCATCTAGTCATAAATTTGATGTCTTCCATTGGATCCATTGAAGCGATTCAGTTTGAATTAGGCTAAGAAACCATAACACAACTGGTGACACTAGAGTCAAAAAGCATCATACTTCTGAACAGAAATATGATGAGAACAGAATTTCAATCTGAAAATATCTTAATAAATAAATGTTTTCTATTAAATTATCAAAATGGTTTAATTCTTTTTTATACTATAAAGTGATTTGTTTCCATTCTCAGATTGAAAAGAAAATAAACAGAATAAGTTCCTAAAGATTGCCTTCCTTTATAGAACAGGTCGTTGGAAATTTAGAATGCTACCACTGGAAATACCTCAAATGGTGTCATGTATCATGTGACCAAACATAGAAAGTCTGGGTAATTTGGAAGATCCTAAATTGGAGGTTCTTAGCGGTTGAAATTCTCAATAAATAAACTGCAATATGAGAAACACAGCAGACAGATATTAGAGTAGTATTTTGTCACATTGCTATCTGAGCCACTTCTTCTGCATACCAAGAAAGCCATTTTGTTTTTACAATTTCACTCCTTCATCCTTCTTTGAAATATTGAAAAGAATTGTATTCTGAATTTACTTTTCTCACTTAAATAGAATATTGTTACTTGTTAACAACAGTCTTTTATCTACAACACCAAGTTAAATACGGATAAAAAAATACTACGGCTCGTTAAGCTAGAATAAATTTTCTATTGGCGAGTTCGTAACGATATGGAAACAACATGCAGTAAAAGGATCTCATCCAACCCGCTTCCTATAACCACCAATGGACGTAACAATGAGAATTAAAGCACGACGACCCCGGCAGATTCATTTGCCAGCCACAGGAGGACCGTTGAAAGTTATAAACAATAGTATTAACACCATCAACACACGACATCATTGGGTCGTTATTTATAGAAGCTGTAGTGGACCGTGTGGCTGTAATGTTGTTGAGTAGCAGTAGAAGAAACATGTGGGTTCAGATTTTCCTGCTAGCTGGTCCAACTACACAAGAAAGTTGGACTTTTAATTAAGTCCAAAGAATGCAAAGAAAACAAACAAAACACAAGACCGATAATATATGTATACAAATATATATTAATAACAAGTTACACGAAAACAGTTACAAAGGACATAGTGTGTGTGAATATTATATATGTACGTTTGTGTGTGTGTGTGTGTGTGTGTGTATTGTGCTTAGCGTGTTCCCAGTATTTTTGGGAAACGCTATCTCTGGTGAGCGTTCACATTTTTCAGGTGGTAAGGCTGGAAGCCTGAGGAAAAAGAGAGATTTACCTCAAGGTGTCGGCGCACAGGCCTGAGGGAAAAAGAGAAAGAGGCGAAGGGTCAGCGGCTATTTATAGCAGCGAAGAGCGACCCCTGGTGAAAGGGTTACGAACTGAAGGAGGAGTTAACTCCGACAGAGCAAAGACTTTAAGCGGTACATTTTTTTTTCCATGTACAAATTTTAACCCAGAAAATGTTTTTCCCCCAAAAGTAAATTTTAATTAGGAAAATATTTTTTCTAACATATGTCTACATTTTTTTTCATTTGCATACAAGCCAAACTATCTTTTTTTTTTACTCTCTCGTGCAAACCAGATCTATGTCTACAGGTTTTACTCATTTTCGTTCAAATCAAACTTATGTCTACTTTCTTGACTCTCCTGCAGACCAAACTAATGTATACTTGTTTTTATTACCATTCTCATACAAAAATATCTATGTCTACCTTTCTGACTACGGCTTACATCCATATAGCGTTGATAAACCGATCCCCGTATGATCACAGAAGTTATAGAGTCTGATCAGTACCCAGACGGTTGACCGCTTGGGAATACCAGCTGCTGAAAACGTGGATTTGCGTTTAGTCTTCTACTTCAATTTAATAATATTTTATTTGTGATCTAATTCCACTGGTTAAAAAAGATTCCAATACATTTCCTACGTAAAAATGTGGATCACAGTGATTTGATATTTCTCTGACTCCTGATTGGTTAATTAATAGCAATATCATGTTTTCGTCTACGCCTGCACGGTTAAAATTAATTTACCGCCAAAAATCTGTGTATGTGTTTCGAGCCAATCATGTGACATAACAACATTATAGATAGCGATATCTTCAACTCTTCCTCTTTTGCCTTCTCTCACACACAAGATGTAGCGTTAGAGAGATCACGTTTGTTCCTTAAGGGCAAACACGCATATATACACACATACACGCGCGTGCGCGCTCACACGTATGTACGCACATCTACATCTATTCACTCCTTCAACTACAAGACACAGAAACTGATCAACTTCTAACAGTGAGATTTTCTTCAGCAACAAATATGCCGTCCAAGAGAATACAACTTTCGCCTCTTTCCAATATTCACCAATAAGAAATATTACTTCAAAATCTTCAGGAGCTATAAGTTTCGATTCAACATATTCTCAGATTTCCAGAATTCTCTCACACGTATTCATCTCATTTCGGTGAACAATTTAAGCGGCAAGTTAATTCAACTTATTTACGCTAAATTTTATTCAGAAGTTTAAAAACTACATTTTTAGTACGAAACACAACTTCATTTTGTTGCAAGTGAATACTACAATTTCCTTTCACTAAACAAGTTTCATTGAACTTTTCTCATACGAACTTTCCAATCTATAACACTTTTTTTTAATCAAAGAACATTTCTTTCATTGAAACTGAACTTTATTTCATGAACTGAAAACTTTTCTGTGAATTCAAATAAAAATATTTTCTCTTAAAAGGCTTTAAGAATTTCAAATTAAAGGTAAATAACTCCTGCTATTAATTACCTATTAACTCTTACTATATAAAAATCACACACTTGATTGCTTTGTATGTCATACAGTAAAATGATTGTTTGTTATTATAAAAACAGTTTTTGTGTTGTTTGTCTTGTTTGCCTTTTGTTTGTTGACACATTTGTAAAGTAAAAAATGTATGGACTGAATTGAGGCCATTCAAACTGCTACATCCGGGTGGTATAATGGATAATGGCTCGGAATTGTTAATAGGAGAAGCGAATTCCAATTTCAGTTGGATTCATTATATTCACTTACGATCAAACCCCCTTGGGAAAGGTATTAATCCACCTCTTCTTCCCCAGCTATGGGCTGTTTTTTTTGGGTTTTTTTTTTAAAACCATTATCTCAAAAAAATTCTTACAATCTAAAAAATATTTTCTGCCTTTAAATAAAAAAGATTGATAAACCATAAAAAACGGATCAATCAATCTTTTTGACTCACGTGAAAACCAAACCTGTCTACATTTTTATCGTTCTCATGCAAAACAATCCTATGTCTATCTGCTTCAATCTCGCGCAAACCAAACATACACCCTTGTGCAAATTAATTAAAACAAAAACGAATAATTCCGCTATTATTTACTTTTTTTCGTATTTTTCCAGTGAGACATGACACAGTGCACATGTTAGTACTTTGTATGTCCATTCCATGAACTCGTTCCTTGCAGATTGACCACAGATTCCCAATTGGATTTAAATCAGGAGGGTTCCTGGACCAGTCTATAGTACTTTGATTTGCTCACTGTTTAGGCTTGCTAGTGTGTTCGTGCAGCGTTACAATTTCGTTGGAGTAACGTCCATTGCAGACAATGGCCGTAGGACAACTAATCGACAGTCGAGACAATAGTGTCTGGGCGTGATGAAAATCTGATGCAATCACGGATGACGCAATATTTTTCAAGGCCAAACAAATTTAGTCATGCACCCCGAAAATAGATTCATATTACGACACACCCGTGCAAATGACCTAATCTGAGGAAAAAATAGAAATCGATTACACCCTGTCACTCCAGTGGGCCTAAAACTGAGCATACGGAATTCTCCACATTTGCCTGTCACCCCCTACGGGAAGATGCACTCTTCCCCAAATAAACCTTTAACCAATCATCACTTTACTTTTCCAAACTCAATCCCCCATTGGTTAAAAGGACACTAAAATGTAGCAAAGTGGAGACAAATCTTTTTCTCGCGCAGGTATCTGGAGCCTATTCGGAAACTCGAAAATCTATAAAAAGAATCGCTCGACTTAATTCAAGTCAGTCAGATACTGAGTTTCGAGAGATATTAGAAGACCCCACGCATGCCAACACACTGACTCGATAACTCTACCAGCCTCTCAACAACTCAACACAACTCGCACAACTATTGCCGCTTGAAGAAACTTAACTTACAATTTACTAAAAAGTGACATTATCACTACAAAACAGTAATTGTACATTCAATCAACTTTAGCCTATCAGTTAAAGGCGAACAACTCTTCATAACTTAAATCAACACTAGCAGTTGTCATACACATACAAACTATCGCTTGAACTTACACAATTGACAATTTTCCTTGCAGATATCAAACTATTTTAATTTCACAAACAAACTTAAACTATCAACCTTTACTCACTAAATTTCTGCATGGAAAATCTTTGTAATCTTATCTCACTTGCCACATTTAACAAGCAACTTATTATCACTTTGTATATGTCAAATATATATATATATATAAATTCACGTTATTGTTGAAATCTCTAATGACGTTGTTTTCAGTAATTTCTTGAAGTTGAATTGTCTATTTATTTTTGTTTGATTTATTTGTTGTGGATAAATGCATTACGATCACGCACATTCTTGGCCTTCACAAAAAATTACCTTCTGATACATCTTACTCAGCATAGATTCCGCAACAACCAGATGGTGAAAGAAAGGAAACTAAAGCGGTTGTTTCAATTAGTTTGCAAAAGGGTGTATGTCTACTATTTTATTTTATTCTTATACAAATCAAACCTATGTCGACCGTTTTTTTATTCTTATACAAATCAAACCTATGTCGACCATTTTTTTTATTCTTATACAAATCAAACCTATGTCGACCATTTTTTTTATTCTTATACAAATCAAACCTATGTCGACCGTTTTTTTATTCTCATGCAAACACAACCTATGCCTACCTTTTCATTTCATTCCCATACAAACCAAATGTACGTCTGCATTTCTTTTTATTCTCATGCTAAATTAAGTCTATGTTTATCTTTTTACATCCTCATACAAACCAAACCTATGTCTACATCTTTTTTATTCTCCTACAAATCAAACTGATGTCAACCTTTTTGAATCTCACACAAACCAAACCGATATACATAAATATAATTTTCTTTTTCTCCTCTTTTGTTAAATATTTTGTTCTTTATATAAATATGTATGAAAATCTTTTTCTTTTTTTTTTTAGTGTTAAATTCATTTATTTTTTACAGATATTAACCTCATTTTATATAAAACAACTTCTTTCCTTCCAGGTAGATAATCTGCAGGTAACCGACTACATAATTTCAACCCAAGCACGTGGTGTGTGCACGTGCACCCGCACACACACACACACACACGACACTAATCCCATAACTATTTTCCAATCGCCCTGTTCACACTCCTTCTCCTTATCCCTTTTCTTCTATTTACGATTGGGCTTCTGGTTCTTTCTAAAGTCTTCTTATTCTCTTCACTTCCAGTAGCCCATTGCGCCGTGGTGTCATTATTGCCTTGCTTGGGATGAAATGATTAAAAATAATTACAGATAGCTCAAAAAAGAAAAAATATTTATGGAATTAGTGTTGTGTGTGTCTATGATTGTGTGTGTGTGTGTGTGTGTGTGTGTGTGCGTGTGTGTGTGTGTGTGTGTGTGTGCACGCGCGCCATGTAGTTGAGCTGAAATTACGTAGTCGGCTGCTCTGGGAGAATCTCCTTGCAGAGAAAGAGTCCGTATAGCTGCTACTACATCCTAAAGCAAAAAGAAAGAAGGGGTACTTCCCTTTAATATCCTGAATAGAACGCCGGCTAGCATAAGATGAGGTAATTCCACAATCTCCTCTTCTTAAATCGTATTTATACCACAACTTACAAAATCTAATTAAAATGCGTTTTCTACTGTGTAGGCCTCCGTCGGTCCGGGTTGACCATGGATAACATCCAAGTTGTCTGCTTGGCTGGAGCATCGATGCGAGAGTGACAATCTCTATTGCAGAGGTCGCATTTGTTTTCTGTCTCTCGTCTGTTGGCTCTGTCACTTTACTTTCTGCGGGCCCGCCTTTCCGTGATGACTCGTGTCAGCTTCTCCTCCTCTGACTTGAGGTGTTTGGTCAGGGTTCCTCTCCATTCGGATTGTATGGCTGCCAGGCTCTCCCAGGACTCTGTGTTGATGTCCACAGCTTTCATGTCGCGTCTCACTACATCGCAGTTCTGCAGCTGTGGCCATCCGGCTGGTCTCCTTCCAGCGGCCAGCTCTGCATACAAGCGGTCTTTGGGAATGCGGCCGTCTAGCATGCGATGGACATGCTGGGCAAACCTCCTCGAGACAGGACCGCAGTGTTGGACACCTTATCTTGCCATGTTATTCCCAGGATGCGTCAGATGCTTCTCATGTGAAAGGTGTTCAAACGCCTTTCTTGCCTGGCGTACGTGGTCCAAGCCTCGCAGTCTGCTGATAACGCAGGCGTTGTACACTGCCATCTTGATCTTCGCCGACAACTTGGGATTGGTCCACACACGTTTTGTGAGGCGCGCAAGTGTTGTGGCTGCCGTCCCGATTCTCTTGTCAATCTCTGCGTCTAAGGAGAGGTTGTCAGTGATAGTGGAGCCAAGGTACGTGAACTGATGGCCCGCATCGAGCTCATAGTCATCAATGGTGATGTCTGGTGGTGTTTCGGTACATTGTCCCAGTACGTTTGTTTTCAGGCTGATGGTCAGCCCGAAGTCTCAGCATGCATGGGAGAAACGGTTCATCAGTGACTGAAGTTCACACTGGGTGTGAGTCTCTACCGCCGCATCGTCGGCAAAAAGCGTGTCTCTGACAAGGGTTTCGCGTACTTTGGTTCTGGCTCTGAGGCGAGCGAGATTGAAACCCGCCATCTGATCTCGTACGCAGGTAAATCCCTTCTCTAGATGTGCCGAATGTATGCTTCAGAAGCAACGCGAAGAATATCCCGAATAGAGTGTGGGCGAGGACGGAGCCCTGTTTGACCCCACTGCAGATGTTGAAGGGCTCAGAGGTGTTGCCATTAAACTGCACAGTCCCGCGCATGTCACTATGGAATGACTCAATCAAGCTCTGCAGCTTGATGGGCAGCCAATTTTGGATGGGATTCTGAATAGGCCTTTTCTGCTGACAAGATCAAACGCCTTGGTGAGATCAATAAAAGCGACATACAGAGGCATCTGCCGTTCTCTGAACTTCTCCTGTAGCTGGCAGAGGGAGAAAACCATGTCAACTGTTGATCTTTCAGCTCGGAAACCGCACTCTGGGTAGACACGTTCGGCAAGTTTCTGCAGGCGGACCAAGATGACCCGAGCGAAGACTTTGCCCAAAACGCTGAGCAGCGAGATACCTCTGTGGTTGTTGCAGTCGCTTCGCTCACGCTTGTTCTTGTAGAAGGTGACGATCTTGGCATCTCTCATGACCTGAAGTACGGCCGCTTCTTTCCATCACCTATAGATGTCCTCGTGCAATGTGAGCAGTAGGGCAGTTTTGCAGTACCCGATCAGGTTTTCTACTACATTAAATAAATCATAATTACCCAATGTTTTCAACTGGGGAATGTTCTGAACCAACATAACATTACTCACAAGTTTTTTTAATACAATTGCTCACCCAGTACAAGGCTCAAGAGCCACTCAAAGTAGAGGATTACAGAATAAGGAGGGAGTAATAGGTGTATATCATGGGGAAATATAGGATAGATAACAGTTAACCCAAAATTTGTAGTGGTTTAGATCATAGTGATCAGACAAACTTTCTCTTGATAGTCTGTTCCACAAACAGTTCTGAGGAATAAACTATCTGACTTGAACTTCCTGACTTTTACCAATGGAATGAAAATGATTTAATCTTGTGTATGTGGCATGATGGGTTCTAGCTGTGAGAGTCTGAACTGGTGCAACTAATGAATATAGCTTGTCTGAACATTTGCCATGAAAATAGTAATAGATTAATAAAAGGCTAGCAACATTTCATCTGTGGGAAAGAGGCGGCAGTGTGGAAAGTAATTCATCACCCACAAGGCCGCATAAATGCTTTTGAATTCTGTCAAGCCTGGATAGTGAGAACTGGGCAACTCCAGCCCATATATGGCACCAGTACTCCATTTTTGGTCTGAACTGGTTTTTTTAAAAAATAGAGCATGGCAGAAGTCAGGTACTTTCTAGAGTGGTGCAAGGAACCAACTATTTTTCTAGTATCTTTAGCAACGGTATGAATATACAAGTTCCACTTGAGGTCTGGAATGAGCTTTAGTCCAAATAGACGTTCAAGTGAAGGAGCCACTTATTTGTTAGTGACTACAGAATTATGCTAACCCTCCACCTCTGTTTTGGTTTTCCTATACTTCGCTTTCCATGCACCATACCCTCAAGAAACAGTTCAGCAAAGACCACACGATCTTGTCCTAAGGGAACTAGAGACCCTATCAGGATTTACTATTGGTGGATGTAATCTTAACAATATAATATACGCGGATGACACTGTCTTATTGGCCGATTCAGAATTAATTCTACTGGACATCTTTGACAGGGTGGTAGATCAGATAGCAAACTTATCTGTCAGGCTGAAAAATGACCAATTTTGAGAGATCATGTGAGATATGCAAGAGGCCATAAAAAAGGTGAGAAAAACGGACTAAATATCAACTGTAAGAAAAGTGAAACTATGGCGATCAGCAAGAGAAAAAGCCCAGGATGCTAATTACGAATGGGATATGTCAGTATCAAGCAGGTGCAAAAGTCCAAATACCTGGAAAGAGTTTTAACAGAGCATGGATAATGTGACACCAAGATCCAACACCTGGTATTTCCAAGAAGTCATCCATCTAGGTACTGATCAGACTCAATGTTGCTTAACTTTGGTGATATAACAGTAAGCCTTACCAACTGCACCTCCAAGCTTACAGCACCTGGTATTTCTAAGTGGTCACCCATCTATGTACTGACCAAGCTTGACATTGCTTAACTTTGGTGATCGTACAGAAACTGGTTTCGCAATGTGATATGGCAGTAAGCCTTACCAACTGCACATCCAAGCTTATAACACCTGGTATTTCTAAGAGGTCACCCATCTAGGTACTGACCAAGCTTGATGTTGCTTAACTTTGGTGATCGTACAGGAACTGGGTTCTCAACATGATGTGGCAGTAACCCTTACCAGCTGCACATCCAAGCTTATAGCACCTGGTATTTCTAAGAGGTCACCCATCTATGTACTGACCAAGTTTGACATTGCTTAACTTTGGTGATTGTATGGGAACCGGTTTCTCAACATGATATGATAGTAACCCTTACCAAATGCACACCAAGCTTATAGCACTTGGTATTTCTAAGTGGTCACCCATCTAAGTACTGACCATGATTGTGTTGCTTAACTTTGGTGATCATACGAGAACCGATGTTTCAACATAATATGGCCATAAGCCCTATTATGATCTTGAGCAAGTTACTCTATTGTCTACCACAACTAGTTGCAGACCACAGAATTATGTTATCCCTCCACCTCTATTTTGGTTTTCCTCTACTTCTCTTTCCATACACCATACTTTCTAGAAACAAATAGTTCTAACGATTTTCTTCAGATGGTCTTGGATTGATCACATTTCTAAGAGTGATAATTCTCACTTGCCAGCTTTTGTATATCTTCATTTTAAGCAATCTTGCAAGAATGATCTAAAAGTTGCAGTAAAATACTGAATAAGCCGTAAGTGGGCTGCTTTTGGAAAACATAAGGTATGCTAAAACCAACAAGAATACTGATCCATACAAAAACAATGATATACTTTATATGCATTCTTCCAGCTGTTTTATTTGGTTCAGATTGTGTGGCATAGACTTAAAAACATAAGGTATGCTAAAAACAACAAGAATACTGATCCATGCTAAAACAACAAAGATATACTTTATATACATTCTTCCTGCTGTTTTGTTTGGTTCAGATTGTGTGGCATGGACTTAAAAACATAAGGTATGCTAAAACCAACAAGAATACTGATCAATACTAAAACAAGAAAGATATACTTTATATACATTCTTCTAGCTGTTTTATTTGGTTCAGATTGTGTGGCATGGACTTAAAAACATAAGGTATGCTAAAATCAACACATGTCATCTGTGTATCTTATCTTGTTAATATTGCATCTACTGGTAATAAATTCTAATAGGAACACCTTGCTGTATGTGTTGAATAAACTTGGTGAGAAGACATATCCTTACCTTACACCACTTTTTAGTTTTGCATACTTGCTCAACTCATTTTTTATCTGCATACAGGATGTCTGTTCTAAGTAAATGTTTTGGATTATACTAATATCTTACCCCTAAAGGTCAGGTTTTCCTAATACTTCAAATAGATCTTTGTGTCAGTTCTCTATTTAACCTACTAAATTATCTTATCTTTATAATTCATCTCATTTTAACAACTCATATGTATGTATATTTAAATAAATACAATTTAACTAAATATTTGTTTGCCTTCTTGAATTGCGATATCTAATTACCCAAAGAACAAAGCTCAAAATTCATACAGTGATCTTTTAAGCTTTAGTGAAGTTTCCAGCTGCTTAACTTTAACATTTTAATAATGTTTAAGGTACTTAATTAAATTTGAAAAGAACAATCAATCTTTCTATATGGCAGTGAATACTGGAAAATTTCCTCAAAGATGAAGAAAAGACTTGAGGTAACAGAAGGATGCTAAGAATTCCATGGACTGAACATGAGAGCAATCGTAAAGTTTTAGAGAAAATGGAAACAAAAAGAACAATTATATTAAACATCAGAAACAAAGAGTTGAAATTTCTAGGATATGTAATGAGGAAAGAGGGCTTAGAAAATTTGACACTCATAGGACATATTGAAAGCACAAGGGACAGAGGAAAACAGTGCATGATCTATCTAATAAACATGTGCAAAGGGATGGCAGAACAGGGTTTAGGAGAGATAGCAAAAAGACAAAATTTGCTAAGATCTACAAAGGACAAGAAATCGTGGAGAGCTATGATTAATTAAATTTGCATTCTTTCATTCATCATGACTAAACTGTTAATAAAGATTTGTAGCAAATAGGTGCTGCATCTTAAAATGGATGACGTTGCTGTTAGCAGTGACATGCAGAGGTTTGGTTTTCTCGGGGCCAACTCCTTGATTGTATGCCCCTAAGACACCTTTGGGAGCGAGGGGGGGGTCCAATACTGAGAAATGTAAGAAAGGAAGATATTTTAAATATGGAAAAACAGATAAAACATGAAATAAACACTTTATTCAAATTAGATATAAACTAAATTTTTATTTCACTCTTTGATTGGTTGCCATCCCATTTGTCACACCCTCTGCCCACCCACTTCTGCATGCTACTGGCTGTTAGTTATCAATTGGTAACAAGAGAAGTTATAACTTGTTACAGATGAAGTTGAGAACATACAAAGTAAATAATTTTCGACGTTTTCAAAAGAGATGATTTCAACATATGGAGGAATTTTATACATATATTTATGCAGAACAACATAGTTCTCAAATGCAAGTGAAAGAAAATTATATTTAAGTGTATACAGGTAGTTAAAAAAAACCTTTGTGTTGTTGGATTACAGCCCCCTGACAATAATCACAGTTGGTACGATATTGGATTACTACTGTCTGATAATAATCACAGGCAGCATGATATTTGAAAGACTCTTCATCTTTTCCCTTTGACTTTAGGAGCGGCAACACATTTCCTTTCACTCCAATAAGTATGAGGCATGTAAGTACTTCAGAGACACAGACTGAAGATTGTATTGAACTGTTCATAACTTCAACTTCATTGCTGTCTTTATCCTTCTGTAACATGATTTGTTAACACATTCATTAACTTTTGTTTGTTTGAGTTCCATGTTTGTTGTTATTTTTTACCCAGGCTCACATGAGTTCGCAAGATTTTGTTTGTGGGACAAATGTATTAAGAGGCATAAAATGATAATATACTCCATTTCTGCAACAGTGTACATAGCCATAGTGTGTGTGTGATGTCCATGTGGTTTGTTTGAAATTAACTAACCACTAAAAAGAATTAAATAGGAAGAGAGAGATTGAGGTGTTTCACTAATCTTATTCTTTTCAAAAAGACTTATTTGAAGCAATGACAGAAATAGATAAACTCTTGCACAATGTGAAATTTGAAAAGAAACAAACATTTATTAACATAACAAAAAAATATTTTTTCAACAGTAAAATGTACAAAAATACAAAATGTCCTTGAACAAAATTTCGTGTGTGCCTCAGCTTGTCTGGAAAAATTAACAGTTCTTGTAAATATAAATTTCAGTTCCCTCATAAAAAAGAAACAGTTCATGAAAATCAATATTTTTTTCTTTCCTTAGCAACAAAAAAATTAATGAAAAGAAAACTTATCTCAAGCAATGCTTATCTTCTGGACTCTTTAAACAAAATATTCTGATTTTAGAAATATTCACAGTTATACAAAAACGTATAATTTTAGAAAATACATTTGAATATATAAGATAAGATCTCTAGTTTTGAGATAGACATTCATAGCTATCAGATAATCCTTGGAGTTTTAAGGAGTGGGGTGGTGATGGTGGTTCTTCTTCTTCTTCAGTAGTAGTAGTAGCAGTTTTACTTATCTAAGATAGCAGCTTTTTTTTGCCTTAGTGTGGTCAATCCCTTTTTCAGCTTGTCAAAAATATTTTCTCTTTTATATTACAAATAAGTGGCCCCAACTGTATCAAAATCAACACCTTAACAGGTGTATACATTTGATCTCCATTGGTTAAAAACTCTAAATTAGCTAGCCAATCAAAATTTACAACATAAATTTAGCAGGTTTTGACAATATCAAAGTTGGGTCTCTTTTTTGCTAATAGATTTTTATTCATAATTTTAATAAACCAACTGATTTCATTTTGGTGGGAATTTTTTCCCACATCAAATTGGAGGCTCTTTTTTGTAAATTTTTGTTCATGTATTTTTTTTATAAACCAACTGGCTTCATTTAGGTGGTTTCTTTGAAAACAAAATCATGTCAGAAACTTTCTAATTTACATAGTTTTCAAACAATTTTAACATTATCCTTTTTATTATATAAATAATTTTTATAATATTTTTAAAAAATTGCGACAAGTTACAAAAGTGATTTTAGACTTTTTCTTTCTTGAATTTGGAACTTGAATTGAAATATAAAATGCAATATATCCATTTAGACAAATGAAAAAAAAGAACCATTTTTGATGATTTTAACCCAAGACTTTTAGTAAAAAAAAGAAAAAAATCAAATATAATTACTAGTGGAAACATTTTTTCAGAAGAAATTTAAATCTTGCCACTGTCAAAATTCTAGAAACATTTGGATTGCAAAATATAAAACTATATCAAATTTTTTTCATTTGTTTTTACTTACAATAATTTTTTTTTAAATTGAATATATTATTATCAAAAATATAAAAAATTCAGCATACTTATCAAAGACTTAACATTTCATAATGTTTTACTTGTTACAGTCATGAAACATATTCCCCTATTAATACAATATTCTTGTCTGGACCCTGATGAGCAAAACATTGTAAAACTTGAAGTTGATCTTTGATAAATATAGTGAACTTATAAATTTGTTGTTAACAATAATAATTATTGCTTTTAATATCTACTGACAAAAATTCTGTTCACCTTGACAGACATGAAATTATAAAATGTTATGTATATCAATAGGTATTATTATTATTATTATTATTATTTTAAAATTGATTGATCCATTTTCTATGGCTTATCAAATCTTTGCAATTTATTTAAAGCCAGATAATATTTTTAGATTGTAAGAATTTTTTTAATCATTTATCATCTTACTGATTAACCCATAGCTGGGAGAGAAGATGTGGATTCATACCTTTCCCAAAGGTATTTTTGCATAAGTGAATATATCAAACATGACAGATTTTGGAACTTGGCTCTCCAATTAACAATTTTGAGCCATTATTACACCACCTGCACATCCAAGTTTACAGCACTTGGTATTCCCATCTAAGTACTGACCAGGCTCAAAGTTGCATAAGTTCATTTAAAATTGAATGTATGTAAAATTTACATATGGAGGTACAAGTGTCTTAATGGTCAAAGTGTGAAGAATGGAATAATTGAGAGAAATTCTAATTTGGCAAAGTTTAACATATGTACCTGTAAAAAAACAGACTGTTAAACAGTATATCAAAAGATTCCCCCCCATAACACCACTATTACTTCATGTTCCCTCAGCAATTCTTATTTTTTTTAAAGAAAGCTTGTTTATAACAACATCAGTATTGTTGATTATGATGATGATTGTAAGCACTTCTGGTCCCACTAGGGAATGCTGGGAGCAAAACAGATCCAGCAGCAGCCCATCCTGGATATGACGATAAACTACATCTGTGTTCTGGGTAAGACAATAAATTACGTCCAACAGCAAGGCCTCTGATCAGAAGGTTTTGAGATCATGGAACCACCTCTTAATTGCTGGTGTTCCCAGGTCCACCCTGATGCGTAGCACCTGTTAGGGTCCCAGCTATGGATAAATAATTAACCCCCCAAACTGGGTTCAAAAAACTCTGAAAGTGTAAAAATCAGTTTTAATACCAGAAATACTTTGTAAAAATTTATTACTAGCAATAAATGTTTGAAGAAAAATCATTATCAGTAATACATTATTACCAGCAATACATTTTTAAAAATAATATTACCAGCTATACATTTAAAAAAAAAAACAGTTTCCAGCTATACATTTAAAAAAAAAAAAATTACCACAATACATTTTAGAAAAAAAAAAAAAATTACCAGCAATAAAAATCTTGTCAGCATTAAATAACCCATTGAGGTTGATATGCCATAAAACAACAAACCAGCGTCAGTTTTTGAATAAAGTTGTTGAGTTTACCACATCTCATGTTGTCTTTATGTTGATTCAACTTTTCAATGGCCAGTCTCATATGATTTATATTTCCACCCTGAAGTCCAGTGGAAAAAAAGCTATTTTTTAGAACTTTAATAAAACCCAAATATATGAAACCAGATTTATGCAGCCTCTTATTTCTTGAGAATTGAGCCAAAAGTATTAGTATCTTAGTAGCTTTATTGCCTTGCCTGGGGTGAAATCATTAAAAAAAAAAAATAAACACTATTCTTGTAATTAAATATTCTAATAAATAAATAGTGTTTAATGCTTTTGTTGTGAATTTTTTAGAACAAAAATGTAAACCTAAATGCTTACAAACTATTTTAGTAAAGTTATGTGGTGAAATCAAGAGACAAAAATGCCCAGTAAATGCAATTTTCAAAATTTGTAATTATATTTACTCATCATTATGCATTTATTTAAATTTTCTTGTTCTCTTGTTCACAGACATTTTTATAAATCTATGAATAAAAAATTTCTTTTCATAGTTATTTCTTTATAATATAATAAATATTACCGCAAGGAAAGTTGGTTTTATATATCATGCTCAAAAGTTTTTCTCACCTGAGTACATCCTTCAAATCTATAAATCAACCATTCGTGCTTGCATGGAATACTGCTGCCATATATAGTCTGAAGCTCCCACTGTTCATCTCAAGGTCCTCGACAAAATCCAGAGACGGATATGCAATGTGATTGGTCCTGATCTGGCATCTCGTCTACAGTCACTTTCTCAGACATGTCATCACTTCCTTCTGTCTTTTCTTCAAATACTTTTATGGTAACTGCTCTGATGAGCTACTTTCGCTGGTTTCCAAAATACATGAATTTAAGTGTGCTACTAGGTTGGTATCTCAGTCTCACTCTTTCACTGTCGAAACAGTTAAATGTAGCTGTCTCTTCTACTTCAATAGCTTCATGTCTCACACTTGCTGTGTGTGGAATTCCCTTCTTATTACTTGTTTCCCTGATAACTACAATCTCCAACTATTCAAATATAATGTCAATCGACATCCCCAGATGCCTTGATCCAATTCCCCATCCTTCTCTTCATCTTTTTTTCTATCATGCCTCTTTACAATCACTCCCACTCACTGTAACACCTTGCATGCTATAATATTTAGCTGTCCCCCCACGTGGGGTCGCATGTGGCACAAGGCCGAGTTTTACGTAGTCACCCGAGCCTGTAGACCCGGCCAAAAATATAGCCTTCGACTCGCCTAGGCGAGTTTGAGAGCTGTCATAACCTCACCGAATGAAACCTTGCCTTTCAGCAAAGCTTCGTCCGGGTTCCTCTCTGCTAATGCAGAGAGTTTGACAGACGGCGTGGACTGTAACTTAATACCCCTTGCATGCTATTGACACTCCCCACTTGCTTGGGATGAAATGCTTAAAAAAAAAAAATAATAAATAATGTATTGTAAATGATTCACATCTTTTTATAAACTTGTAAATATAAAATTATTTTTAGAAATACACACTCTAATAAAATACTGTTTAATTCTTTTGTTTTCAGTACTTGAGAAAAAAGTGAATACATAAATCCAGTTTCATATGCTTAGGTTTTATTAAAATTCTACAAATAGCTTTTTAAAACAATAAAAATGGATCGGGGGTTATTATGGAGGTTAAAATGTTGTAGGGCTTGCATGTATTTAGGTGAAGGTGTGTTCAATATGTAAACAAGAAAGATAGAAGCATAAAAAAACTGGACTTTCTACTACGGACATTTATTACTTTTATGGTGACTGTAGTGAAACAAAGTTCTCAATGTCTCTTGGGTGTGTTCGTTTTCTATTTTGGTTCAGAAGTAAGTTAAGATAACAATGGTTAAAATGGTTGAATTCAAGTCAGCTTTGCACTGAGTTGAAACAACCAATTCACTTACTTCATAAGTAGGGCTGTCAAAATACATCCAAACAATGTCATTGGAAAGTGGAAAAGAGTTCAGTCATCAGTGGACTGGGGGAAACTAACATTCCCCAATGTGAACATAATTACCAAGAGGTTCACATTTTGATGTAAAGAGGAGAAAGAGAGCATGGTAGAAAATGTTTGCCTTTTCATAGGCTTCAACAATGCCACCTAACAATGTTTATTTGAAGCCAAGTGCGATAATTATATTTTCAGTTCCTTTACTCTTAGCATCATGGGTAAATTTATTTCTTTTTCTTTTACTATTCATTATTATTGTTTTATTTATCAATTTTTATTTCAATTTCCTGCAATATAGAGTCTCTTCTAATGAAGACTGTTGATGACGAGGACATCTAATCCTCCAAGTGAGAAAAATAAGAATTGAATAAATCACTGGTTGATATTGATGGCTGCAAAGTCTAAACTGAAACGGACATTGCTGTTCATAGGTTGGTCACTCAATGCTGACATCTCATGACAGTGGCCCACTCACTAGGTGATCATGATTTTGCTGCTGGTGAAATTCCTGGTCTTGAGTTTGACTAGTTTCAAATCTTTCAATGGCCTGACAGCATAGTGTCCTCCAACTGTTGCAATCAGATGCTTTAACTTCCAGTTCTTCAGGATTAAGACAGTACTGTTTTAACATTACTCTCAGGTGGTCTTTGAAATATTTTTTCTGTCCTCCAACATAACGCTGACCTTCCAAGAGTTCCCTATATAGGATCCACTCTTGGAGATGGTCTTCAGGCATCTTGATAACATGACCAATCAACCTGAACTATACAGTAATTGTGGTATTAAGGGATAAACCATTATTTTGACACTTTTTTTTTTTAATATCTGTCAATATCTCTGAGATAAGGTATTATGATTATTTACATTATTTGGACTGTTATTCTCATCTTCATTGCCATAGTCACAACAAGGACACATGGCCCAGTGGATAAAGATGTTGGTTAGATCCAGTGACTAGACCAAAGAGTTGTGAGTTCAATATCAGGCCACAGCAGTGATGAACCAAAAACTTGAAGGGTTGAGTTAAAGGGAAATAACTGGGACATCTGGAAGAGGCATGGCACATGGAACTAGAACTATCTACCCTGGTGAACAAAATAAAGGGTTTGGTTCAAAATTCCAATCACTTGAAGAAGGCTGAAAAACGGCCAAAATGTTGTGTATATGGTAATGAAGACGAGGATAACAGTTTGAATAATGTAAATACCTTTTTTTTTCATTTATAAATTTTAAACTTTGCCTCTAATTCTATCTGATACAGTTAACATTCATTTCACACCAATACCAAAAATGAATCTATCTCTTCACCACTAGCTATGGTAAAAATAGTAGAGCAGACTGGGGTGGTGTAGTATGGCTGTAGGTTCAGAGAAGAAAAATACCCTGAATCTATCATAAAAATTCAAAACATAGAATCAGTAAGTACTAAACACTTCAAATACCTTGGTGTACAGATCAATTATAACAAATTTAGTATAGGAGATAAGAAAAGGTAGGTAGAATAGGTTACACTAGTAGCAGTTTCACCAAACACTCAGTTATGTGTCATACATGATACATGCTTAGGCAATCATGTATATTTTGATACATGACTGATGAGGCAGAATAGATTAAAAGGTTAAGAAGGAAACTCCCATCAATACTGGAAAGAGCAATAACAGCTACTGAACTTGAAAAAACTATTTTCCTGAAAGATTGTTTTAAGAGAAAGATTTTATAAATTTCAACTGATGATAGCATTGCTTGCTTGGTCAATAAATAACAAATGTTTCCTTATAAAGAAACAGCTAATATTGCCATTACATTCCACAAGGTGTTTATTGGAATAAGAAAGTCTGTAATTTAGTTTTCAAATTAATCATACATTTTTATCACATTATTCTATGCAATTCCTTTTCATGATTTAAGTTTATTTAGTAAAATTAAGTTTTGTATTTTAAACACGATAATAATGTTTACTATTTAATATGCGAAAACATTATTTGGAAATAAAGTTTTTTCTAACTTCTTAAAAAATGGATACACAGGAATGTATCAAAATAGTTTTTCCCTTATAATTCAATAAACCGTAATAAGGGAGATAATTTAGAATTGCCTATCCAGAGAGCAACTACATTAATTTATTTTAATTATTAGTATTTTTAATTTATAAGTTAATTGAGAATATTTTTGTTGTCTTGTGTTAAATTCTAACTGAAAGCGTTCTGCGATTTTTTTTTCTAATAATAGGAAACACACATTTTGTAAAAGTGGATATTTGAAAGATTTAGGGGGAGATATTTGAGATAGGATTCAAACAGCAAAGCTTTTAGTCTATTGACTTCTTTTTTTTCATTTCGGGACAAAAGAAATATAGGAAAATGTATCTGAAATGAGCGATTATGAGACATTTGAATTCAGCGAGAAGATACAGTTGACTGTGTAGAGTTGTGTGCGCATCTGTTGTGCGCAGGACAATAGTTTGACAACTTCCGCTTTAGATACACGCTTTCCTGCAAAGCCAGTCGGAAATGGATGCTGACTTCAACGACAGCATGAGTGTTGCCTCTGTTAGCTCTGTCCAGAATGGTGAAGATGCCCTTAACGTAAGCTTCACACTTACTTCATCTTTTAACGCCTGCCTATCCGTACAACACAGATCTAAACATTACTCTTCCTTTCTTAGCTTTCGAATAAATAATTTTTTATAATGTTTTTGTCCTTTAACAACAAGACTTTCTTCTTAGCCAAAGTAGGCTACTATCGCTTTTCGTATCGAGAACCAAAACATCGCAGCTTTCTCTTACAGATTTTATTTTTTATTCGTCTGTTTTAAAATGATCTGTCCGTGTTTTAATTAAATCTTCGATTCTGTGTTTGTTGATGAAATTTGTTAATATTTTGAGTATTTACAAATGATTTTTAAAAACTTTTTTTCTCCTTCTTATGTTGGGTTTTCTTTCTTTCTCTTTCTCGGTGATGATAATTCTTGCTTGATTTTCTTCTTTCTTTCTTTCTTCCGTCTCTCAATCTCTCTCGCTAGATTAGAAAATAAAGACCAAACAATCATCGATCAAACGAAAGAAAGAAGAGGAACTAAAATATTATCGTTATAACTGCTTGCATTTGATTTATTTTTAGCGACGATATCTTTTTTTTTTTATTATTTGTTTATCGTAATTGTCATCCAGTGAAAATAGCACGACGTGTGTAGCATAGTCAGCCAAAACAAATCCAAATAAACCGATAAATAAAATAAAAATTTAAATATTCTTGAAAGCTTCTTAAACTCTCACGTGGAAGGTCGATTTCAAATGTTTAATTTATTTATTTATGTTAGTTACAAGCATTGATTTGAAATAAAAAAAAAAAACTATATCCGAGCGATGTTTTTTAGTTAGATGATCAGGTTGTTTTTTACAAATTAATCTACTAAATAAATATGTGCAATAAATAAACACGTTTTTGTTGTAATTCCGCTTAACTAATTGAGTTTTTTAAATGATAATACCGTTTCCATTCTCTCAATATTTTAATGACAATGTCAATATGTTATCTTCTTTTTCTCCTCTCAATTAAACAATAAACAAACTCATGACTAATCCCTCTCTAGTCTTTCCCACGATGGCCAAACTTGAATTTTTCTGCTTCACCATTTAAAGTCATTTATTCTGATTCGCTTATGCATATTTATATCTACCTATATAAAATATTCCAGGAAGTATTTCCCTTAGTTTTTTTTTTTTTTTTTTTTTGGGGGGGGTCATAAATCCCAGTTGAAACGGAATCACTATGCCGTTTAATAATAAGTACCAATTTTGAGAAATTCGCATTGACCCATTTTTTCTTCTATGGGTGACTAAAGTTGCTATAAAATGTGACAATTATCATCTTATAAATCTTTTTATGTGTTTATATTTTTCATAAACTTGTGCTTTCGGCAGATAATGTAATTATGATTATTCATTTTAATCATTCATCACTACATAATTAAAGAATAAGTATTTATTTCTGTATGCTTAACCCTTCTCCCTCCCCTAAATGTCAAGTATTGACCCCCTTCCCGTATGTTAGAGCAATTTTGAACAACCGTACGGAGAAAAATCCCACTGTCAGTCTTTTTGCATGGCACTACTCTTATTATACAGGAGTATTATTATTATCATGATCATCATGTTTCTTCTCTGACATTGTTGATGTATGTCTACCACTTTGCAAATAAACTCTATAACTTGCATGCAGATTTCTTAGTCATTGTAGTAAGCATTAAAGAAAGAAAAGAAAAAAATGATTATTCTTCTTAGAATAACTTTTTTGTTCTCTTTTTTTTTTTTCTTTTTCCTTCGATATTTTTTTTTTTTTTAGCTTCGAAGTCCGTTAAAAAAAAACGTCGGGCTTTAGCCAACTTTTAAGTGCCGTCGCTTAATGTTTAAGAATGTTATAATTTATTTATCTATCTGTTCTTTCTATCAGTGTTGAAAACAATTTAAAATTTCTGTTTTTTGTTGTTTTTTTTTTTTTGCCTTTACATTATTGAGGTGCGTAGTAAAATTAAATTAATGATTTTTATGTCCATTGTTAAATATTTTTTTAAAGTTTTTAATTATTGATTAATTTTCTGAATTTGTTTACTTTTAATAAACAAATGTAAAAAAGAAAAGAAAAAACGGGTATAGGTTTCTTGAAATTCCATGTTTTGCTTTAACTTTTTTTTAATTTATTTTTCGTCTTTTGTTCTGTCCGTTTGTTTATATTTCTAGTTTTGTATCAACTCCACGAAAATAGGCGGAAATAAGATGTATTTTTACCGAGTCTCATATTGCGATTACATCTGATGTAAAATTTTTGCCAGCACCAAAAAAGTTTTCGTAGTGATAGATGCGGTGAAAACAAATACTATAATTAAGGAAGATCTATCGACATAAACTTGTTATGAGGAGTAATTTAATTATTTATTTATCGCAAGCAATTTAATCGCATTTTTACTGCAAATTGTGATATTTTTTTAAAATTTATTTTCTTTTTTTTCTAAGTTAAAAAAAGGAAATTAAGAAAAAAAAACATTATTTTTCAATCTAGAAAATAAATTACTGTCGCCAATGTTTTTTTAGGCTAGGCTATATATATTTTGTTGTATATTGGAATTAGTGTCACTGTATATTTTTGATCACGTGACTACCTTGTCATAATCTGTTCTGTTCAAAAGCTGATTGAAAATTTTTTATTTCTCTGTTATATTGACTTCGTTATGGTTTTTTAATTTTTTTCCTTTACCTAATAAAGTAAAACTGCTTGCTTGTCTTATATATATATATATAAATATATATATATGTGTGTGTGTGTGTGTGTGTGTGTGTGCATATCAAATCAATGACATGTATATGATTTTGTTGATAAACCTAACGATTCTCTTGTTGCCCCCCCCACAAACTATAATTCGTTACTTATTATTATTATTATTATTATTATTATTGATGACCGTCCCGTGGCATAAAATCGCCGCTTCTTCCCTTTTTAAACTGTAATTGATATTTTAGTTTTAACCCTTTTCGCATCAGAAAGAGCTTTCTTGGTCTGACAATGTTTATTGTGTGTAGACTTTTTTTTTTTATTTGTCTTTAATTTGATTAAAAAAAAAAAACCTAACCCGTTATTTTGGGCGCAGGTCACATATTATTTGACAAACAAATGTCATGATGAATATTTCTATATTTAAAAAAAACAGAAAAAGAAATTCTCCCCCTTACAGCGTAAAAAAAAAAGAGATAAAACTGGATATCTGCAGTTATATTTTTGGGGGTTAGTGGGGGTACTACTACGTTTCCGTGATCGTCTTTATGTTGGGTTGCTTTTTTTTTTTTAATTTATTTACTCGATATTATTTAAGGAAAGAAGGGGGGGAAAATAATGTCCCCGAAAAAAGCATTTTTTCTCGTTTTTATTTTTTTGTCTTTGATACTTTTTTATTGCATGACGTCAAAGCATATCTGCTTCGTTCTTTAAAAAAATATATTTCATGCTCCATTGAAAATAGTTTCTTACCTTATAAAAAAAAAATGGCACTGATAATTTTTTTTTTTTTAACCCTCACCCGAAATCCTTTTTTAATCTCAAGAAACTGGTAAAACCACCTTCGTCAAGTTAAACAAAATTGTATGATTTTGGAGATTTAGTAGTGTTTAACAAAAACATGAGAATTTACACTTTTAAAGAGTAATTTCTCTTTTTGTTTATTCAAGAATCAGTCTTTAGTTTACTACACAGTTGGGCATCCATAGTCTAAACAAAACATTTTTTTCATTGATGTACTAAAAACTTCATATATCGAATATGTTTTTGTTTTTTTAATACATTCGATAGTATTATTTAATTATTATTATTATTTATTATTATTAGCATTCTTATCGGAAGGCCTAAATTAATCAGATTCTCAAGCAAAATTAAGAGCCGAAATAAAACATTTTCGGTAGAAAAAAATACAACAAATAAATGACTGCAATCATATCGTGTGATCACAGTAGCGTAAAGTCAAAGACGTTTATCGCTTTCAGTAAAATGATCAGTTTATCCGACCCGACTTTTCCTTTCCGCGGACCGTGGGGGAGGGGGTCGGACTGGCTTTGGTTTTCTGCGCCAGCCTTTGTCCCCGCGGCTCCACATGTCCATTGCTTGACAAGGGAGTTGTCGGCGATCCCCGGTATCCGTTATTGCTACACTGGAATGCTTGTTTTGGACTACACACCTCAACTTTTTTTTCTAACACAGTCATATATGCAGCTGAGGGGGATACGAATTTGCCTTTTTTATGTGATTATTAGCGTGTTGACCACCGCCTTTAACAGCGAGATTGTCTCTACACTTGAATTTAGTTAGTATTTTAATTAGTCTTGTGTTGATTGATCTCACGGTAGTAACTTGTTCAGTTAGCATAGATGTTTTTTTTTAATTTTTTTTTGTTTTTTTTTTATTGGTGGATGAATGGCATTTTCTTGAAAAATAAAAATCCAACATTAACATTCAAAGTCCCCTTTTAAAATAAAATGTTTATTCGAAAAAGTCAAAAATGTGATCTAAAAAGTTACTTTCTTCTCGTTTTTTTTGTTTTCTTTTTAAAACCAGCGTTAAAAAAAAAAAAAAGATAAGAGATGGGGGGGAAAAAAAAAGGCCTAAAAAAATGTGATTCTCCCTGTTTTATTAAAAGAGAAGGTTTCTTTTGAACTGGACAAAAAAAAAAAAAAAAAAACTCTGGACCCTCACCCTCTTAAATTGATTCCAGTAATTTAATTTAGCGTAATTCAAACTACTCCTGTATTAAAAAAATGCAAATGTTAAAAATAAAATCTTCATGCGTAAAAAAAATAATTTCTAAAAGCACTTACTTAACTTATTTTTTACAATTTTTTTTATATTTTCTTGACAAAAAAACATATTTCACCCGATCCTAAAATGAAAAAATCACTTGTTAAAAAAAAATGTATTTTTTTCTACCGTTATTAAATAAATTCTTTAATGTTCTTAAAAGTTTATTTGCATACACAGTGAGTAAAAAAAACTTGTTTTCTTTCCTAAAGAAGCATTGTAAAAGGTTATTGCTGTAGGCAATTCTCAGTAAATGTGTGTTTACACTTTAATTGGTGTCAAAAAACGTAAACCGAAACGTTTTACTTTTTAAGTTTTTTAAACGTATTTAAAAATGATTATATTCTCTAAATGGTGTGCCTTTACTTTTTACTACAAACTCATTTCATTTCTTTAGTCAACGTTCGGTCGTCGTTTTTCATGTTGAAAAGAAATAACGAAAGATTAGGATTCGTTTTTACTACAGATTTATTTTTGTGGGTTCTCTTTCACTTTTAAAATAATTCGGAAATTGTGGTCTCTCATCGTGTGAAAAGTAAAACAATATAAGCGGAAACCTGTTGTTACGCACTATCTTGTCTCTTTTCAAACAACTAACATGAATTTTTCCAATTTTTCTTCTGCTTTAAGCATCCCATGATTGGTAGGTAATAAAAAGAACCCAGAGAAAATTAGTGTACGTTTGATCAGGAATATCTTTCTCTTTTAGCCGGACTACGACTCCTGATATAATTCCACAGAAAAAATTAATTTTAACTGCTTAAGTCAAAGTGTTTTGAGATACGGCCACTTCTGAATTGCCTAGGGTCAAAAATAACACCTGAATCAAATTGTGAGTTCAATCCCGGTGCTTGGTAAGGCAACGGAAACAAGACTAAGACTAACAACTGAGCATAAAAAATCCCTTGACTTTCTAACCTTGTAGATTAAATAAACGCTTCAGTTCGATATTCCACAAAAGTTACCTTGATCAGGAGACACCTGATGAAGACCAGAGTGGACAATGGCCGAATCTTTGTGATGATGACATTATTCCAACTGTAAATAATATAAACAGGGATCAACAAGTATTTTAAACGGGAATTGAATAAAAAAAAAAAAAATAAAACAATAATACACAATAATTTTATGTCATTGATAAGGACATTAAGTTACTCAGGCAATATTCTAAAATTCCAACGCTACAAACGAAGATTACTAGTTTTGATTTGACAAATAGAAACACTGGACACAAAGTTCAAATGTAAATTCAAATGATTTCTACTTTTCATAGCCATATGTAAATTAATATTTCTGCATGAAACAAACTTATTAAAAAAAAAAATTCTCATCAGACTTAAATTAAAAAATTCCAATTTATTTAAAAAAAAAAAAAATTGATATGTAACAATGCCACTCATTGCTCTAAAATATGATGTGTGATGTGTTCACTTGCAACAGCACTAAATTCTGATGCTGCATCTTACAAAAAAACCACACAGGCGCAAATTTGTTGAAGACCTCAATTGATTTCCTCGTGATTTATTTTTCTGTTTGTGTGAATTGTTAAGTGAGAGCAAGAAAGGCCACTAATAGCAGTCCTGGCAGCAGGTTATTAAACTGACTTCTACAAGGGTGACATCTTAATCCCATCCACAACTGACCGACCCATGGGTCAGTTCATACGTTTCACTTACAATCTTCTCCCTCTCAGTTTGACTGCCTCCGTGAAACTCACCAGCAAACTCTGCCATCCCAAAACTCTTCCTTTGATATTTCGCTTTTTGTGTGGTGGAACACTTTCGGTTCCAGCCCAAGAGGTTTCTAGAATCATGTAGGGTTTTCTAGAAAAGACCAGATTTCTCCCAAGCCATCTTGAATCGGAAGTCCTTTGTCATTTATTTATTTAATTAGCGGATCAGGTTCTCAGCCTAATTATAACTTGCACTGGTCAGTCACATTCATCTGTGAAAGCCTGGCATGCCCCTGAGCCATGTTGACGTTTCTCACTGAGAGGTTGACGTTAAAAGCTTTTCACAGAATGATGTCTGTTGTTTGGCGACTGGATGATCAGTTAGCCCCCATTGCAATAATTTCTGGTGTTGCTAAAAATTCCTTTTTTTTTCTTCTTAAATTAAGTTTTCTTTCTATTTTAAAAATAGAAAGAAAAACTTAATACAAGAAAATAAGAAAAAAGAACCTAATATAAATTTGCACTGAAAATTTTCACATGCCACCCATTACATAACAGATACAGAACATTTAAAACACCCTGCAAAACTTAATGCAGACAGGTTACAGAAACACGTCCCATACAGGAATTTTTGGTAATACTTCAGGAGCACCATGTGATAAGAGGATGCTTCCTGATCACTACAATCTTAACCTGTTCAAGTCTAGAGTCAGCCATTATCTTCTCTACATATTCCCATAAACTGTGCCTCTTGGGCCTTGTACAGGGTGAACATCATTGTAAAAAAAAAAAAAGAAAAGTTGTTTAATATGCCATTATTGAAGAAAGTAAACTCAAAAGATTTTTGAGAACACTTTTCCATTGGAACAGAACCATTGACAAAAAATGTATTTCAGAAATTGTTCATTTGTAATACACACATTTCATAATCAGATCTTTCAAATGAGATATTTTTTAACTGCATACAGAATTCCATAAGCGCCAGTGGTTTAAGATAGAATTGTTTTCAAAAGGATCTTGTTTATTTTCTCTGAAGGCAATAATCAAATTACTGCCATAACTAGTAAAATTATTTCAAGAGGCAACTTAGTTTAGTTATTGGAAAGACTCCAAGTATTTGGATTGAGAAACAGTGAAGAAAAACGAAAATTTTAAACGCGTGAGACAGGAAAAAGGCTGACATGAAAAGACAGCGTTGAAAAACAAAATAAAAAAAGAGAATGAAAGTGAACATTTTAGAGCCAGTTTTCAATTGTAATGAAATGTTGTTATTAGAAACATTCAAAATGAAAGATTTTGTTTTGCTCAGCATTTGCCAAAAAAAAATGAGCAAAGTAATCACACATTAAAATGGTTCCAGTTTTGTCATTGTTAATTCTTGAAATCATTTTATGTTTAAGACTTCAGTCTGCATTTCTAGTGATAAGATTTAGTGATGAAATCATTTTCTCTTTAGAGATTTTTTTTTTTTTTGAATCCTTTCACCCCAAGCAAGGCAATTAAGTCACTGAGATGCAAGGGGTTGTTACTGAGTATGAAAGAATATGAGAAGAAAAAAAATTAAGGCAATAAAATGATAAAAGAACAGGAATTAAGACAGAAGATAACGACTGACATTGCATGTAAATCTTTAAAATAAAAATTGACTGGAATGCAAGAAGCTGGAAGAGAGCTCTACAAGCAAGAATTGTGATAGAAGAAACTGTTAGCATAGAACTAACGTTTACATCTATCCATTTCGACTGTAAAATGAGGAGACCTTGTTATCAATCTAGTACTGTGCTTAAATTTATAATGATTTACAGATGTAACCTTTTAAATACATGTTCTTCAATTTTTTTTTTAAATTAAAGCACATTTTGATAAGTTTTATTGGAAGATATAATAAACAAATCTATATATCAGAGTAAGAAATTTAATGATAAGATAAAATGTTAGTCCTTTCATCTTTTGAAAGGACTTCTTCAGACTAATAATGTTTTCATTGATGGAATCATTTACTGATACCTACTGACTAGCAGACAGTGATTCCCAGAAGGCCCGTCTACTAAACTTTGGAGTCAGGATGCTGAGGATAACATCAATCAACTAAGTGACAAAAATTCTACTTGTATTAATTATATATACAATACTCACATATACAGTAAAAAGTCCCTTCAGATATTGGAGGCCATCTACATTAAAACAAAGCAACCCATACTCAACAAAATTACATTTCAAATTAGTCACAACACATTACATTGCATCTAGACATATGGTTCTGTTATTAATATTTTGTTCTCTCACGTACGACGTCATAGAACCGCATCATGAATTTACAACTTGTGTCTGTTATTCCATGACTTATCATCACTTCTATGTCAGCATAACGGAATATCATCATTGATGGTGAATATCTTTGTTTAAATGTCCATATAATCACTCTGAAGATGGCTCATGTGAGCCGAAAGCTTAGATCAAGGAAAAAAAAAAAAAACAAATGTTGGACAATTTTTGTCTTTATTTTCTCCTGAAATTAAAGCAACTATACGAAGTTTAGAATCGCCTATGATCAAACATAATAAAGATTTGTTGACTGTTATATTTAGCAATATATGTTTGAAAAAAAAAAAATATATGATTAATACAAGTATGAAATTTGTCACTTAGCTGATTCAGCACCCTAACTCCAGAGTTTTAGAGACAAAGCTTTTAGCAATCACTCTGTCCTCTTATCAGGTATAATTGACTGCTTATTTTCTCATTTTTGTTACTTTTATATTAAAAAATAATTAATGCATTTTTTATTGGTGTAAGGTTGACTTTTTCCTTCATTGTGTGTGGGTGTGTATTTCTGTGCATGCATCTCTGTGTGTGTATTTCTGTGCATGCATCTCTGCGTGTGTATTTCTGTGCATGCATCTGTGTGTGTGTGTGTGTCTTATATATCTATTGCTTTACTTCTTTTCAGTCTATTACAGTCTTATATATTTTATATTGAGAAACACTGAAGATACAGAGATGTTTTAAATTTGACATTTTTTTTTTACCACATCTGATGTTAACCGAGCTGACTTGATTCAGTTTTTTGATACTTTTGTTTTATTGCCAATGTAAGATAACCCATTTCAGCTAATTAGAAAAAATATTTTGTAGTTGCAAATATATATATATATATATATATATATATATATAAAGATGTGTTTGGTAATCCGCATGGATAATTCCAGGGAGGATATAATCCAGAGAGCTCAATGTAAAAACAGTGCAAATATTAATTATATTACGAAACAGACAACTTTAAGGGTTCATGGTGATTATAATTTATTTGTACATTGTATGACAATGTTGATGTGAGGAATTAGAATCAAATTTCAATTCTAAGGAAATCAATAATAACCATCATGAACCCTTAAAGTTGTCTGTTTCTTAATATGTAATAATCCTCATCTGTTTTGGCTGGAAAGCTTTTTAAAGCACAATCTCAAGGGAAAAAAGATAACTGACAAATGCTTATACAGTGTGCAGTAAATACCTCCCACATAATGGTAAGACATTAGTGGCAATGGTATTTTCATCTAGCTAATGTCTTACCATTATGTGGGAGGTATTTCTGTTGCACCTTATATTAATATTTAGAATAATGAAATTGCATGGCTCCATTCAGTTTATGAATGCTTGACCTTGGTATATTTATTCTAAAAGAACACAATCTGTAGAGTTGTTTTGCCTAGCTTAGTGTTCCATTTCAAATACAGTAGGGGTTTCCATAGACAGCATTTTATTTATTTTTGTTATTTTAATTTTTAACCTTTAACCTGTTTTTTATTTAACTTCAGTTTTGATTAATATTTACATGTTTTATCAATATGATACATATACTGGATACAAAATGAGGTATCATTCAAAATGGGAAACTAAGAGTTAATCAGTTCTAGAAACTGCCTGATAGAAATTGTTACCAACATCTGACTTGAGAATGGATGTATTAAGAGTGTCAAGAAATTAACAGTTGCTGTTTTAGTTCTACTGCCTAAAAATTTATATTGTAGATTGACCTTTGAACTGTGAAGAATCTATTATTATCATTGTTTTTTAAAATGCAATAAAAAAGAAATTTGATCTTTGGTTATTCTTTTCTCATTTATTGCAATATATATATATATATATATATATATATATATATATATATATATATATATATATATAATTTTTTTTATAAAAAGAAAATTTATAACATAAATATGTCATAAAATAAGACACTGAGGGTGTTGAAACAAAATGGCTATTTTTGTAGTGATTTTATAACATATTTATGTTATAAATTTTTTTTTATAAAAAATAATTATATCTGCTCTACTTTGTATTGAGCACTCTTTTAAGAATAGTAATTGTTGGTTATTGGAATTCATTCCGTATACACCAATTATATACTTGTGTGTGTGTGTGTGTGTGTGTATATATATATATATATATATATATATATATATATATCATGGGTGTTAGGATTCCAATAACACTATTGTTCCTTCTTTTTTTCCTTCTCTCTTTTCTTTCTCCTCTTTCTATCATCGCCATATCCCTTTAGCACATCCTGATTCTTTATTATTTTATTCTTGGAAAATGATGGTTGGTTTCCTGACTGATTTCCATCCAAAGCTAAAGCGCCAAGTCTGTCTTGCTTTTTAACTCTTATCCATTTTTGGTCAGATGAAATTGATACATGCATTTGTGCGAAAGTAAATCTAGGCTGTTATTTGAACTTGGTTTGCAGATTTCACTTTCTGCTCCAATATATCTTACACTGCCCACACCTTCCTCATTCTTCTCTTATTTGACTGATATTTCTGGAATGATGGAATCATCTCATTTCAGCTCAAACATCAGACTGTCTTCCTGGTTGTAGGAATATTCTTGGAAATCCTGTAAATTGTGGACAGCAAGTAGAGAAAAGATACAGGCCACAGAAATTAAATGCTTTTGAAAACTCCTTGGTATATATCACCAACAAAAAAGTGAAGTAGAAAATAAAACAAAAATTCATTGGACAATATGAAAACCTAATCAGTGAAGAGATGAGAATAGTTTGAATGTATGTCACAATCAACAGGGTATGCTAAGACAATCCTGCAAGGCATGGTGTAAATGGGAAAATGTATCAGAATGAGCAACATAAGACTCTGAACAGAGAGACAGATACAAGGATATGGCTACCATATCATTTGTGGCGCATCCATGGTCAGCCAGAAAGACTTTGTATCGAGATAGATAGCCAATTGCCATATAATCTGGGGTACCCCTATGGTCAGCTAGACTAGAGACTACAATGAATTGATACTTTCATAGTCCAGTGGTCAGTCTTGTAAGCTGGAGAGCATGATTTAATTCCTAACCAGGTTCTTTCAAATCTTCAAATGAGAATCACGAGATGTGACATGTTTTCAATTAACATATTGCACCAATCTTGCTTTAATGAGAAAAAGAAATTCTTCAAAGATTTAGAACTATTTCTGGGGGGTGAGTGGCATGTTCTGCCTATCTCATTCCCACTTCTTGGAAATTTTTTCTTTTTTTCATTTTGCAAATATGATTAAGAGTTTTGTTTCTCTCTTTACAGGAATGCATTAGTGATATTATGGGAGATTTAATTGATGAAGTTACTTTAGGCGTATGCTTTGAAGTCCATCGTTCCGCTAAAATAGGAACCTTGTTCCTTGGTGACACAGACCCGTGGTAAGAAATACTTCAAACACTTTGTTGCTGATTTTTTTTCTCTCTATTTTCTAGATTTTCCCTGTCACTTTCAAGAAATTTAATTTTAAAGTTATTTCAAATTTGATCACTTCTTATCAGTGATAATGAACTAGTTTTAATATATTTGAAAACTCAGTATGTGCAAATATATAAATGCTGTAGTCATTATTTTCTGCTAAAGTTTTTATAATATATGTAATATATATAGATTTAATATGCCAGTTAATAAAATTTGTGGAATAAAAAGCCAACAAAATGATAACAATATTGGCAACAAAATTGATGATATTTATTATATATTAGCCTTTTGACTAAATTGAAACACAAAGAGAAAGATTTTAAAGTTGGAATTTTCAGACTCACCTGTGTCCTTTTTCAATGATACGAGGAATAAACAAAGAAGTGGGACTTCCTCTTCTGAGGAATGTTGTTGGTTAGAGGGCTCCCTGTGGAAATTATACTCAAGTAAACCCAAATCCTTGTTTAATCCTTCAATATGTGATTTACTCAGTATATTCCTCAAACTTTATTAACCAGTTTATTAAATCTACATGGATCATCTTTCGTTTTAATTATATATATATATATATATATGAGAGAAAAATCTTTCTATGTTGTTTAGATTGGGCTGATTTTTTTGTTTTTATCATTTTACTCTCATATAGCAAATAAATGCCTCCTTCCCTCACTTGACAAGCATGCTTTCTGAATTTGGATTGCTTATCAGATTGGATAACGCAGTTGGTCTCATTTATTTATTGAAACAATTATGTATAATTAATAGCTTGTAAAATTTAGGTTTATTCTACTGTAAATATTTATTAAAGTTACATGGTTTTAACCTGCTCCATTCAACTGTTTTGAACATTTTTCATGTTTGTTATTCAATATGTACAAATAACATTTTATTTAAACACACCACTCAAAAACAAAATACACGTCTTTTTCTCTGTATCAGTGTTTATCTACTGTGATCTGATTTCTAACGATTAATATTTGATTTTTTTTTTTTTTTTTTTTTTGCTTTCCCATTGAAGAAATTATAAATCCAGCTCCAGGTTTTTACATTAACCAAAGGGAGTTAATCACTAAAATACTTACTTCCCTTACCAAATAAGTTATTTTACTTTTTAGCGTTCTTTTTTTTTTTTTAAAGTGATAATTTTTCTTACACTTGCCTTTCTTCTCTAAAGGAACAAAGCATCTAAGCCAGCGGTCGGCAACCCCCGGCCCATATTCGCCCCTTGAAGGGTTTTTGTCCTGCCCGCCAACGTAACATGTGGACACTAATTATCTAATTAATTTGCAGAGCAAGTGGCAGAAAAATATCAGTTGGAATTAACTGATTTACAATGCAACAAATTTTCTAAATCAAAATTTAATTCTGAATCCACTGCTTGCTTTTACTAGAATTAATATTTTTTGCCAGTGGAAAATATAAAAGCCTATTGAATAATGTAGAAATGATGGTATCTTTATTTGGAAGTACATATGCTTGTGAACAAATTTTTCCGAAAATGAAATAAAAGTCATTTAAGAACAAGCTTGGGTGATGACCACCTGAATGATGTTTTGCTCCTGTCCTTGATAAATATTTCACCTGATGTGGAGAAGTTATCGAACAATAAACAGGAACAAGTGTCTCATTAAATAATTTGCCATTTCTAACTGTATTTTATTTGTGGTCTCAAATTGAGGAATTGGAGAGTCGAGTTCAAATTCTAGTCAAATCCATTACATTCACTTACATGCTAATACCCTTGCTTGGTAAAGGTATAAATCCTCTTCTTCTCCCACAGCTATGGGTAAATAGCAGGACAGGCTGAGTTTTATAGCCTTGGATGACAACTGGTCTACCGCAGAAAGAATTGGCAACCTACTGTGGGGAAAAAAATCTGTCTCTTCAGTCATGTTTCGAAAGATACATGATCGCCTAAGCATGTATCACGCATAACACATAAATAAATGAAGAAATTTTCATTTTTTGTTCGATTGTGTTAGTTGTTATCCTCTTATTCCTGCAGTAAAATAAGGAACCTTGTTTAAATAATAATAACATTAAATTTATTGTTTTTTCATTAAATGTCCAGACTTCTGGCTGGAGCGGTCTGAGGTCAAAACGATTTATTATAGCACATTTGATATCATGGCCCTTGTCCAAGACACTGCATAACTTTCTGGCCTGCTCACTCCAAAAGGTTGCTGACCCCTGATCTAAGCATTGTCCAAGACTATATGACTTTTATGATTATCACTCCTTGCTCCTATGTACATAAGTACTAGATTTACTACTTTATTATAGCTTGAAAATGTGTGTGTGTTTTTTTTTTCTTGAGTAATTCTATTTAATTAGCCTTGATTGAATTAGTAATTTAGATAGGACATCAGACCTTACACACAACTAAGCTAAGTTTAAATGTCTGTGAAGCCGTAGTAATACTTGTATGTTTCAATGTTACAACTTTTACAAGGATTTTGGTAGGTATTTCAATTTCCATTCAGATATGAATCCATTGAATTTTTTTTTTTTTGAATTTTTTTTTTTTTTTTTTATGTATTTGATAATTCTCAGTGTTCAGTTCATTTTCTTTTTTCTTTAGGTCCCACAAAGAACATGGTAAGTATCAACCAATTATTTTTGTTTTGGACGAGGATTTTTCTTTTGTTTCTGCTATAACCATGAAAGTAAAATTTCTCAAAGGCTGGCTAAATTTTTAAGATTGATAAATGTACAGATAAGGCATATAAATCTGTTTAAACAATTACCTTTTGAATTTATTGCTTATACATATATTATTTAAAAAATATTCTTATTCTCATGTCCAGACATTTATATGCACATTTATTCTTCCTTGGGAAGTCAGTTTTTGCTTTACTTCTGTCTGCATCTCTTTGCAGAAATTGTTTACAAAGCAGGAGTTGATGTATTTGGTCAGGTACCAACTAAGAAACAATTTGAATGTACATGTCCCAACTGTCAGCGCCACCTGGCTGCCTCTAGATTTGCTCCTCACTTAGAGAAATGTATGGGAATGGGTAGGAACAGTTCGAGAATTGCAAGCAAAAGGTTTGTTTTTTTTTCTTTCTTAACACCTTCATTCATACATGACATTTTTGATTCCTCATTTTTGAAACAATGTAAGGTTTATTCTCAAAAATCTTGTTGTCTCTCACACTCTGAAAGCTCATCCCATCAAATTCACAGTGCTGTGAACTGAACAGATGTTTCTAATTGATTTCTTTCTCAGTTTGATGATTTAGGTTATCTCCATTTTCCTCTGCTGCATGTCTTTTACCTCGACTGCACCCCTTTTCCCTCCACTCTACTCCTCCCGCGCCCCCTTTTCCCTCCACTCTACTCCTCCCGCTCCCCCTTTTCCCTCCACTCCTCCTGCTCCCCTTTTCCCTCTACTCCTCCCGCTCTCCCTTTTCCCTCTACTCCTCCCGTGCCCCCCTTTTCCCTCCGCTCCTCCTGTGCCCCCTTTTCCCTCCGCTCCTCCCGCGCCCCCCTTTTCCCTCCACCCTCCTGCGCCCTTTTCCCTCCACTCTGCTCCTCCCATGCCCCTTTTTCTCCACTCCTCCCGTGCCCCCCTTTTCCACCACTCTGCTCCTCCTGCGCCCCCCTTTTTCCCTCCACTCTTCTCCTTCCGTGCCCCCTTTTCCCTTCCCTCCCCCTCCTGCTTGCTCTCTTTCTTTCTTCTGCTCTCTCTCTCTCTCTCGCTTCATCTTCCACCTCCTCACTCTGTTACCGTATCTTCTTCTGAAGTAACTTAATGATTTGTTGAATGTATATTGAGAGAAGTCTTCTGCAAACCTGTTGAAATGTGTGACAAAGATAATTGGAGAGAAAAATGGTGTTTGGCTATTTAATCTTAGTATTTTCAAAAGTAATTCATGTACTCACCTTGTGCCTGACTTTAATATTTTGTAATGTTTCATGCAATCAATCAAGATGAAGTGACTCTGCATTAATAGAATAAATATTGCAGTGAAATTGTCACTTTGATAATCAGCTTGTCTTTTCACCATCTACAGGATAGCCACGTCGACTCTTAAAAGAGACAGTGATGAAAGTTTAG
This sequence comes from Acanthosepion pharaonis, assembly GCA_903632075.3. Taxonomy (NCBI): domain Eukaryota; kingdom Metazoa; phylum Mollusca; class Cephalopoda; order Sepiida; family Sepiidae; genus Acanthosepion; species Acanthosepion pharaonis. Next base: position 1,414,144 of record CAHIKZ030000061.1, on the reverse strand, counting down.
ATGATGACAACGACAACGATTGGACTTACCCAGAAAAAAAGAGTGAGTACTGCTACTGATTTTGTTTCTGAAAAAAAAAAAGAAAAAAAATTGTTTTACTTTTAGTCATCATATCACATCATGTCACATAATAGTATATATATATATATATATATATATATATATCCTGCCAGTTTAAATTGCTCAGGGAGAAAAGGAGCTGAAGTGTCCTTTGGAAATGCCAGATAGGTAAGACTAATTAATATAGAATAAAACAAAGTTTGTTTCTATCATAATTCCAAAATAAGTGTTTTTATTTTTTATATAATATAATATATATATATATATATATATATATACACTCACCAATAGATTTTGTTACACATTTCTCAATCCCCCCCCATCTACAAAATAAAGGACCTAATTTTTTTTTTTTCACAAGTCATTTCAAGCCTTAAATCCCCTTCACTTTTGAGTAGCATTTTGTTTGTGTATAATCTAATATACAAGGGGTTGGTTGTAAAGTTCTCAGCCCAACCAAGGAGCCCTTCCAAAATAAAAATCTGGTGTTTGACCAGATTTTGGAAAGTGGGCTCGACTGAGAACTTTCTAGCATCATCTAATCTCATAAGACACCAAGTCTATTTGTAAATTTATTTTGTTTATCTTTAACTTTTTACTGTACTAGAGTTATCTCCCTGCATTGATGATACCAAATCACAGTGTTTTTGTTATGACAACTGTAGGCATTTTGGAGATGTTTGAGACTGGGAAGTGAAAGGCCAAACTCTGATATGTTTTTTTTTGTTTTTGTTTTTTAATGCCATTTCGGTAAGTCTTACAAAATAGTTTGCCCATGCATGACGGATTTTGTTAAGTCCTTAAGTTTTAAATATATAACTATACATAGTTATTTCTCTCTGCCGAACAGTGAGGGCGGCATCTGTGCACTCTGTATAACTTTGTATTTGCAAGTCGATTTTATGCTGCTCAAGCAAATGAATGTTAGCCTAGTGGATATGTAATTTACCTGCTTACACCTTCAGAATTCATTTGTTGTTTTATGTATGTTTCCTTTCTGAGAGCAAAAAGTTCTAGACAAGGAATATATAGGCTCCTTGTATAGATAGATATTTCTACATTATACCCTGGAACAAAATATACACCCATATCCAAACAGCTGAGTACATGAGACAATAGAGTACATGAGACAATAGATACAATTGTAGCATGACAATTACAAAATACTGTCACATTATAATCTCAAGAGACAGATGTGGAATCTCAGAGAAAGCAGCAATAATGAGAGATTAGACTCCAGCTGATAATGGAGAAAGAAGGAAAACTAGGGAACAAACAAGACATAGACCAGCAACTGGAGAACTACAGTAGGATTTTTTTTTTAAAAATGACAAGAATGGCTATCAAATTTACATAAATAATGTGTCAAGTACAGGTTGAGTATATCCTTTATCCAAAATTCCGAAATCGGAAAACCTTCAAAATCTGAAAGTTTTTCAGGTGCTGACATGAATTGCCACAATTGAAAATTTCCTGAAAACACTGGGAAGGTTCCTAGGTGATAGGCAGCTGTTTTAAGTGTCCTTATCTGCTCTGGCTTGGGGTTTCCCAGCCCAGCTATGTAGCCTCAGTTGGCACCGATTTTTTGTTAGCAGTGGTCACAGCAACACCTTCGTTTGTGGATTACTTACCAGGTGTTTTGTGCTCAGTAAAGATATTATTAAAAAAAAGTCCTGCATTTATATATATTTTTGTAAGTAGTGATCATGTTTTTTTTTGGCGAGGGGTTGTACACTTACAGAAAGTACGAAACCTTATTTTTACATGAAAATTTGTGAAATCTGTGTGAGCATTACATTACATCATTACCTATATGTACACAAAATTTATTAAATTTAATATAAAAATTCTTTCAGGGTGTGTGTGTGTGTGTATAAATCTGTGTTATGAAATGTAAAGGGATATCATGTTTATGCGTGGGTTCCATTCCCAAGCTGCCCCATTTTATAGATGTTATATCCAAATTAATTAGCCTGTATTCCAAAATAATAATAATAATAATAAAAAATCGGAAAACCAAAGCGCTTCCAGTTCCAAGAATTTTAGATAAATGATTCTCAACCTGTAATACTTCTGTTTGTAATTTTATGCTGTACTGGAATTATCTCCCTTCCACCGGCAATGCTTGATGGCAGTATTTTCTTATGAGTATGACAGACAGTTCCAAAATGTTTATAAAGCCCAGAGATAGGGGGTTGGGGAGAAAAATGACTCTGGGTACAACAATAATAACTAGAAAAATGTATTTATTGTCTTGCATGTGAAAACTTAAGTTTTCATCCCTGCATTAGTCACTTTGGATTTCCAAAAATGGATTGTTGCCTGGGATGTTTGCAGAGCCCAGTACAAAAATGCTGATAGTGTTACAATTATGTAAAATATTGTCATGTTGCTGAAAAAATAACATAACAGGCAATCTCCGTTTCAATAGACATTAAATCAAAACTTGAACTGAAGATATAACTATTCATTGGAACAAAAATTATAATAAATTTGTTGCATAAACGTAAGTTGTAAATTGTAGGTTAAACACACCAATTCAATAATAGAGAAATGTTTTATTCATCAAGAATAGCCACAATATATGAAGTTATTACATTAGCTAAACTCATAATTACAGGATTGAATGATAAATAATAATACATATATATATATATATATATATATATATATATATATATATATATATATATATGTAAGCAAATGTAAATGGATATAGATCCGACAGAATGAAGAAAATTTGGAAAAAACAAACAAAAATCCTTAAAAAAATTATATTTGTTTTAAAATGAATGAAAAATATGGACGTCTGACGTTTCGGTTTAATAAACCTTTTTTCAAGACAATATTCATTAAAATACAATTCAGTTCAATTTGACAAAGACGATGGACATAAACAACAAGTCTTATCCAAAACAGATAACTGAAAATTTTTAAAATGATCAGCTTTCCGTTTAGCATGGTCACATTGTATGTCCATCATCTTTGTCAAATTGAACTGAATTGTATTTTAATGAATATTGTCTTGAAAAAGGTTTATTAAACCCAAACGTCAGACATCGACATTTCATTCATTTTAAACAACATAATTGCATTTAAGGATTTTTGTTTGTTTTTACCAAATTTTTCTTTATATATATATATATATATATATATATATGCACATTTCATTGAATACAACAGACAAGGTGCTTTGATTTAGTTTTTTCTACAATTTCTCATGTGTTCTAATAATTTTTTTCTTTTCAGATGATAAATTATATAATGACTGTCTGAATGTCCTTTTTCTCTGAGCGTTTTCGGTTATACATTTAGCCATTTTCAAGGATGAAATATTTTAACTGTTAAATAAGTTTGTTGCATGTATGTACATATACATATTGAAAATGGCTAAATGTATAGCCGAAAGTGCTCGGAGAAAAAGAACATTCGGACACTTTTTATATAACTTATCATCTGAAAAGAAAAACATTATTAGAACACTTGAGAAATTGTATAAAAAACTAAATCAAAGCACCTTGTCTGTCGTATTCAATGAAAGAAGGATTGCTGCCAAAATAGTCAAAATATATATATATATATATATATATATATATATATATGATGTGTTGCTGGTTTCCCTGAAAACTTCCTGTTTAAAAGACACCGCAAGCCTCATGTATATTTATGTTATGTAGTCGATACTTTTTAATCTTTGATTCCAGTGAAGATGCAGAAGCATTCCACCGCAGTTCCCTTTAGTTCGCTATGGAGTTAGAGGTAGAGATTGTGTGATAGTGTGTTGCCTTTTGTTTGGTCGTACTGGTTGAACTGAAGGAAGGATCGTTCATTATCAGTGTTTACCGAAAGCCTACTTTCGCAAGTCTGTACACCAACTGGAATTCTTTCATCCCCAAGTTCTATAAGATAAACCTGATTTCTACCTTAGTCCACTGCATGTTGATAACATGGTTTCCTTGCAGATTTGACCAAGAAATAGGATATTTATAGCATTTTCAGTGACAATGGATATGCTGAGAATGTCATCAAGCACATGATTGAATACAAAATTAAATGCTTCAAGGCTCTGGTAGTTTTTTGTCCTGCCCTGTGTCTCATATATATGAAATTACATTATTATTTGGCTGGGCAGGAAAAGTCAGATAATACCCAACAGTGTCAGCCTGTGTTATATCATGTTTTTTGGCAGTTAGGTTAAATGTTGTCTTTGGAACTAATCTGGTTTTCCCTTCATTTATCAAAGATGGTTTGTCCTACCTTGAAAGTAGTTCTATTGTCTGTAAATTTAAATGTCAGTGTGAGGCCGACTATGTAGAACAAACCAACCAACGACTCGAAACCTGGATTGGACAACATGTTCCTGTGAATATAAGACAGGGTATTTCTAATCATAGTATGTGTGATGCCCAGTCTGTTCATGACTCTGCTATTGGCCAACATTTATTGGATAATCCAGATTGTGCAGCAGTATATAGGAACAGTTCATTCACTGTTTTGTGCATATCTCAGTCTGCTCAACAGTTGCGTTTATTAGAAGCCGTCTACATTAAGTTACATCAACCATCTCTGCAGACAGAAAGAACATTTTGTTCACTCTCTGTCTTTTAGGAAGCATGATTCTTCAATTTTATACTCACTTGGAACCATTTACATCAGTCTTTTTGCTTGTATATTCTCCATTTTATTTTTTCTCACCCACACTCTCGTTTTATTGATAAATTTGTATTTTAGTCATGGTTCCTTTTCTCTTCCTCATATTTTCTTTGTGTTTTCTTGGTCATTTAATATTTACCAACATATTCTTCTGATGCAATGTCGCTCAAAAGGGATCTCTTAAGAAAGAAGAATGCTTTCCTGCATTTTTTATATATATATATATATATATATATATATATATATATATATATATATATATATATATATAATGTGTGCATTATAAGTAGACATTGAAGTCAAACAAAACCATCCTTGATAATGGGCAATAGATTAGCCAAAAGTGGTTGTATCTAAAGATTTGGATATTTCTTATGCACTCTGTCCCAAAAAAAGAAATGTCTTGTGCACATGCAAGAAAAATATAAAAAAAAATATCTTGTCAGTCAGCTTCAATGAAACATGTATCAAAGGCAGTTTGCTACCCAAATACATTATTTATATATATATATATATATATATATATATATTAAAATAATAAGAAAGAACAGTAAGATTTATAATCCAGTGTTCTTAGTAGTTATTTTTATTTAAAAAAAAACAGTGCTCAATACAAACAGCAGAGCAAAATATTATAATTATTTTCTTTTAAAAAATATGACTCCATCGCAACACAGAAAATTTCCATGTTTCAAAACGGAAACTAAATTTATAAATTTAATTCCAAAAATTAAACTTAAAATCTATAGTCTCATTCCATTGTCAAACAATGTTAGGAATGAGACTATGGATTTTAAGTTTAATTTTTATAATTTATAAATTTAGTTTCAGTTTTGAAACATGCAAATTTTCTGTGTTGTGATGGAATTATATTTTTAAAAAGAAAATAATAATTATATATATGTAACTTTAATTGTGAATTTTTTAAGGAATTCATGTGGATTAAAATAGTTATTTGTGCTATTTTTCATCTGAATTTGTTTTAAACAAATTTTTACCCTTGGGAATCAACACAATGTTTTTCCTCTTATACAATGATTCTTTCTGACTTGCATCCTCATTTTGATTGTTTTTATCATACTTTTTGGGCCAAACTATTCTTCACCAATGCATATTGTGTCCAGTAATACACACCTTTATTTCTTCCATTTATGCAGGGGTGTCCAATTTTTCACATTGTGTGCATCAGTTTTTCTACCCACAAATTCAGATGTAACATACATTTCTTGTACTCTCATTTTTGTAAAAAAAAAATATTGATATAAGCCTATTTAGTGTTTTTTATATAACTTATTGATTTAATATAAAAGCAATAGGAGTGTTATTTCCCTTAATGGTATTTTTGAGCCTGTCTTTATTTTGCCAAACATTTAATGTTTGAAGTTACTATATCACATTGAAACACCCATTCTCATGATTACTGTTAAACAAGTCAAGCCTGGACAGTACCTAGATCAGGTGGACACAGGTTCAAATCCTGCTGGAAAGCACATATTTTTCTTTAATATCATTCTCAAATATTCAGGCTTGTAGATGTAAATAAATAAATGTACTGTTTAATAAATAAACAGTGTCTATACAAATACGAGTATCTATTAAAAATAACATTTAATGTGATAAAAACAAAGTATCATTTCCTTTAATGGGATTTTTGAGTTTTGATTTTGCCAAACTTTTAATGTTTGAAGTTAAATTAGTTACTGCGAGAAGTTTTATTTATTTTGATCATTCAATTATGATCTTGTTTTGTTTTTAATCATTTTCATAGCCGAAAATGCTTGTTCACAGTTTATTACATCATCCTGAAATGGCAAATATAATGCTGTGAAAATTTAAAATGAATATTAAAAAGGCGACATTTTTTTCAAAAAGCACAGAGCTGTGAAGCTTCACATAATAAATGATGCAACATTTTGTTGTCTATGCGTTTCAACTCTAAAGCTGATTGACAAAAATCCCTAGGATGTAATGTGCCACATCTAAACCAACATTCATGCTCCATGGTTTGGCCATCCCTGCTGTAGGGTAAGTGGTTCTTTGTATTTGTACTTTATTAAAGAAGGATATTAGACTTGATAAATGTCACTTTCCTATATTTTGAACTTATATACATTTTCATTCTTTGACTTTGGGATCAAACACCAGTCTTCCAAGTAATGAGACATACTTTTATACATAGAGCTGCCCAAGCTGTAAGATTTAGGAGTTGTAGACATAAGGTTCAACTTGTTTCTTGGCAGCATGAGTTCAGCTCCTGGTTCAAGTAGTGCATGAGTACATCTGCTCAGTGTAAAATAAATAAATAAATAAATAAGTAATGTAAATAAAAAAATAATAAAAAAAATAAAATATTTAATAAAATAATAATAATAATAATAAATAAAATATTTAATAAATAAATAATAAAATAATAATAAATAAAATATTTAATAAATAAATATTAAAATAATAATAAATAAATAAAATATTTAATAAATAAATAATAAAATAATAAAAAAAATAAAATTTAATAAATAAATAATAAATAAAAAATAAGGATAATAAAAAAATATTTAATAAATAATAAATAAAATAATAAATAAAATATTTAAATAAAATAATAATAATAAAATAAAATATTTAATAAATAATAAAATAAATAAATAATAAATAAAATATTTAATAAATAAATAAAAAATAATAATAATAAATAAAATATTTAATAAATAATAAATAAAAATAAAAATATTTAATAAATAATAATAAATAAAATATTTAATAAATAATAATAAATAAAATATTTAATAAATAAATAAAATAATAATAAATAAAATATTTAATAATTAAATAAAATATTTAATAAATAAATAATAAATAAAATAATAATAAATAAAATATTTAATAAATAAATAATAAAAATAATAAAAAAAAATATTTAATAAATAAATAATAAAATAATAAATAAAATATTTAATAAATAAATAATAAAATAAAATATTTAATAAATAAAAAATAATAAATAAAATAATAATAATAATAAAAAAAAAATAAATAAATAATAAATAAAATAATAATAATAAATAAAATATTTAATAAATAATAAATAAAATAATAATAATAATAATAAAAAAATATTTAATAAATAAAATAATAATAAATAAAATATTTAATAAATAAATAATGAATTAATAATAAATAAATAATAATAATAAAAAATTTAATAAATAAAATAATAATAATAAATAAATAAATAATGAAAAAATAATAATAATGAATAAAATATTTAATAAATAAATATTGAATAAAATAATAATAATGAATAAAATATTTAATAAATAAATAATAATTAAAATAATAATAATAAATAAAATATTTAATAAATAATAGATACAATATTTAATAAATAATAATAATGAATAAATAAAATATAAACAATAACAATAAAAAAAATGGTTTGACAACACAACAAAATAAGTAGCTATTATGTACTCTGAAATTCCTTCAAAAGATGCATGCCTATGTAAAAGAGCAAAAGAATAGACCTGTATATCCACCTTGAAAGAAATAAATGGTCTGATCACAATAGGCACCTAAGTTGAAGTTGTTCTACACAATAGGATCAAAAACAAACCAGAAACCTTTTTTGTAGAGATAACTGGTAACATGGATAATAATAAAAAAAATGGTGACTATTTTGGAAAAATAAGCTTCTAATTTTGAAGGGAAATAAATTTACTTCATTTTGATATAAGTTTCATTATTCTATCAGATCTAAGACTGCTTTTATAGAAATTAGAGACTTATTTATTAATGAAGCCTTGTATCAATGATCACAATACGTAGCCTTCCATCAGTCTTGGATCTATGCCCAAAGAGTAATGCCTCGCCTGCTGATGGCAGTGCAGCTTCTGTTATGATTGCACATACCCGCACAAGAGTGACAGTCTTGATTGCAACAAATGCATGTGAAGCCGCCCCCCAATGTCACCATATTGTTTTCTTTTTGTTGAGCACGCTTCTCCCCAGTAACAAACCATTGTTTCTCCTCCTCACTCTAACCCTCAGTGTAAATCACATCTTCGAAAGGTTTTTACATATTTGTTTATGATTAGCTTTAGTATTTTCAGCCAGCGACAATTGTTATTCCTCATGTAACTTTTTTTCTTTTTTTTTTTTACATTTTTATATCATTCTTCCAGTCACTCAATTTGCACTTACCATTTTTGGAATCCTATATTCCACTTTGGAAATAATTTTGGCTTCCAAAATATTTATTTACTATCTCTCAGATTTTGACCTAACAATGAAATCAGGAATTAATTTGGCATTTGAATGCTAAGAACGAGTCTTTGTTTAATCTCTTTTGAATGATTAAATAAGAAACAAGCAGAAAAATCTTTATAAATTTAACATTATTTATTTAGCATCATTAGAAATTTTATTGGAAGTGGAATAATGTGGAATTGTTTTGATTTTTTGCTGTGATGCAGTTCAGTCAGAATTTTCTTTTCTATTTCTCATGATATTCGGTTTTTATATTGGCCTTTCAAATGCTGACATTTTTTATTTTTTATTGTTTCCATATTCCAACAGGATGTATTGAAGATATGGATTAAATCCAACAAAATGATTGAATAAGGAACAAATAGGAAAAAAACTTTTATAAATTTAAAATTTAATTTGCCAATAATAAAAAAAAAAACAAAAAAACTATTATCAGGATACTCTGAAAACTAGAAAAAATTACTATTAATTCACATCACAGAGAAATCAAAGCAACTCCTTTATTCCAATTCCCAAAAAGTTCTGATGGAACTAAATTAAATATCAAAACATTAAATTTATAAAGATTTTCTACTTATTTAATCATTTCAGCAGATTTAATCTATATCTTCAACTTGCACTATTGAATCACAAGCTGTCGATCTGATGTATAAATTTTCAAAATTACAATTTAACAAATTTTTTTTTTTTTTTTTATTTTACCAGTTTTGAAAAACTCAAGTTATGAAGAGGAAATCTTTAATGCTTAGTTAGAAATTCTTCAACATTTTATACAGAGTAAATCAACAAAAAGCAAAGTTTTACTTTTTCTTTTTTTTTCTTTTTTTTTTTTCTTTCTTTGGGACCCAAAAATATAGTCATATATGTGTGTATATTCTAAAGTGACCAAAACTGAATTCAAAACAAAACTTTGAATGTGAATGACTCTTCTCAATTATAGACTGCCTGTTTATGTTACTGGAAAAAAAATACTCAATCCATAGATGTTCTGTTCATAAATGAATTTAATACTGTTTTTTTTTTTTTTTTTTAAAAAAAAAAAAAAAAAAAAAAGAATGTTAACCAATTTCCTCAGATGAAAATGTGATTGAAACAAAGAGAAAAATCAATGTTTTTTTTTTTTTGTTTTTTTGAAGAATTCTTTTCTTTTGTCAACTCCCTGCTAAGTAATTCTTGTCACCAAAAAAGCAGAGCAATAATTATCTGTCTAATAAGGAATGGCCATTTACCAATCTCCCCTTTATATTATTGATATTCCATTTGCAATAATAAGGTGATTGAGAGGGCTCTTTACATGTTAATGACAAAAGCAATAAAATAATATTGTTTTATTTTTATTTTTTTCATGAGCACCAAAATATATCTGAGGTAAAGTGTTGTAATTATTTACACTATTTACATTGTTTGGACTGTTGTCCACATCTTTGTTGCCATATTCACAACGTTTTGGCTGTGGTACACTCCGGCCTTCTTCAAGTGATTGGAATTTCGAACCAAACCATTTATTTCGTCCACTGAGGTAGATTGTCCTAGTTCCATGTGCCTCTTCCGGATATCTCAGTTTCAGTTATTTCCCTTTAACTCGACTCCAAGTTTTTGTTCACCCTTGTTGGGTCAAGTCACTGGATTACTTCAATCAGAACTTTGAAATTGCTTGAATGTTTACCCGGATACTACTTTTTGGAGGATTTCTAGCATAACCTGTTCAAATTTTATTTTTTTTACATTTTTTTTGTCTTTTCCTTTCTTCAACTAATGATCTTCAATGTCCACAAATGACTACTAATCTTCTACTCCTGATACCCACAATTTTTTTTTCCCTTCTTCCTACTGTGTGATTTGATGTGTCCTTTTTACCTCCAGGCATTGTTTCAGTTTCCAAGACAATTGGTAGGTTACCAATTTTCTGGCTTTACTTTTTGAAATTCTTAACACATTACTGCCTAGTGCATTTGTTAAGCAAAGAAAGCTTTTTGTTTTAATATTTTCTTTAAAAATTTTTCTTTCCCACCTCTCAAATTTTCTTTTTCATAAATTTCTGTTAAATGTTACCGTTAATGAAAATGTAAACTTTAAAGTATGGTCAATGTTACAATAAACAAGAAGGACCTTTCTTTTTTAGGACTTTGATTAACATTATTTAATTTTTGATGCATTATTGATTTAAACTGAACATAAAAATATAACACAACTAACAGTGTCTTCACATACATAGAAAAAAGATTTAACATTTTACAGTGAATTTGGTAACTTGTGGCTGTTTTATTAGTTACCTAATACTAATTATTTTTAAATTGTCCTAATTTCTTTGATGAAGCATTGTCATTCTTAATTTCTGGCTAGTTTATTTTGGATTCATGCTGCTTCTGAAACAGTGGCAATGTTAAAATATATTGTCAAAAAATAAAAAAGGTAATGAAAGATAAACTAGTCAAAAATTAATGACATTTTTTTTTTTTTGCTTCATATAATACAAATTTTTTAATACTCTAAGCACTAATCAACACATTTATCCACTGGGCCATGTGTTCTTGAGAACGAAATAAAGGTTTCAGGTTGAAATTCCAATCACCTGAAGAAGGCCGGAGCGTACAACGGCCGAAACGTCATGAAAATGACAACAAAGATGAGGACAACAATAAAGTTATATAAATTCTAAAGTGAACTAAAATTAATTTAAAATTAATCTATTACTTTATGGGTAATTCTAAGTGGTTTTTGTATACATGCAAGTCCTTAAGACTATAAAGCTGTGTGGTATAATAACTAACAAATACTTTAGTGTGCAGGAGAGGCAGCAAACATCTTCAAAGTTTCTGTCTATATTTCTGAGATGAGGTATTATAATTATTTACAATATTCGAACTGTTATCCTCATCTTTGTTGCCATATTCACAATGTTTTGGCCGTTGTATACTCCAGCTTTCTTCAGGCGATTGGAATTTTGAACTGAAAGACACAGATTAAATCTGACGAAATGAGTAAATAAGGAACAAGTAGGAAAATTTTATAAATTAAATATGTTTCAAAATTCCAATCACCTGAAGAAGGCCGGAGCATACAATGGCCGAAACATTGTGAATATGGCCACAAAGATGAGGATAACAGTCTCAACATTGTAAATAGTCTAAATAATCTTCTGTCAAAACAATGCAGTTTTTTTTTTATTTTGGAGGTGTGGGACTAAAAAAATTTTACTTAGTTGTTCGATGTTCAATTTGTCTTACTGTTTTTATTTCCTTTTTTTTTATTTAGCTTTTCTTTTCTGATGAATATAAAGCATTTCTTCCACGTTCCATGAATGAAAATTAAGTATTGGTAATCTGTGTATAAAGCAAAAAAAAAGAATTTTTGATAGTGAAATGTAATTCTCTTTGAACGTACTGAGTAAAATGTTTTTAACTTTCATAATAGAAGATTAAAAGTATTTGTAATTCTTTGTCATTATTTTTTTCCTTATCAAATATTGTTATACAAGAAAAGAGTAAATTTCCATTTCAGAATAAATGGAATGTTTATTTATCATGATTTAATTGCTTTTATGATTTCACCATTTTTTACCAGAACTTTGAAATTGCTGGAATGTTTACCTGGATGCTACTGTTTTTTGGGATTTGTAGCATAACCTGTCCAAATTCTATTTTTAAAAAATTTTTTGTTTTTTTCCTTTCTTCAACTAATGATCTTCAATGTCCACAAATTTTTTGTTACTGCTAATCTCCTACCCCCAATCCCCATAAATTTTTTTTCCCTTCTTCCTACTGTGTGATTTGATGTGTCCTTTTTACCTCCAGGCATTGTTTCAGTTTCCAAGACAATTGGTAGGTTACCAATTTTCTGGCTTTACTTTTTGAAATTCTTAACCCATTACTGCCTAGTGCATTTGTTAAGCAAAGAAAGCTTTTTGTTTTAATATTTTCTTTAAAAATTTTTCTTTCCCACCTCTCAAATTTTCTTTTTCATAAATTTCTGTTAAATGTTACCGTTAATATTAAATAGATGAAAATGCAAACTTTAAAGTATGGTCAATGTTACAATATACAAGAAGGAACTTCTTTCTTTTTTCTTTTTTTTTTTTTTTTTTATGAGTTTGATTAACATTATTTGATTTTTGATGCATTATCGATTTAAACTAAATATAAAGATATAACACAACTAACAGTGTCTTCACATACATAGAAAAAAGATGTAACATTTTTCAGTGAATTTGGTAACTTGTGACTGTTTTATTAGTTACCTAATACTAATTATTTTTAAATTGTCCTAATTTCTTTGATGAAGCATTGTCATTCTTAATTTCTGGCTAGTTTATTTTGGATTCATGCTGCTTCTGAAACAGTCGCAATGTTAAAGTATATTGTCAAAAAATAAAAAGGTAATGAAAGATAGACTAGTCAAAAATTAATGACTTTTTTTTTTCTTTTTTTTTTTTCTTTTGCTTCACATAATACAACTTTTTTGATACTCTAAGTATTTCACGGGATATACATGTTTGTGTAGACACCCTTTCTTTTTTAGTGTCAATTACATCTACCAGTATATGTATACTCGGTAGACATAATTCACGCTGTTAAAAAAAAAAAAATAGTTGTCTACTTAAATGCCTGTATCCTCTAAAATAACATTTAGAGTAATAAGAATTGATATTTTTTATAATACTTTCAAATATCTTTGGTTTTGATTGTTAACTTGAGCTAACATAGCTTCAGATAAAGTTGCCAAGAAGAATGGTTCTAAGGCAAGAATACAAAGGCTGCTTATGCAATTATTAGATTATGGTAACAGTGTTCCAAACTTCAGTCTGTTAATCGCTCTTCCTTGATGGTTTTGTTGTTGGTAGCACAATGCTTTACTGATCCATTCTTTAGACTCTTATCGCAGATATAATCTACATAAAAAGTAGGAAAACCTTATTTCTTCAGACAGTGGCAACAAAATTATGGTTATTTAATTTACCAACCAAATTAGTCCATTTTAGCAATGCTAGATACAAATGAAAGTATACCACCACATATATGTGTACCAAGCAATTCCAAACTATACACAAAAGAGTTTCTAATGTTTCTTTGCTAAATAAAGAAAATCATGTGAAAATATTGAAGCCTGACTTTGGTGCAGTTGGTCAACAAACCTATATCTGCTGCTTCTTTCAATATTCTCCCTATTCAGCAATGATTCCTGGCAATTATCTGAACTTCATCCAAAATAGGGTAATGTATATGTTTCTCTATCTAAATATGGTTTGAAAAAAAAAATAAGATTGATCCAGTTGGTACATATCAACAATCATTTTTAAAAAATGATTTTTCCATTTATTCTTATTTATATATACAATTATTTATTTTTTTGCCTTTGTCTGAAGAAATGAGGTTTACCTTCTTATTTTTTAAATATTTTTTTCTTAAGGATTATACACTTGATGAAGGCTGAAGAATTGATCAGCAGAAACATTTTCTTATCAGCATCAAGAAGACAAAAACTTTGAATGTTAATGACTCTTCTCAATTATAGACTGCCTGTTTATGTTACTGGAAAAAATGCTTGGGCCATAGATTATCTGTTCATAAATGAATTTAACACTATATATATATATATATATATATATATATATATTTTAAAAATGTTAACCTATTTCCTCAGATGAAAACATGATTGAAGCAACGAGAAAAATCAATGTTTCTCAAATATTTTCTTTTAATGGCTATTCTTGAACTGTCCTTTTGGATGGCATTCTGTCACTGAAAAAACAGCAATGATTATCTGTCTAATAAGGAATGGCCATTTATCAATCTCCCCTTTATATTATTGATATACTATTTGCAGTAATAAGGTGATTGAGAGGGCTCTTCACATGTTAATGACAAAAATCTATAAAATAATATCCTTTTTTTTTTTCTTTTTTTTTTTTTTTTGCAATATGGTAACATGTTAACATTGACCTTTTGTCTTGTTTTAATGATCATCAAAATGTTTCTTGATTGTTAAATTTCCAAATTGGTTGGGCAATAATGGGTTAACTGTTCTAATAAAATCTAGTCTCTTGCTTGTATGTTGTCTGCTGCTTGTGCCATCAGTAAGCTACTGCTCACTCAATTTTCCCATAATGCATCTTCCTTCTTAATGCCTGCATACAGACATTAGAACCTGCAGCTGTCTCTCTTCCTGTCTGAATGGCAACTTTCATGCAAAGAGTAGTTCTCTTAAGCCTCTTCTTTATTCCTCTCCGTAGCTGTAGTTATTGTACACAGATCTGCATGCGCTTAGTATGAATTAGCTTCTCCTCTATATTCATGTCAGATATGCCATGTTGCAGCTTGCCTTCATTGTATCAGTCCTACAAAACTTCTACAGGTTTTCAGTTGACCTTTCTTGTTCTAGTGTTCTCATATATACACAACTTTTACATAATACTAACATACAATTCAAGGTAAAAAATCATCCTTTTTTTTTTTTTTTCTTATTCAAGCAAATGACACCCTTGTGCTTGGTGACAAATTTAAAATTCCTTGATTGACTCTTGGATTTTATTTAAAAAAAAAAAAAGAAAAAATCCTTATGTAAAATTGTTGTATATTGAAAATATAACTTCTACTTTCTGCCTTAGCAGTGGAAACCTCAAATTTATTCAATATTCATAGTGATATATTTGAAAAGCAAATGCTGACATTTGTTCCAGGCATATTGGACACTGCTGCTCTTCCAAAGACTTTCTTTTTACCAAATAATGGTAAAAGGCTTGGAGTACAATAAATAAGAAAGGAAAGATTAGTGCAAAAGCATGATGTTATTTTACTTTCCCTTCTTTTTTTTTCTCCTCCCCATTGACCAAATATATGTATATTTCATATTAGATATAATTTTACATATGTAATTTTCTTGACATTTTTTGATTAAAGAATTTAATTTTATAAGTCCTAACTTTAAAAAAATATAAATGTTTTCCTAGGAAGATTGGCTGAAAAGTTCACAGGCTGACCAAGATACTCTCATGGGATGTAACCAAATATTTTTCAACATAGTCCCCCTTGCATTGGTATTGTAGTGCTTAGATCTCATTGCTGAAGATTTCATCAAAAAGTCAACAGTAGATATGTCATCATCACTTCAGTACTGGTTCCTAGCCAAGTGTCTTTCATGTTGGGGAACAAATGATAGATTGGGGCCAAATCAGGAGAATAAGAAAGGTGATCAACCAGTTCAAAGCAAGTCATGCACAGCAGCCATTGAAAGCAAGGACATGTCTTGAAGTAATGTCTTGATGAAACAAGAGCCTCTTTTGTCAGTTTTCCTAGATGTCTGATAGCCTTTTGTAACTGCCTCAGCAAGTTGACATAGTACTTTCCATTCATGGTATGGCTCTTTTGAAGATTGTCAATAAACAAAATGCCTTTTTGCACGCCCCCCCCCCAAAAAAAATGAGGCCATCACCTTCCCTGCAGATGAAACTACCTTCACCTTCTTTGGAGCAGTTGAAGAGATGTCTTTCCACTGTATGGATTTTCTCTTTTTCTCTGGATCAAAGTGATGAACCCAACACTCATCCTGGATTAAGAAACCTTCAAGGAAACCAGTTGGACCTGTCAGATTTTCCCATAATGTGATCAGCCTGGTGTGCTTTTGATCAGGTGTCAGAAGACATGGCACCCACCGAGCAGAAACCTTTGTCATGCCAAGTTCATTGTGTAGAATATTCTCAACTCCCTCATGGGATATGCTAATATCATTGGCTATTTGATTTAGAGATTTATCATTATGTGGTGAACACAATCAATATCTTCTTTGGTGGTGACAGTTGCAGGGTATCCAGACCTTGGGTTTATTTTCAAGACTCTCTCCTAAATTCAGCTTTCTATTTTTGCACTGTTGATAAAGCTGGAGCATCATCCCCTAATGTAGTAACCATATCAGCATGAATGTCCTTGGGAGCTAAGGCCTTTCTCTGCTGGTACCTGATAACACCACAATGTCAAATTTTGTCCATTTTCAAAAGAAGTCACTACTAGTACTTTTGAAGTGTTCTTTGAACAGTCAGATGTTTAGCTGGGAAGAAACAATGCAGATATTAATAAAAAGAGTTGGAATTAATGCATGCAAGATTTCACAGCTCTAGCATCACTCCTTCATAGTCAGCCTATGAGCTTTTCAGCCTACCCCTGTAGATACCCTGATAAGAAACTTATCAGGATTGTAACATGCTTCAATGATTCAAGGCACCTACAGTTATTCTTAATCCGAAGCAGAGTGAACATATATTCTGATCTCAGGATTAAGTGCTATTTTATAATCACATGTTTTTTTACTATACCAGCTATTTAACGAATCTGAAAACTTATGGGGGGGGGTATATAAAATTTTAAAATCCTGTTATTTTTAGCACACTTTGCAAATACAGGTAATATTCTAGAAAAACATTGACATTCATCTTGTTTTGAGATTGCTCAAATGCTGTCATTAGTTCAAAAACCGTTGCTAAATGTTGAGCTCTCTAATAACATACTGCAATGCCCTGAAGGAGAGAAAAATTACAATTTATCTGATTACTTAACTATAATTTTCCCCTGTACTGCGCTTTCATGTGGAGTAAATGTGCTTGTGGCCAGTGAAATAGTTTTAATCACTTTACAAATCTGCTTTGTTTCCTTTCCCCAATGTCTGCTGCTTTTGGATTTCTGTTTTATACATCTCCATCTATGCACGGGTAATAGCCTTAATAGTTCTTGCTTAACTGACATTTTGTCTTTCTACAAATATGTAAATGCTTCTCCCACTCTCGTTAATACCACAAATACAGTGACACAATCAAGTTCAAATATTATTTTATTGGTTATTTCTAGGAAAGAAACTCTCTAGCCATTTCAAACTCTTTCTCTTCTCAAGTGCCATACCTCTATCTCCCTCTTTCTCTCCTGTGTCTAAGTACTGTAATTTTATAACATCTATTTTATTTCAACCTGTTTTTCTATCTCTCTCTTTTCCGGGCTTACAGCCACATCACATTGAAACACCAATTCCCATGTTAAGCAACATCAAGCCTGGTCAGTACCTAGATGGGTGACCACTTGGGAATACCAGATGCTGTAAGCTTGACTGTGCGGGTGGTGTAATGTATAATAGCTTGGAATTGTCAATCGGAGTGCTGAGTTCCAATTCCAGTTGGTTTTGTTATATTCACTTATATGCAAATTTGGGAAATGTATGAATCCACCTCTTCTTTCCCTCCCAGCTATGGGTTAATCAGTAGGTCTGGTATCACTAAACCATTATTATCTTAAAAAAAAAATAAAATAAAATAAAAATTCTTACAATTCTAAAAGAAATAATTTCTAGTTTTAAATAACCTGCAAAGAGTTGATTACCTGTAGAAAACAAATCAACCAATTTCTCTCTTTCAAAAAAAAAAAAAAAAAAAAACAACACCTATCTCTTTGTCTTTCTAAGTGCTTTAGTTCTATAACATCTATTTTATTTCAACATATTTCTCCCTCCCTCCCTCTCTCTCTCTCTGCCCACGGACCATATCTCTCTCAAACCTGTCTTCCTCTGTGCTTTATTTCTATAATGCCTTTTTTATTCTCTTAAATAAAATTGTCTTTACTTCTTGTAGAGAGAATATAATAATAAACTGTCATTGTTATCTTTCCCTTTCTACAAACATTGTGTAAAATTCTTTCTCTTTACAAATACTCGAGTATTTGCTTTTCCTTTCTCCAAATACCTTTTTGGTAAACTCAGCTTCTTACTTCCTTCTCAAATGATATACCTGGCCAATACACAGATTTATTTCCATATGCCATCATAGTGAAACGTTAATAAGACAGAAAGCCAATAACTTATTATTCTTCACTGTCTATTCCAAAACTTGAATAGCCTTGTGCTGAACACATGGCTATTTCTTCAACACTCATAGGAATGCTCATTTGAATTAGTTTTCTGTATTGTGCCCAAATCTTTGATAACATCAAACAAACTTAACCTTGCTTTTTTCATTTATAAAGCATCTTTCAATTCATATTTTTTAAACAACTGTCTTCATTGAATAAAGTGAATCCACCTCCTTCCCAAGCTATGGGTTAAATAGTAGGACTTGTAACTTGAAAAATCCTTGTTATTCTCAAAAATTGTTAATGCAATATTCAATCACTAAAAATGAATTATTCTTACTCTCCACAATATGTTTTGGTTTTAAATTACCCACAAACAGTTGGTAAGCTGTAAAAATAAACCAATCATTGAATAAAAACTTATAGTGCAAACCAAGAAAGAAGTACAAAATAGTGAAGAGTTGAATTGATTTTGCTTTTTTTTCTCTTTTACCAACATATAAAGATTCAAATGTTTTTTTATTACTTTTAATAATTGATATTTCTATTCTTTTTTTTTTTTTTCAACTTATTTCTTTCTTTTTTCAATATTAGTTATTTCTGTCTTTCCTTTTTCTGATATAATTTCTTTCTTTTTTTCTCAATATAATTTCTCTTTTTTTCTCTCGATATAATTTCTCTTTTTTTCTCTCGATATAATTTCTCTCTTTTTTTTCTCTCGATATAATTTCTCTCTTTTTTTCTCTCGATATAATTTCTCTCTTTTTTTTCTCTCGATATAATTTCTCTCTTTTTTTTCTCTCGATATAATTTCTCTCTTTTTTTTCTCTCGATATAATTTCTCTCTTTTTTTTCTCTCGATATAATTTCTCTCTTTTTTTCTCTCGATATAATTTCTCTCTTTTTTTCTCTCGATATAATTTCTCTCTTTTTTTCTCTCGATATAATTTCTCTCTGTTTTTCTCTCGATATAATTTCTCTGTTTTTCTCTCGATAAAATTTCTCTCTTTTTTTTCTCTCTATAATTTCTCTTTTTCTCTCGATATAATTTCTCTGTTTTTCTCTCGATAAAATTTCTCTCTTTTTTTTCTCTCGATAAAATTTCTCTCTTTTTTTTCTCTCGATAAAATTTCTCTCTTTTTTTTCTCTCGATATAAATCATTTGTTTTTTTTTTTGTTTTTTTTTTATATATAAATTCTTTTTTTTTTTCCAATATAAGTTATTTTTATGCATGTTTCCTCAAGAATGTTGCATGTGAACTTCATTCTATGCTTTTTCTAATATTTTGTGAAAAGGACAATTTTATTGCATATACAGCATGTAGATGTTGTGGCACAGTGATAAGTGTAATAGTATAGTAAGCAAATCATTACAGGTTCATTTTTAACAATAATATTTTTCTTTTAAATTAACTCAAAATAAATAAATCCATTATTAAACACACACGACAAACTTTATATTTTAATTAATTTTCAGGGTCTCAAGTGTACATGCACACAAACTTTGAATTTTATATATTAGATTAATATAAGAATTTACCTGTAAGTAAACCACTGTTGTGTGTGAGTGTGTGTGTATGTGTGTTTGCTTTCAGGATGTAGACAATCATTATTCTCTGCAGATTTTTTTTTGTCTTTTATGAATTGCTATGTATTCTTGGGAAAGATAGTGGTGTGGTTTCCTTGTTGCCATCACCATGATTTAGAGTTCAGAGTTTTCATTCTCTTCGACTGGACACTATCTAAGGCTAGAGAGTTCAGTCTAGCCTGCTATTTAACCTATAACTGTGGGGCGAAGAGATGGATCCATGCT
This sequence comes from Acanthosepion pharaonis, assembly GCA_903632075.3. Lineage (NCBI taxonomy): Eukaryota > Metazoa > Mollusca > Cephalopoda > Sepiida > Sepiidae > Acanthosepion > Acanthosepion pharaonis. The sequence goes on along the minus strand of CAHIKZ030000061.1, from coordinate 1,393,534 downwards.
TTTCCCAAAGGGCATTTGTGCAAAAGTGAACATTGGAGGCTAAGCTGGAACTTGAACTCGGCAGTCTGATTTCACTTTCTGCAACAATATTACACTACTTGCACACTGCTATGTTATGTAAAATGTTTATAATGCTTGCCTGTCACTGTCTCTAGAGTCCATCTCTATGGTAACTGGTAACTGATTTCTATGGGAGCTTTGCAGCTAACCTTTAAAAAATTGGTTTGTATAAAAAAGAAACTGTCATGTTAGTTTTAGTTTTCTGAATCAATAATAGTTATGTCTTCTTTTTCTTTTTTTTTAATTTGTTTTTGCTTCTTTTTTCTTTTTTTTTTTCTTTCAAATTTCCACAATATTCTTCAATGTTTGCACATAGAACCCTTAAAATAATTTGTGTGATTAATCATTCTCCTTTCACTGGAAAAGTTTTTTTTTTTTTTTTTTTTTTTTTTTTTTTTTTCACAGTATGACTAAATACTGCTATATGTAAACACATGAAGTCTGCTAACAATTCTATCATTGTGCAGTTGATTAAGATTAATTTTAGTGTAACTTTAAGTTTCAAATAGGCAGGCCAGGACAAATATTCATTTTTGGGGGAAAAAGTTCACCCAGGTCATCCTTATACAAATCAGCACTATAATTAAATATTCAAATAAACCTTTTTATTTTTTTATTTTTTTTTTTCCTAAAATGTTCACAAGCCTAAATTAAGGAGATGGTGGAGGGGGGGGTTCTGATTACTTAATAAAAGGAGTGGTTGGAATAAGGATGTCTCGCATGGATTCTTCTCCAAAAAAGAATAATCATCCTGGGCACTCAAAGATACTTTGCTCTTTATTTTATAAATAAACAAATTATTTGGGAATAATTATTCAAATTTATCTTCTAAATTCTGATTAATTGGAATATTTTGTGATTTTATATATATAAAAATGAAATGAAATTCTTTTTGTTTTGTTTAAATCAGAATACATTTTAAGCTAAAAATTTAATTCACTTCTAAGGAAAAAAAAAAAAACTATGGCTGAAAGGAAATTGAATATATTAAAATCGAAAATGATTGTTTCAATCTTTAAACATACCAATTAATGCCATAAACCCTTAATGACATCAATCCCTAAATATCCATGAAAATATGAATTGATATATTCTACAAATTGTCTGAAATTGAAATATGTTTGAAGTGTTTTTATTCTGTGATAATTCATATTTACAAATATGAAAAAGGCCATAATTTTTCTATGAATATTTTGTTTTTTATTTCGTTAAAAATAAACAAAAATAGTGTTTTTATGTTCAGCACCTAGACTCTTGGAATAAATAGGGAATCATCTCTACTGTAAGTGAACTGGGGAGTTACAGGCATGTGCCAAGCATCATCTATTTTTGTTGTTGTTTAATTTTTAACTTATTTCCAATTGTGTCTTTTTTTTTTTCACCTGTTTTGATATTTTTCAGGGTTGTTGTTTTTTTATTATGCACAATTATTGGTATATAATCTCTTCTCTGTTTTTAAAGATTGAGTAAATGAGAATTGTCTTCCATTGCTTAGAAAGAAAAGAGTCAAGATTTAGTGATATTTTACACCATACATAAGATAGAACACTATAATGGCTTGGTTGCTGGTGTATACATGTTAACCAGACAAAACCAAGGATGGGTAGAGGGTGTGATAGCTACAGTTTGCTTTTTTTGGCTCTAAGGTAGCAACACCTCTAACCACAGAAACATGTATAAACACAAGCATATGTTTATAGAAAAAACAATAACAACTATTTATTAGGCAGAAACACTGGTGCTGTGGATAAGAAAAAGGATAAAGTTTCCATCAGGGCAATTTTTTGCACTGGTCATAAATCACATGTGTATGCTTTTTGGGAGCATATTTGGTTTTAGTATCTAATGGTTGTACTTACAAATAAATCCAAGTATCAATTGGTGGAGCATTAGTTCTTGCATCAAATTCCTTGTCTAGGAGTAGTTAATGGAATTTTACAGTGCTAATGTATCGAGCAGATGTTTTGTTCCTGGTCAGTCAACGTGGTTGCTTCTCCTTTGTCGCTATCTGTTTAAATACTGATTCTCCTTTGCTTATATTGGTAGAGATAGACACAACTTGAACACAATTTTAGATTTTAGATTTTCGGCCTTCTGTTTGATTGGCCAATTTTGAATCCTTAATTCTGATTTGCTGGTTTCGTTATTTTACTGAAACTATGCCCACGTGTTTACATTATAGTATAGTTTTTTGTTTGTTTGTTTATTGTGTGTGTATTAGTGCACCTGAGGACTGCTGTCTTATTGTGCATTGCACAATAACATGAAGAATATATGACGTGGTATGCTTACATAATTTTATTGGTCATAATAGTCTTGTCTGAATTTCTTTCTTAAATATTTTTATTAATTTTGAACCTTTTTTTTTTCTTCTTCATTTTATTGCTTTTTAGCTGATGTCCATGGCTAAATCAATAAACATGTCATCCATATATCTTAGGCTCTCATGATATAGGCTCAAATCTTATGAAAGGCTACTTTGTTTTGGAATTTCAAAAAGAATGTAATGAATCAAACAAAGCGAAAGCAAAACTTGTCAAAAAATTAATACTATACTTCCCACCATACAAGTTACATACTTTATCTTATAGTCCAGTGAGTGAGTTGTCTATATTTTTATATATAATGGAGGCATGGTGGAGTAAAGGATTGTGGCTCGGATTGAGAAATCTGAGGGCCGAGTTCAAATTCCAGTTGGATCCATTATATTCACTTACATCCTAATACTGTGATCCAGGGATCAGTCTGCTTAAATTTTTCAGGATTTAGTCTAATAAACAGAAAAGAAAGACATTTCAATGAAACTAATAGAATTGTTAAGATTCTTGAATACCTTATAAAATACTGTATATGCTGACATACAAGGCTACTGGGCGTATAGGACAATCCCTAAATTATCAAGTTAGAATGTAGGTTTTAGGCTATATTCTCCATACAAGATGACCTAAGTAAGCATATACTTTCTTTTCATTCAAATTTTGATGAAAAACAGTGGGGAGAAATTGCTAATTAACTACCACAGTATGTCATGAGTGCGTGCTGTGTTTTCAGTAGGTTATTACGGTAGCCTGAATGACTTTTCCCCACCACTAACCATCCACTTGTTCCACTGTTCTTGAATGTGATCTTGCATAGACACACATCCAGTTGTGTTTTTGTTCAACATCATCAAAAGAAGGATGCGAGGCTGAGGTTAGCCTGCCGTCAAAAATCTCCCCTGCTAACAACTTACCATGAACCACAAGATTTAAGCTTCACATTTTATACCTGGAGTATAAGATGGCCCCCTAATTTAGGGGGGTATTTTTTAAGGTTAAAATGTTACCTGGTACATTGACATACTTGGTAACTTATTTAACAAGTTTTTGTTAAATTTTGCCCCCTTTTTGTTTTGTTTTTGTTTTTTTTTTCAAAATGACTAAATTATGATTACAAATGAAAATAATGTTATATGTTTATATATTATCATTTTACAAGTTTCTCTGGGAGAGAAGGTAATACTGTACGCAGATAAATATGATATATCTTTGCAAAAATAATCTGCGTCAACTGTTTATGTTAATGTTTATGTATATTTACTTAATTAGTGATATAATATTCAGCATTCTTACATGAGAATTTATTGTCTTGAAAACATTAAGGGTATGCAAATCTCAATACACATCTTCTTCTATTTGACGTGTCCTCTCAGGACATGGCTCTCCACAATTTCCTGCCCTTTGTAGCTCTTAATAAATTTTGTCTTTTTGTTATTTCTCCAAAACCTTGTTCCACCATCCATTCACTCAAGCTCACTAAGTAGATTATGCGTTGTTTTCCTCTGTTCCTCTTGCCTTCAATCTGACCTGTGAGTATCAGATTTTCCAAGCCCTGTTTCCTCATTATGTAGCCTAGAAATTTCAACTCTGTCTTCCTGATGTTATGTGTAAGTTTCCGTTTTGTTTCCACTTTCTCTAAAACTTTCTCATTGCTCACATGTTCAGTCCATGATATCCTTAACATCCTTCTGTAGAACTACATTTCTGTTGCTTTAAGTCAGTTCTTCATCTTTGAGGAGATTGTCCAGCATTCAATGCCATATAGAAGGACAGATATCACATAATAGTTCAGTGCTGTGTTCAAAAGAAGAGTGGAGGTCTATTCATTCACAAGGCCTAATGTTGGAATATACTTGCCACACCCGGTTTTTATTTACCCATGGATATTTTTTATTTAGACATGTGCTAACAACCAAAATGATGTTTTCCAGTCTTAAACACTGCAGAGTTGAAAATAAGAGACTGATATTTTGAAACATTATTTAAAAAAAGATTTCATCATCATAGCTGTGTTTTTGGGGGTTTTTTTGGGGTTTTTTTTTAAGCAGGATTGGGATTAATCTCACACAAAGCAAGGTTGGCCCTGCTTGACAGAGGATCTCTTGTCATGATAAAACAAGGTTTTACAATGCCAGATAGTTTTCTTGACACCCAACTCACACTCACAGTAGGAGCCCAAATACGCAGAATGTTTTTATCAAGACACCATCTCTAGGAATGTTACCATTCAAGGCTTGATAACTCCATCTTAAACTTTATATATATATATATATATATATATATATATATATATATATATATATATATGCCACTGGCTCCTATAAGAAACATATCCACCTATTGACAGGTTTTGTTTTTTATCTTGTGGGGGTAACATGCCACACCCTCCTCACCAGCAGAAAAGCTAGTGGGAGATCTGGTTTAGATATCAACTACCCATCCATGCGGCAGATTGTACTGGGTTACATGTAACAAGCCTGACCTGACCTAATTTGAAAAAAAAATAGTTTTTATGTCATTGTTAGCTGTGGCTGTTTGAATTTCAAATCATTGCTGTTTGCTGTAAACTTCATGCTACTGACTTATTTATCCTTTTTAATCCCAGCTTTGTTCTGTCAGAAGTGATGTTATTCATTTTTTTTATTTTGTTCCTTTCTGGCTCAAGCCGTCAACAATTTGAATTACAATTTCTAAATAATTTTTGAACATTTTATTTATAGATTTTCCTATTTATTTCGTTTTTCTCTTTTTCAGCACAAAATCTTTAAAAAAAAAAAAATTTTTTTTTTTTTTATTTTATTTCTTTTTTAGAAAGATTAAATTCAGTTAGGAGTGATTTATTTTTTTATTGTTTTTTTTAAGCTTGGCAATTCTGTCATCTAGATGGTTTCATTTTTTTCTTTCCAATTCCATCAATCTTTTTGCAAGTTTCTTTGGTAACATGCTACAATGGTTACAGACATTATCTTTAGTCACATGAATTTAACTCTTTTTTTTTTTTTTTTTCCTCTATGTATGCAGTATTTGCTATCCTGGTTCAGTTCATCCTTTTCTCCTTTTTCACAGAATTGGTCCTAATATTTTATTATTTGCATGTTCACTAAATTGTTTTTAAGTTTTTCCTTCTATATCAGAACCAAAAAACAATGTTATTTTTGTACCTGATAGTTTATATGAATGTTTGTGACCCGCTTGATTTTTCCCTTTGTTATTAATTTATACATTTTGAAAGTCGCTTCTTGGTTTCAATATGTTCACTTATTTTCCTCTCTGATTTGTTTTTGTTTTTTTTTTTCTTCTATTTCTTTCTCTCTCTTCACTGCCTCTGCATCTTCCAGGGAAAAAACCTAAAAAAGAAAAAGGCAGCAGCAACAATGGCTCAACGCGTAAGAACAAAACCAACAAGGCAAAAAACGGTAAGAAATGAAGTATGTAAAACCATTACAAATTCTTTTCTTTTTTTCCTTTTTCCTTTTCCCTTTTTCTCCCTCCCTTCTCTCTCTTTTTTCTCCCTCCCTTCTCTCTCTTTTTTCTCCCTCCCTTCTCTCTCTTTTTTCTCCCTCCCTTCTCTCTCTTTTTTCTCTCTCTCCCTTCTCTCTCTTTTTTCTCTCTCTCCCTTCTCTCTCTTTTTTCTCTCTCTCCCTTCTCTCTCTCTTCTTCTCTCTCCCTTCTCTCTCTTCTCTCTCTCTTCTTCTCTCTCTCTCTTTCTCTCTTTTCTCTTTCTCCTCTCTCCTCTCTTTCACTTCTCTCTCTTTCACTTCTCTCTCTTTCACTTCTCTCTCTTTCACTTCTCTCTCTTTCTACTCTTTCTCCTCTCTCTTTCTCTCCCTTATTTTCTCTCTTTTTTTAATCTCTCTCTTTCTCCCTCTCTTTCTCTCTCTCTGGTTGGAAAAAAATTTCTTGCTGTTTGTAGAATATAAAATTTATTTACAAACCACAAGAATTTGCCTTAAACCCAGGCAATTTTTCCATGTTTGATATTGTAAAACTAAGAATGTTTACTTTGCCTTAACCCTTTAGTCTTCAATCCATCCTGTAAATATCGGCTCTCAATGTTCAACCTACTGTAACTAACCCCATGTATACTCGACTATAATACATTACATCATCGAAGGAAGTCAGGCAAACAGTGAGACTTTGAGAGCTGATATTTATGGGGTGGATTATTAGTGACATAGATTTACCATTTCCCTTTCAGTTGATTTACTTCTTTGACTATTTGTATTTTGGGGGGCATTTTGTATAAATTTTCATTTTGTTTTGATGTGAAATTTAATATGTAAATAATTTATATCAATTTTCTGTGTCTGCAACTGTTCATCATGTCTTTATGACTTTGTCAATCACTGAAGTTAAGCATTATTGTGTCCCGTCAGTACTTAGATGGGGGACTGCTTGGGAAGCTACTGTAAGCAAACTCTTACAATACAAAATATGTTTTGGCTTTAAATATCCCTCAAAGTATTTATAAACTGTAAAAAAAAAAAAAAAATCAATGAGTTTGGCAAAGGTCAAGTTCTTTTCCTGCAGTTTGTTGTTGTCCTGCTGTTCATAGATGAGAATTAAAAATTCCAATATCCTGTCATGATATTTACAAGTGGTGGGTTGAGGAAATAGAACAGATTCTCAGTGACTTTTACTGAGCAACTCAAGAATGCGAAAGTTATATATCAGCCCATTTCAGGAAATAAACACAGGAAGAATATCTACATAAATGTCATCAAGCCAGTCTTCAGAAACTTCAACTTACAGGCTGACTACTCTTGATTCAGTTTGAAATTCAAACAAATATCACCTGAAGAAGGCTGAAGCATACAACAGTTGAAATGTTGTGAATGTGACAATAAAGATGAGGACAACAGTTCGAACAATGTAAATAGTGTAAATAGTTACAATACCTCATCTCAGAAATGTAGACAGATGTTAAAAGGATTAATAGCGATAATATTGTATTTTTTTATGTATAATACGAATTGTGTATAATATGACCCTGTGTTTCTGAAGCTAAGAACAGAGAATAAATTACATCCTTGAGTATAGTACGAACACATGTTACTGAAACTAAAAACAGGGAATACATTACATCCTTGAGTATAATACAACCATGCAGTACAGCTATACTTATGTAAAAATTTCTCCTAATTTCCATTTTTAAATTTATTTTTAAATTTTTCAGGAAAGGTGCTAACTAGATATACATTTTAAGGTTTTAATTAATCTAATCTTTTCAATTAATTAACCTAATCTTCTCCATTTGATATGACTTTATTATATTTCTATATATATATAAATAAAGTATGAAAATTAAAAAAATATCTTTCATTAAGAATGAAGAGAAACAAATATTACTAGGTTTAAGAATGAAGATAGACAACAGATATTGCCAGATTATTAAATACCTTTCATAAACAATTGTTACTAACACGTACCTATTTTGTATTTTATTATCTGTTGTGTTAACTGAGTGTATTTGCAATATCTCTACGTCAAATAAGAGTTGTTTTTTTTTTTTAAAACTGAGTAACAATTTCTGAAAATGTGTACTTGTATATAATATGATCCCTGCTTTTTTTTTGCATTTAATTTACATTCAAAATTTCTCGTATTACTCACAAAAAAACATGATGATATTCTTGTTAATAACCCTAATTAGTCCTTATTTTAACTTTGCATTATTTGTACACACTATTTTCCTTGGTTGAACAGTTAGAACATTTAACAATGAGTCCTGGGTTCAAATCTCACCATGGTCAATTTGTCAATGAAGTGAGATCTTGATGTCAGTTTGGGGAGACAATCCCAGCATGCAACACTGTTAGGAAATGCTGGAAAACCTTACTTTGGGTTGATACAAGTCTTGTGAATGAAATTGGGTTAACAAAACCATTTGGGATCATTATTTACATGTGGACTATTGTCCTCATCTTTCAGCTGTTGTGCCCTTCATCCTTCATTAGGTGTATGTTGATCCAGTTAACCTACATGGAATTCTGAACTGAATCTTTTATTTAATCTATGGGGGAAGACTGTTCTCATTCCACTGCCTGAGTCAAGGGATATCACATCTAGTTCTTACTTTTAGTACTACTCAGCCAGTTTCTATTGAGGCCAAGTACACACTGCCCAGTTCAGGGATTGAACTCACAATTACTTTGTCACCAAATTCACAAATCAGGGCTTTACTAGGCTATTGTCTTGTAGTAAATAATGATAACTCTTCATCCAAGAAATTCAGTGAGAAATGTTCAGGATCAATTGATGTTTATGCTGACATGAAGTCATAAGTAATCATAACTGAATGTTTGAGCATAATGACTTTGTTCAACTGCCGATTATACACTCTCTCTCACTCAAACACTATAACTAAGGTGTGCTCAGTATAGTTTCAGTATAAGTCTCAGGTAAGCTCTGTGGGTGTTGAACAACCACAAAAGTGCCTGAGCAGGTATCTGCAACAGGGATTAACTAGCCACCCTAGCTGACAGGTGTATTCAGAAATGAGCAGCCATCCATTATTATTATTATTACTTCCCTTTCCACTAAAAATGGTAGCCTTCAACTGCAGCTACTTAGCTGGTTGTTTTTGCTGTTGCCATAACAGGATTTGACAACAACGCTGTAAAAGTTCGAATATGCTATAGTTAAATAATCATGTGGTAAATGAAGTTGCCTACAGCGACATGGCAGAGTGAAGAACTGCAAAATTTTCCCCTAGGCAGCAGCTGTGTCAAAATATCTTTGCTTCTGGGTGCTGAAAACACACGTACAAAGTTCGAAATAACCCAAAAAGTTGCAAATAATCAAAATTTATATTTTAACTAATGTTCACCTAATACTAGGCTCGAGAGCCACTCAAAGTTGGGTTATTGTCAAAATGTTTATGAGTGAAAGAGTGGGTGGTAGGAAGTGAAGATTATGAGGATATATGGAGAATAGATCCTGACTGAATCTTGATTTGAGGAGGTTCAGATTGTAGTGTTTGGGGAAGCATCCACACAGGAGCCTGTTAGACAAAGTGGCTATTCTTGGGAGTGGGGGTCAAACTTTCCCATTTTTATTTGGAATATGGAGGAAATGAGGATCATTCAACTCCATGGAAGTAACATGGCAAGACTTAGCTGTAAAGGTCTGAATTGGTGGGACAAAAGAATGGCGCACTCATTTGAACATATACTGTGGGAATTGCGATAGGCTTGCAATGTTGCATCTGTAAGAAAGGGGATGCAGAGTTGGGAATAAATCTCAACAATAAAGCCACCCACCCAACAAGACTGTATAAATAATTTTGAACTCTACCAAGACTGGAAAGTGAGGATTGTGCTGTTCCAGCCCAATCATGCTAGGCTGTCAAAAGTAACCCAATATGGCAAACCTGTATAAGCATTAAAGCTGAAAGTTGTTGATGTTGCTGAAGATATTTCCTACAGTTATAAAATTATTGTAAATCAACTTGTAATATTGATTTTTTAAAGTGTTTAGATGAATTGAAGTTAATTCTCATGTAACTACTACTCTGTCCCATAATAGTTGTAACGTTTGATTGCATGTTTCATATACTAAAGGTAACAGCTATTTTGGGACGGAGGTAGTATTTTAGTTGGAAATCACAGAGCCAAGTTCTAATTCCAGTCAGGTTCGTTATATTCACTTATGTGCAAATACACTTCAGAATAGTATGACTCCACCTCTTCTCCTCCCCAGCTATAGGTTAATTAGTAGGATTTGTATCAGTAAATCATTATCTTCAAAAAATTCTTACAATCTAAAAATATTTTCCGGCTTTAAATTACCCACAAAAAGGGGTTGATAAATCATAAAAATGAAATCAATTAATCATGGCCGGGCCTTATATTACATTAAATATGATTCCTCTCTTTTTCAGGCGAAGGTTCACCTGATAGTATAACAAATTATGAAAATATGTCTCTTGGTAAGTGAAATTCAAAATCAGCTTTTGTTAAGTATTGTACTGTGGTGTAACATGCTGTGGACAAGTTTACTCCTGACCAGTTTTATGAGATTTTGTTTTGTATGAAATGTCCAACTTAGTTATTCCTTTATTGCAAGATCATTGCTTTTTTTTTTTATACAGAAAGCAATCGGCTGACTGCATTCCAAAGTGAAGAACATATTAATCTGTTGGACATTGCAAGCTTAGAACAAAACTACATTCAAATAGTCTAGTGAGAAATATAAACTCTGTCCGGAAAGTGTACGACCATTTTGTTAATATCTTGAAAACTGTTTACCCAGCCAATTTGGCATCCAGTCAGAGGCGAACTTAACCATGTATGAGCAAACACTCTCCTGTGGGGTTACTCAGTCAACAAGTGAGCTTGTGTAGCTTGGGACCGTTACATTCATCATGACAATCTACCTGCCTGCTCGTTGTTCACATGCAGGGTTGGTTTGTGTTTTGTTTTTGTTTTTGGGGTTTTTTTTGGCAAAACATTGTGCCACCATCACCCAGGTATGTCATACCCCTGTACAGTCCAAATTTGGTTTCCTACAGTTTCTGGCTTTTCCTAAAGCTAAAAATGCTATGGGGAGGGGGATTTCAGACCATGGATGAGATTAAGGAGAATGTGATGAAGCAGTTGGGGCTGATCCTGAAAGAGGATTTTGCAGATAGTTTTGAAAAGTGGATGCTAGTGAAGACTGAAAGGAAGTACTTTGAAGCATGGAGACAAAGGTGTCATTGCCTTACATGGACTTCTTTTTTTTTTTCTTTTTAATATTAAGCATCTAGGTTCTAAACAGACATCATAGACTGTAAGACTGGTAAATTAGAATATTTAGCTAATTATTAAGGCATTCTGTAATGATAGCATGCTTATTTCAAGAAGACAGACCTGCTTTTATACTATGAAGTTCTTTTCTGTTTTGCGTCTTTTATTAAATAACATGTGACACTTATACAAGTATGACACCACCTCTTCTCCTCCCCAGCTATGGGTTAATTATTATTTAATAAATTGAAAGAAGGAAAGAAAGAAAGCAAAATATCATCAATATTAAAGAACACATTTGTCTTCCAGTTTGCCTTGGGAAGATATGACAATACAATGAATTTCTTCCTTTTGAGAATAATCCAATGTCTAAAAAAAAAAAAAAAAAAATGTCTTCTATGATCAAAAAGTTTCTTAAATGAATTGGTTTGTTGTTGTGATGTGGCCAAAATGTTGCAGTTTTATTAAAATGATGCAGGTTATTTTACAAGGTAAAAGTCATTGGAGGAAGAGAAAAAAAGTTCATGACAGTCGTTTCTGGTCTGTAAAATTTTATCCCTGTCTGTTTTATACAGTTAAATGATAATATGGATTTGGCTTAGCTAATATGATGGACAAAAAGTGAGAGCTCAGTTTAGCATTATACTTACATTGTAAATTGAAACCTTCTCTAAAAATGGAATTTTCACATGCCCTGAGGTTCCATTAGTGACCTGAGATAATTTGATGGCCAAAGATCTCAGCAACATTGACTTATTCAATGACAAAGACACTTTCTGAATAGTAGTAAGATAATGGATGTTGTTTTCTTCTACTACATTACATTTTGTTGTTAAATGCTTTCTGTCATTAAGTTACTTTGAAGATTACATGAATGATGTGAGTTGTCTAAAATGCATTGCCTTCCTTCATGGCTAAGAAGACTGATTGCTTATCAAGGGCAAGGGTGGGGAATTTCTTCTTTTTTTTTTTTAAAAAATGATTTGACTTTTTTTTTTCTTTTCAGAAGAGCGACAGAATATTCTTGCAACAGTAAGTCCAGTTTTTAAAGTTTTGCTATGAACAACCTTTATGATTTTTTTTTTTTTTTTTTTTTTTTTTTTTTTGGCAGTATTAAATAGTAATAGAAAATTTTGATTGTTTTTTAAACTTGAATACATGTATAGTAGTTTGTTTTAATTCATAACTAATTATTAAATACATAAACTGAAGCAAAACATTCAATAGAGTGCCAGGGTATACTAAACAGACTTCTGTAAAGAAAAAAACAAGAAAAAGTAAAAGATTTTCAACTCACCCCACTGAAATTCTCCACTGGAGGGTAATTCCTCCCCACACACTGAGAACCACCATGTTTAGATATTTGAGTGGGAGATATTTAGAGTGGAATAACATTGATTTAGACCAGAGAAAAAGACAACTTTTTATTTGCAATACAATAATGCCAGACTACACATCAGTTTGAAAAGCATAGTTCATGTGACAAATTTTGGTTGGACAATCATATCTCACTAAGCAAATGTTTTGGCCAGACAGTCCTGTCTCACCGTGCCGACGTCTTGGGCGGACAGTCCTGTCTCACCGTGCCGACGTCTTGGGCGGACAGTCCTGTCTCACCGTGCCGACGTCTTGGGCGGACAGTCCTGTCTCACCAAACAAATAGTCCAGATTTGATGACTTCCAGTCTCTGTTTGTTCAAAAAGATGAAATATGAACTATGCAGATATTTTTCTGACAACAATAACATTATCATTGCTGGAAAAAAAAAATGCATTGCATCTTCTAGTGCAAATTTCTAGAAGCTATCATTCATCTCTGGCAAAAAATGCATATCCAATGGTGATGAAAAACTTGCTCTATCCAGTGGTGCTATTGTGCTCCTTATATTTGTTTCCTTTTGTGGAAATAAATTGGAGGAATTACTTTCAGTGCATCCCTTGTAGGCATAAGTTCACCAAAAAGCTTGTTATTTTAAGTATGAAAATAATAAAATGCTTAAAATTTGATGAACCAAGTTTGTAACCTTGGACTAAAAATTGACTAATAAAAAGTAGTCCTTTGAAAGCCTTTGTGTTTTCTCAGCCATGAAACTGAAACAAAAGTGTAAATGATAAAGAAACCATTTATAATGCTGTAGCATTGCCCTTAAATTCTTTATTAGAAATCTATCTTGTTGCAAGGGTAAAGTGTTGTTCTTTAAGATTTTATCACTGAATTATTTTATTGTCTGAGAATTAATATTTTTAATATAAAAATTGTACAGGATTTACTAGATTTAAAGGAAAAAAATACTGCATACATGAAATTTTTATTACACTAAGAGGCTTACAGCCATGACACGTTAAAACACCAGTTCTCATCTGACCACCAAAGTTAAGCAACATTGAGCCTGGTCAGTACTAAGATGGGTGACCGCTGGGAATACCAGGTACTGTAAGCTTGGATGTGTAGGTAGTGTAATAGATAATGGCTCAGAATTGGAACTCAGAAAGCCAAGTTCCAATTCCAGTCAGGTTCGTTATATTCATTTACGAGTAAATACCCTTTGGAAAGGTATAAATCTACCACTTTAGTTAATTAGTAGAACTTTTATAATTATTATCTCCAAAAAATTCTTGCAATCTAAAACATTTTCTGGCCTTAAATAACCTGAAAACAGTTGTTAAACCATAAAAAAAACAAATCAAGCACTCATTACAATAAGGAAAAGAAAGAACCCTCAGCAGCAGTTATAGGGGCAAGATTTTTATTTTGCTGCCCCTTTTTTCTTTTGTTTCACAATTCATGGGATCCAATTTTGAAAAATAAAATTGCAGTCATGGTGCACTAGGGTTTCAATAAAATTTACTTTATTTTGTATAATTCCCAGTTAATTTTGAAAAAAAAAATAACACTTGTTGAAACAAAATAATTTTGTTCAGTGGGCTGATTTTATTTATTTTTTCTGATACTTGGATTATGAATGGATTCAGAAACATTTCAGTCTTGATAAAAATTGTAGTAGAAAATCTTTCAGTTACCAAATGAACAATATGAGAGAAAAATCTAAAGATAGTGCGTTGGAAAATTTTATTAGGAAATTAAAATTAGCAAAGTTCTAGCTGAATATCTTCAAACAATATTCAAAAATCATTAGGAAAGGCACAATCAAATTTATTTTATAATCTTATATCTCTATGTCAGCCATTTTGATTCTTATGTATTTAAAAAAAAAAATACAGAAATGGCTTTTCAAGTACAAATTACAGATCAGCTATGTGAATCTGTGTTCTTTTTTTATAAAGCCAATATATGATAATACCAAAAGTTGTGAATTTCACATTAATTTTATCTTTCAACTTAATGATTGAAATAACATGTCTTGGTTGAAAAAAATAATTTTCTTTTCTGTGTCTTGTCTCTTCAGGATTTGGGTGATGTTAGCTCTCCATAATTTCTTGTCCTCTCTAGCTCTCAGCAATGTTTGACCTTTTACCATACATCTTCTTCTCTACATTCACATAAAATTATTAGGTTGGTTACTCAATGTCTCCTTATGCACCTTGATATTTTTATCTTTTTGCATTTTTTTTTATCATTTCGCCCCAAGAAAGGCAATAAAGCCACTAAGATGCAAATCAGTACTGAGTGTGAGAGAATATAAGACAACGAAAAACATTAAGGAGAGAGGACAATAAAAGAACAAGAATTAAGAAGACAGAATATAGCGATTGACATTCATTTACATTTTTGAAGACCAGAGTTGACTGGGAAGCAAGAAGCCAGAAGAGAAATCTATAAGCAAGAAATGCAACTGTTAGCATAGAACTTACAGCTGTATCTAGCTATTTCAGCTGTAAATTGAGGAGATCTTGCCCCCAATCTAGTACTGCACTTAAATTCATAAAGTCTAGGTGCCATTGAAAAAAGTTCATCAGCTCAATTCATCATCATCATCATTCGACCGTAATCAGGATCATCGGGCCAATGTGAATGATCCATCCTTTAGTTCAATAGTATTTGCTATGCCAGGGCTACATACAGTTTAAGTGTTAGAGAGTATTAAGGAAAGATAGGACAATAAAAGTGCAAAAATTAAGACAGTAGAAGATAACGATTGACGTTGTATTTCAATTTTGGAAGATCAAAGTTAACTGGGAAGCAAGAAGCCAGAAGAGATTTCCACAAGCAAGAAGTGCAATAGAAAAAACTGTTAGCATAGAACTTACGGTTACATCTAGCCATTTCAACTATAAAATGATGAGATCTTGCCCCCAATCTAGTACTGCACTTAAATTCATAAAGTCTAGGTACCATTGAAGAAAGTTCATCAGAACAATTACCATGAAAATATTTTATAGAAAAAGCACAGGGAAGCTACGTTATGGTGGTGGGAATGTGACTGAAATCGAGATGCCAGGTCAGGACCAATAACATTGCAGATTCTTTCTATTTTATCTGGAATTTCTAAATACATAGCAGAAACACTTGACTAGATGTGCCAGCAAATATTCAATGCATGGACAAATGATAGACTTATAAATGTGGAAGATAGATTCTGAATTCTAGAAAAAATTGCCTCGTACGAAACGGTGAACTAACTTTCCTAGCAGCAGAAAACATTAGACCGAGAAGGTGCAACAAGTCACTCTCCTGGAGTTTAGCATCAGCCATGCTCATGGAAGGTAAAAAGAGTTCTTTCGGACGATTAAAAAGAGAGTAGTTTCATTTTGGTGGCATTAAAATTAACTAGCCATTCCTTGCCCCAGTTAATAAATTGTAGATCTTTTTTTTTTTTTTTTTTTTTCTTTTTTTTTTTTTCTTTTTTTTTTATATCAGAGGCTAATATTCTGTAAGTATTAAATTCCCTAAGCCCTCCTTCCTCACTATGTAACTCAGGAATTTCAGCTGATTTTCAGTCCATGATATTCTCAGCATCAGTCTGTAGAACTGTATCTTGGTCATTTCAAGTCTCTTCTTCCTCTGTAAGGAGATTGTCTAGCATTCATTGCTTTATAGAAGGGTAGATATGACATAGCAGTTTAGAACTGTTTTGCTTTGTTTCTAATGAAATTTTTTGTATCTTTATACTTTGCTTAGCTACCACAAGGCATTTTTTTCTTTTTTTTTTTTTCTTTTTTTTCTTTTCTTTTTTTTTTTTTTTTTTGCAGAGTTTAAAAGTTGTTAAATCTGTTTGGTTCCTGGAGAAAGTAAAATTGATATTCTGTTTCTATTTAATTTTCTCTTTTTAGTGTTGTGGAGTCATATCAGAACACACAAAGAAAATGTGTACTCGTAGCTTTCGTTGCCCTCAGCACAATGATGAACAGAGGCGGACAGTCCGACAATTCTTGCTCAACAATGACAACGCCACAGCACATGAGTAAGTACTCAGTAATCTCCCCATCATTTTCTTTCTCTCCCATCGGGATGTGCAGGTGGTGTAATGGATACTGGCTAAATAAACCACAAAGGGTTGATAAGCCATAAATTTTTGTGTGCATGTTTTTTTTCCTTCCTGTTAAAGCCCCAAAATCAAAAGATTACCAGCTCACTATTTTAATAACTTTTAAATTTAGATTCTCAGAACATTATGTACCCTGACTAGGTCAGACTAATACCCTTATTTTACTTGCTATCATCACAACATTTTGGTCAATGTATTTTCTGGTCTTCTTCAGGTGTCTACTGTAGATAGTAACCTTCTAAGAATTTTCAGTCAAACCCTTTATTCGATCCACAGGTGGAAATTGAATCTTATTCTCTATTATCTTGTATCAATTGTGTCTATCTAGTTAATTCATGTTTGTCCTGGCAATAAATTAGATCCAGCAGCCAGGCCTCCAATCAGGAGATTGCAGGTTTTGGGGAACATGGAACCATCTCTTAATTGCCATTGTTTCCAGGTCCACTCTGACCTGGGGTAACAGCACCTGTTAGGGTCCCAGCTATAGGTAAATAGTGAGATCCCAAACAAAACACTATGAAAGTATAAAAATACCAGCAATACATTTTATATAAAACAATACATATTTATAGTAAAATTACTAACAATACATTTTTAAAGCAAAATAACCAGTTATACATTTTATCTGTAGTTGAAAGTGATGTAATGGAATAACCTGTCACTCCTATGAGTAACTACACTATAGGTAGTAACTACCTATAAATATCTGTAAGTCAACAGAGTACAGAGTCTAGCTGGGATCTGTTGAGTACAATTCAGACTTACGAAAGAACTACCGACCTTCCAATAGTAGCACTCAATACTGGATTGACTTGCGACGACCTCATGCATAACTGTTACCTTTATCCTTATTGTATTGGTTTTTAGAATAAACATTTACTTATTTTATCCACCATGTTTGTCAAGTATATATTCCTATTAGCACAGAATATAACAGAAAGCATACAATTGTGTTCAAAATATTTACATTTCGGCATCAAGTAACCCATACAAGTTGATAAGCTGCTAGATGGAATCAAACAATCAAATGAAAGAACTCTTTCATAATCCATATAATATCCTACAATTTCTTAAATCAACCTGTATTCCAAAATATAAATTCAACAAAGCTACAACATAAAACACACATATTACCACCTCTAGTAATCATGTCCACACAAATATGTATATGCACAAAAGCTGAGTATCATCTACCATGTATTCAATTGTGAAAGCAGAATAACATATATCATATTTTTATTACTGCAAAGCTCCCAAGAAAATTAAATGACCCATAAAGAGTTGATGTCATTAAACAAATCAAATCAAATAAAAAAAAAAACATCCTTTGTCTCTTCCACCGAACCAGAATATGTCTTTTTGTACTACCCTACCCAGGGAATGAATGAACTAAGTCACTTAGCCTTATAGATAAAAGGCATTGGTTATGTGACTTATATAACACAGCATTTTAATTAAAGTATTGTTTTTTGCCAAACATTAGGGTGAAAAGTAAGTTTCCCTATGTTAATTTCAATAGATGGGTTACAATTCATAATGGTTACCTCTTTCTCAATTTGGAGAAAAAAAACAATACTCTTGTTTTCTTCTTGCAGTCATGAAAAAAGATAATAAACTCTAATGACTTGGTTTCCTCTATAGGATTGTAAACAGACTAGCCATCTTCTCCCTCTTAGTAATACTTGCATTAATTTCTGACAATGACTTTCTCTCTGATTTTTATTGCTCAACATATAAATTGAGTGTCAAAGCTGACAACAATGTCAGGTCAAAAATTGCAAAAATTCTTTGATTAAATTAGATTCTACTTTTAATGTTACTATGATGATTTTTATTGATAGTCCTATGAACAGCCCCCTTCTTCTTGCCTCAAGACCAACTTTAACCAAGTGTAGGCTATTACAAATTTTCAGCGAAAGGAAAATCAAATTGTACCTTTTGTACACTCTGGGATTTAATATTTTGTATAATCTTTCTTGGAAAATTGAAATAAGTATTAAATGATCAACTATTTTTTTTAATTATTAATATATTAATGATATCTATTGATAATGTACAATTTTGGTATTTACTTACTTTCTATATCCATGTTTTAGTATTCATTATGCATGCAGTTGTTAGAATGAATGAAATTTTTTCTTAAATAATCTCATCTGTGATATCATGGCTTGTCTAAACAACAATTATATATTTGGACATCTAGACTGTAATTTAATCCTTTGAGGCTGGAAGCACCTAAATGTACCTGTAATCTGATTTCAATATACAGTGTTAACGTCTATCACATAATCAACTTGAAGCACTAGAAATCTACAACTTTTACAAAGTTGGAGATTTCCTAAAAGCATATCTCATAACTAGTAATACCAAGGAAGCTAAATTTGGTATCATTTGAAAGTAAAATCAGTTTACTTTTGTATAAAATCAACTTATTGCTTTTTAAAAGATTTTTTTTTCTTTAGATATATCAATTTAATTGCACTGATATCACATATTCAGTTTTTTCAACAATTCGGTCAGGATTCCAGGGATTTAAGAATTGAAATCTCTTAAGGGCTGACAGGGCTAAGAAGTCACTTCTTGCAGATCTTCCTACAATCAATTGACTCACCCAAAAATAAACTGCGTTCTTTGTTAATTCTGAAATCTATTTTTGTCATTCCTTCTACCTTTACTTGTTTGCAACCTAAACTTGAGACAAATATTACCCACCAGGAATGTAACATATCCCTAATCCCTGAATATTATAGATTTATACTTACTTGGTCAGGACTTAACAATTGAAATCTCTTAAGGGCTGACAGGGCTAAGAAGTCACTTCTTGCAGATCTTCCTACAATCAATTGACTCAGCAAAAAATAAACTGCGTTCTTTGTTAATTCCTAAATCTATTTTTGTCATTCGTTCTGCTTTTAATTCTTTGCAGACTAAAATTGAGACAAATATCACCCACCCCACAAGGAATGTAATGCATCCCCTATCCCTGAATATTATAGTTTTATACTTACTTAGTCAGGATTTAACAATTCTCTTCTTGCAGATCTTCCTACAATCAATCGACTCACCAAAAAATAAACTGCGTTCTTTGTTAATTCTGAAATCTATTTTTGTCATTCCTTCTACCTTTACTTGTTTGCAACCTAAACTTGAGACAAATATTACCCACCAGGAATGTAACATATCCCTAATCCCTGAATATTATAGATTTATACTTACTTGGTCAGGACTTAACAATTGAAATCTCTTAAGGGCTGACAGGGCTAAGAAGTCACTTCTTGCAGATCTTCCTACAATCAATTGACTCACCAAAAAATAAACTGCGTTCTTTGTTAATTCTGAAATCTATTTTTGTCATTCGTTCTGCTTTTAATTCTTTGCAAACTAAAATTGAGACAAATATCACCCACCCCACAAGGAATGTAATGTATCCCCTATCCCTGAATATTAGTTTTATACTTACTTAGTCAGGATTTAACAATTGAAATCTCTTTAGGGCTGACAGAATTAAGAAGTCTCTTCTTGCAGATCTTTCACATAAAATCAACTCATAAGATTTGACTTTTCAATGGTTTTGAGTTTATATCAATTTTTCAACAATTTGATCAGAAATTCTAAGATTTAACAGTCAAAATCTATTAAGGGCTGATAGAAAGAATTTGGTTCTTGTTGCAAACTGTTAAAAATTGGTAATTAAAAAACTAATAATAAAAAGTTTTATTGTTAGTTGGTTTTATTTGTTCATGGTTTAATCTGTTATGAAACTTGAAGATTTTTTTAGGTTAAAAGCCTAACCTAAAATTCTGTGGCTTCATTAAATTGTTATTTTTTTTTCTTTGTTTTTGTTTCTTTGCCTATTAGTTTTCAAATTTCCTAATATCCAATCCTAGTAGAAACATTTCACAATTCATTGTAATTGCTGGTATAAAAACTCACAGGCTTCTCTCTCACATCCTTTGTGCTTGCTTTGTTTTCTTAATCAAATTCTATATACTAACAAAACAATGCTAGAATTAGAAATTTTCCTTTGTTTTCTAAAACTGACAAACTGGTTTAACATCTTAAGATTGCATTTTTTTTAATTTTTTTTTTTAAATTAAAAAGAAACTTTAGCTGCAGCATTCTTAATTGGCTTCTTTTTTTTTTTTTTTTAGCCATGCTGTGGAAGCAGATGATGTTCAGGTCGACATAGACAGTTTTGAAGATGGAGATGTACAGACTCTACGAGACTCTTTACATTGGGAAGCATCACCTCCAGTTGATTCCACATCATCCAGTAATGGTAAACACTTGCTCTTCTAAAATTAAATATAAGCTTTTCCATTCTTTTTACCAGATATCTTTACAAGCCACATTAATGAGACCAGTGTTCTAGAAACCTCTGAGCCAAAGAGGCTAGCAAAATCATTGTCAGTCTCGTGACTGGGTGTGGTTGTGAGGTCACTGTGGAGCTGCACATTTGACCAGGTTGACAGGCAGAGAGATATCATGCTTTGCGAAGGTAGACCTGGCAGAGCCTCTCCAATGCACTTGCCCAGAAACTATTTTTATGCACCCTCTCCAATGCACTTGGCCAGAAACTATTTTTATGCACCCTCTCCAATGCACTTGCCCAGAAACTATTTTTATGCACCCTCTCCAAATAGACCCTGCCAACAACCGAAAGGGACAGGTGCACATTTTTGTAATGATTTTTCCAATGTTAGCCCCTTTTCAATCTGACAAGTAACAATTTTAGTATTTTCTTTTTTATACTATTGAGACCTTCAATAAGGTCTACGCTTTAGATCCAATGTGCTTTTAGATTAATGACTTCATGAGGCCGTCAGTAAGCACAACTCTTTAGATTCAATGTGTTTCTGAACAAAGTATTTTTTTCCTCAAGGCATGTAATAAAAATATTTCAGCATTATTTTAACAAGCAACTGGGTTTATTTACTGAAATTAGCAGCAGATATCATTAATACTAATTTTTGTGTTTTATGTGTCTCATTATGTTCCAACATGTTACATCACCCTGAAATAGCCTTTTTTTTTTGTCATTATTCTTTGCCATTTCTCCAAAGAGCAATGAGTAATGTGTTAATTATTTGTGATATTTTTTCTCACTGAGTAATCTTCAGCTAAGTTCATATTATCCAATAAATATCTGCTCTCTTTGTTTAATGTAAAAAAAAAATTAAATACTCCTCTATCTGCCCCTTAGCCCATTGTAAAAAAAAAAACAATTTCTGCCCCTTAGTCCTTTTTTAAAAAATAATTTCTGCCCCTTAGTCCAATGTTAAAAAAATGTCTACTCATCATCTGTTGTCATATTTTCATCAATGTCACATGATCAAACAACAACAGGTAATATTAAACAAAGTCAACATGTGAATCAAGTGGCCAAGTAAGGTCATGTTGCCAGGTGCTGGTGCGGATTTGACCAGAAAGCACACAAATACACACACACACACACACACACACACACACACACACACACACACACATATATATATATTTATCACTTTACATGTAGTATAGGGGGGAGCTGCAAGTAACATTGCTGGAAAAAAGGGGGATTTCTTGCCTGTTCTACTTCTCTTTCTCTTTTCAGCATCTGAAATAAACTAAGCCACAATCAAATTGGGGCTGTTGTGGGTGTTTGTTTATGCTGCTACACTATACCCCCTTTTTTCTTTTCTTCTAATCATTTTTTTTTTTTTTTTTTAGGTTCTCGTAAACGTGGCGGTCCAAGCAAGCCATTAAAGGCCTCAGTCACCAAAAAGAAGAAAGTAGTTAAGCAAACAACTCCAACCTCGACCCCAACAGCCAGTAGCAACCATCCCTCCAACAATCCTGTTGGTGCCAGCTTATATGACTTTGTATGATCCTTCTGATATGTAGGCTGACCACGCTCTTATCTTCATTGTCATCAGTGTGTTTACTATTCAGTCTTATAATACATCGATTCATGACATTCGCTTCAGGGATGGAGACCCTTTGTTGTCATCGTTGTCTTCACAACCTCTGACCTACCATCAGACTCTTACTACTACAATGGTGCTGATGTTGCTGCTATTATATGTACACACATTCATGTATGCATGCAAACGTGTGTGATATAAAGAAAAACAAAACAAGAAGGGGAAAACATATTCTCTCTATCTCTCTCTCTCTCTACCCCACTCCCACAAAAAATCATTTTTTAGGACAAAAACAGTCATTTTACCAAAATAAAATTTGTCAGAAATAAAACCTGACTCAAGAGGGGGGAAAATATCACCAAAAAAAGGCGGGGAGAAAAAGATTTTTTTTTTTTTTCCTTCTCTCCCCGCCCATCGTTTCAACTATGCCTAATATTGTGAATATACATTATTTGAAACCTTTGAGGATCATTCAGGGTTTTTTTTTTTTTTTTTTTTAAGGCTAAGGAGAAAGCCACATTCTGAATTAGAATTTAATTATCAACAAAATCTTCTTTCAACAGAAAGCAAAGAAGTTATTTTTATTGCTTTTTTCCTGATTTATGTTGTTTTAACATGTTGATTATTTTTTATGGTTCATGCCTTTTTATTTTTTAGTTACAGAATAAGTGAGGATATATTTATCATTATAATTATTCTATTTATTATAATTTTTATTTTTATTATGCTCCTTAAATAGATAATGCTGTCATTTTTTTTTTTTTTTTAATATGGTTTATTCGCAATATGATGCATAGTAAAACAGTTTTCTCCGTTCTTTTTTTTGTGTCAGCCTGCGTGTGTGTGTATGTGCGTGTATATCGTATATGCATGTGTGTGCGTGTGTTAATCAAGTTAAGAAACTCTCAAATGCAATGCCAGCCAATTTTTATATATATATATATATATATATATATATATATTTTTTTTTAATTTTATTTATTTATTTTTTTGTTTGTTTTCACGTCTCGATCATTTTACTTCAAATGGAACAGGTTTTGTATTTGTCTGTCTTTTGTGTTGTAGATTCTGTGGGAGAAGTAAAAAAACAAAAAAAAAACTAAAAACAAAAAAAAAACAGCAAAAAGCAACAAAAAAATAAATAAATAAACATTTGAAAAAAAACCCAAAAACAATGACAAAGATCAGCAACAGCATTATTTAATATATTAATTAACATATTTGCCAGTTGTTAAGATGCAACCAATACAAAGCAGTTAAGTTTTTACACAGTATGTGAACAAAAGAAAACTAACCTTTTTTTTTTTTTTTTTTTTTTTTTTTTTTTTTTTTTTTCTTCAAAATCCCCCACAAAGCCCAACCCACCCCAAAAAATGAATCATTATCTGTTGGGTCTGAGACAATCTTCAGCAGGAAATGTACAGTTTATTTCAGTGTGTCTTATTTTAATTTTAATTTTTCTTTACTGGTAACTGCTCCAACAGCCACCAGAAAATGAACTTATTATATTGATTACCAGGATCCAATTGAAAATTCTGAATTTTGATGGTTATTTGATATTCTGCTAGAAAAAAAATAGCCAATTTGAATTTATTTCTTGAAATCAGTAAAGTAGAAATACCAAACTTTCTTTTCCTCACCTCCCTCAATAAATTATACTTTTTTTTTTTCTTTTGTGAGATTGGGAGTTAGTTGTGGTCAACGCAGTCCCCCCCCTCCCAATAAAACTTAAAATAAAAAAAACAAATAGTGAAGTACTACTTAGCATCCTGACTGATGATTACTGTTTAGTTTTGAGGGGGGCTGGATTTGGGGCTGGTGGCTGTTAACACTGTTCTTTTTTTTTTTTTTTCTCCCCACCCCACCGAAATAAAAATTAGAAAAAAATAGTGGGGTGCTACTTCACACAACCCTGATGTTCATTTTCTTTTCAGCAACTAATCAAGGATCCTGACTGATCATAACTGTTTATTTTTTTTGATGGGTGGGAGGTAGGGTGGGAAGCTGAATTTGGAGCTGGTTGTTGTTTAACACACAGTTCTTTCTTGTTTTTGTTTTTTTTTTGTTTTTTTTTTTCCTCACCCACTATAAATAAAATAATTAAAAAATAAATTGTGGGGTGCTACTTAGCACAACCCTGACGTTAATTTTCTTATACAGCAACCAATCAAGCATCTCAATTGATCGTAACTGCTTGGTTAGCATATAGTCTAGCCGTGTGCTAGATTACCAACTGATCCTAGGTGTAAACAGTATTGAAATTAACTCTTGCTACATTAAAGAAAGAAACAAAGAAGAAAGCTTTATTGACATTTTTCTAAAGGTATTATTTATTTTTATTGGAATTTAAAAAAAAGAAAATACTTGAAACACTCTTGTGTAGATATTGTGTACCAGGAAAGGAAACATATTCTGGGCTTCTTTTAACTAGAAACCTGAGGTAAGTAATTTTTGCGTTATTTACTGTCATTTTGTGAAAAATCGCTTCCCACATCATTTCTTATTAGTGCCATAATTATTTTATACTTTGTTTGATTTCTGACAACCGTACCTCATTGTAGCTGTTAAGGCTGTTGGCCGACTGCCCAGACGACTCGTATGATCTTAATCTCCATGTCGAACCAACAATGGAGAAGGCTAATGCTGTACAATATTCATAAATGGCACTCCGTCTTTTAAAGTTTTATATAAAATTTAAAAATTACATTTGTTCATGAATTTTTATAGATTTTTATTTATTTAAAAACTATCACTATGCAATTTTTCCCAAGTTCAATGATTTCCATTTTTAAGACTTCAGCCATATTGCCAATCAGGTTCTCTGCCTTACAAAAAAAGAAATTCATCTTCGGCAGCTTCATAACTGACGTTCAATATAGAATAATAATTATAAAAATGGACATTTAGGTCAACTCCCAATGGCAACAGTCTTGTTTCATTCTTATCTTCAGGCCATGTGTGCAGTGTTTTGGCTTGATTATATATGCTGGTCAGTAGTGCATTATGGGTAGAAGGTCAATTATAATTATTTATACTATTCATATTCAGACTATTGTCCTCATCTTTGTTTTTATCACAACGTTTTGGCAATTGTGCCCTCCAGCCTTCCTCAGGTATATATATATATATATATATATATATATATATATATATATATATATATATATATATATATAGAGGCACGTGGAGTAATGGATAGCGGCTTGGATTGAGGAATCGCAGAGGCAAGTTCGAATTCCAGTTGAATCCATTACATTCCCTTACATGCTAATACCCTTGGGAAAGGTATGAATCCTCTTCTTCTCCCTCCAGCTATGGGTAAAATAGTAGGACAGACTGGGTTCTATAGCCTTGGATGGCAACTGGTCTAGGAGAAGGACAACTCTGAATTCAAAACCTGCAGAGGGTCATTTGGGAACCTTGTGGTACTTAGTGCACCAGGTCTCTGTATTCGTCCCTTCAAAAAGTGTGGATGGTCCTGCATGAAGCCTTCACCACTATAATCAAATCTCATGTGCCGTTATTGAGCTGTTGGTTTCCTGGAAACTGATCTGCTTGACCCTCATACGTCGAAAATCGACATGAGAGTCAACGACTATATATATATATATATATATATATATATCAATCTGGGTAACTTAGGAATTCTGAACCCTTTATTTAATTTATGGGGATAGACTGTTCTCATTCCACTGCTCATGTCTAGAGATATCATCTAGTCCTCTTTTTCTTTTTTTTTTTTTTTTTTTTTTTTTTTTTTTTAGTACTGTTAGTCTGTTGTATTATCCTATTGGTTATTGGGTGGGTGGTAACAGTTATGCTTCAAATTAATCTAGAGACTATTTAATAGAAATAATTGTGGAGCTGAATGCAGTTATTTGTAGCTATTTGATATAACATTATGCTCATTATTTGTTATTTATTATTATTACTGGTGTAGCATACCTACAGAACAATAATGGGTATGTCCCCATTCACACAAATACAGTAGTAAATACTGTATGTTGGTCTGCAGTTGGAGATTTGTCTCCAGCTGTGCTGGCCAAACTCTCTGCCTCCGGGAAGAGAGGATCCCCAGACGACGCTATGTCGAAGGGCAGAATCTCGTCTTGGGAAACAGCTATCTGACCCCATTTTATACAGGGTCTACGGGAAATTTTTGACCGAGCCTATGAGATTGAATACCCCATATTAAATTTGGCCTTGTGCCACAGATGACTGCATGGAGCAGTTGGTAGATATCCTGCAGCTGGAAATTCAATGTGGAATTCATTTGACTCACTTCTATGCACTGCTGGCGAATTTTGTGTGTGTTGTTCTTGTCCTGAGTATTATCGTTCATTACCAACCTTCGTTTGATTATTCTATTCAGTAACTTTCCCTAGGTTACAATTAAATTTACTTGTAGTTTATTTAATTTGTTTAATTATTGATTTAGATTTTTTATTTTATTTTGTTTTACTTACACATACATTTGCTTTTAAATAAGTAACTGCAGAGCAAAGAACAAATGTCCCTTAAACAGCAATTGCTTGCAAAACATGGTAATATACCAAGTCATTGTAAAATCAGCAGATAACAAAGAAAAAATATACATCGGAGTAACTGGGTGTTGACCTCAATGTCCACATTTATATTTACATATGCTCTATCTCTGATATTGAGAACTTTAATCCATAAATATAGCATACCTTAAAATTATATTTTTATCATAGAATAATGATTATAAATTTACCTTTTGGCAAAATTATTGGTATTATTAAATATTTTTTACTGGTAAACACCAAGTATACCAATCGATGGGTTTAAATATCTTTGTGGTCCAAATAGACAGGCCAAAACAATTTTTTTTTTTTTTTTTAATCAACCAAGAAAATCATCCTTATTCCAACCATCCCTTTTAAGGAATATTCAAGTAATTTCCTCCTACCACTTAATTTAGGCTGTGAGCATTTTGGAATGAAGTATTTAATTACGGCTTTAATCCACATGAATTTTTAAATTAATTGAAATTTCCAGCCGCCTGCATCTATTTCAGACTCAACTGAAACTCATTAGGTCATGTCTGATGAAACCTGACTGCATATTTGTCAGTCTCCCCTGAGTTTGAAATAGACTGGCCATGAAAATTACTCTTTTGGGGGGGGGGTATCCACCCAGGACATTCTCATTTCATCACCCAGAATATACTCATTTCATCACATTTATTAAATATTCAAATGAAATACTTTGTCCCAGAATACTCATAGCCTAAATTAAAAAATAGGAGTCAATTTCCCGAATATTTGAGTGGAGGCTAGGATAAGAATGTCCAAGTCTGTCTATTTAGATAATTATTCTTTTATTTAAGATGAGAAGTGTTTTTTAAAGTTGCTAAGGTAGTTTTATTATAACATTTAACATTGGTATTTTATTATTTAATATATATATATATATATATAAAAACAGTTAGTCCAAAAATAACCTGGTAGAAGTGTTTCTTTGATATGTGTCTCCATGTTTTGTGTTTTTTTTTTTTTTTTTTTTGTTACAAACAAGAGTAATGGGGTTTGTTGATCGGATCAAGGGGAACAACTTTGTCTCTACTTGAATGCATCGTTGTTTCTTAACGGCAAATATGATAATTGATTGTCATGCAAGATGGCACATTGATGATTGTAAAAAGCTGCTGCTACCACTATGACGACAACTAAAAGCAAAATTTGCATTTTCCTTCCTTCCCAGGACTTCCCCCGTCACACACTTTTTGGATTCGAATTTACTTTTTTTTTTTTTTTTTTTTTTTTTTGTAAAATTTTGGTGGATTTCTTAGATGAAAATTATGCTTTAGATGAGTTTATTGAGCTGATAAGTAAAGATGAACCTATTTGTTTATAAGAGGTGTTTAGTTGTGGGTCTTATTCGTTCTTATGTGTTCCTGTTTTTTATTTTATCTGCTTTTGTTCATTATTCCTCTAGGTTTAAGCCACACAAAAAAAATGCTCTCTGTTATTATTCCTTCAGTGAATTAACAAAGATCCCAAATTTAAAAATGCTTGTATTTGTGCATACACATACATACTAATTATACAATACCTATCTATATTTCTGCATGTGTTGCATCACAACACATGCCCCCACCTTTTTTTTAAAGTGTTGTTTAAAAAATGACATTGCACCAGACCAGCAGTAACTGCAGACATAAAAAAAAAAGAAATTACGTTGTTTGGATGGATCTCAGGTATCAATATAATATTTGACTCCTTCCTTAAGTTTTGTACCATCAGATCATAAGTGATTGTACACCTATCCTCTTAGACCGGCCATCAAATATACACACACACATGAACACACGCTCTTTAGCCTGTGGTACTAATTATACAAAGGCATTTGGTTCATGATAACAAATTATACATCTTTTCATCATTAACACTCAATACCCCAGTGAAGAGTACATGTTGCAGGCAGCTTCTTTTTTTTTTTTTCTTCTTTTTTTTCTTTTTTTTTTTGTCCGTTTTTTTTCCCCCGCTTCACTGGTCCCCAAATAGTCTTGTGTTAATTTGCCGTATGCTTGCCGACACACTTTATGAAGCACTTTTGTACAGTTCCACAATCTGTGGTTTTTGGTTTGCTGGAAGCTTACTCAAAAGGTGAACAGATTATAAGCAGAGAAGTTAAATATCAATTACCAGCAATTTAATAACTTAGGCTGTGTCCAAAAAGGTCACAATCACTTTGTTGAGTTTCTACTAAGATCTTGATGTATTGAGAAAAGGTTAATTGCTATATTAGATGTATGTGTTTGTGAGTTGGTATTTCTTTCAGCCTGAAAAGAAAAGAAAAAAAATGCAACAAAGCTCTCTCACAGCAATAAATTATGCAAACTGGTTCAAGGTGTCCTGACCAACTGTTGGTAGATTTTGCAAACACTGGGTAGACTATGTTTGACTTATATATACTTTCAGCCAGTAGATGATATTGATGGATACTATCCCCAAACAAAGAACTTCTTATTACCATTGCATGCGTTTCATGCTTCTGAAGTCCCCCTGTTCAGAAATCAGGTCAGTCTAGATACTAATTTCATCAAGATTTTACAGAATTTTGGTAAACATTAATCTTATCACTGCAACTTCCTCAAGTTTAAGCAGTCGATCAGTTGGACTGAATTTACTAAATCTTGCTAGGTTTATTTTGGGTTCAAATCCTACCAATGCTATTCTAAGCATTTTATAGGTTCTGGCTAATAATTTTTTTTTATACCAAACTTTTTTTTTTTTTCATCAGGATCCAATCTAATTAATTAGACTGTTATTTTTTACACTTGGCATTTTTATTCTTTCACCTAAAATTTTT
This sequence comes from Acanthosepion pharaonis, assembly GCA_903632075.3. Lineage (NCBI taxonomy): Eukaryota > Metazoa > Mollusca > Cephalopoda > Sepiida > Sepiidae > Acanthosepion > Acanthosepion pharaonis. The sequence continues at coordinate 1,363,743 of CAHIKZ030000061.1, read as the reverse complement.
AGCTCTCTTAATACCTCAAGTTACTAAACATCTCATGCACTATTGTGAGTCTATTAGGGTTACTGCCCTGTTAGAATTTCGGCTCTCTACAGCTTCTTTTAATATATGTCAACTGTGCATTACTATGAATGTTCTTGGAAAAGTTAGTGGGGTGATTTCCTTTTGCCTTCTTCATTGCTTTGAATTCAGTAATCCTTCTCCTAGACTGGTTGCCAACCAAGACTTGAGAACTTGGTTATTAACTCATAGCTGCTGCAAAGGGATAAGAGATGGATTCATGCTTTTCCAACAACATTAGCGCAAAGTGGACACCAACTGTCTGTGTATGAATTTGAACTCAGCATTTGTGTTGTGTTCTTCTCTACATTATGGCTGTCTGTCTACAATTCCTCAGTAGGGACCCCAACACTGCATCAACAGACCAAATCAATGACACAATTTCTCTGTCTTATTTTTTTAAAATTTCATTTTATTTTGGTGGGGATGTTGTAGTTATCATTTCTTAGAGGAAACAAGGGAAAGGGAGAAAGGAAAAGCAAGTTGGCTGGCTACTATCTTTTCTCTATGTGCGTGACATTATCTCTATGTGCGTGACATTATCCCTGCTTCAAATCTTTGCTGGGCTGCTATTCTCATTCAAGTCTCCTTTTCTTTTTTTCTTTCTTTCTTTTTTTTTTTTTTTTTGAAACTATAGGGAGAGGAAAGCTTGGACAAAAATCAGAGTTATTGACTTCTCAACTGCCCCAACAGTACTCTTCGTTTTTCTCAGTCTTAGATAAAAATTTTGATAAATCCAATCCCCCAATGCCATGATTGCACACCTGTGAGGTTCAAATTACCCCCCTTCACTCTTCAGTTTGGTATCATCTTGGAGCAAAATTCATGCATGTGCAGATGGAAATAATCTACAATGGGTTGATAAGCTGTAAAAAAAAAACAAAGGATTCAATCAAATCAGAGCAAAGTATGGTAAGAGTCTTGAATTATGTTCACCATCTGGGTCATACATTCTTTCTACTCTTGGTAAATTATTTTTGTTTTGTTCTGTTCTGTTCTTAGCAAAAGAAAAATAAATTGTCTCAGATTTTCACCCTAACTCTCATACAATCATCAAAGTTAAGCAATGTTGAGCCTGGTCAGTACTTAGATGGGTGACCACTTGGTAATATCAGATGCTGTATGCTTAGATGTGCAGATGGTGTAATGGGTAACAATTTAGAATCGGAAATCTGAGAGCTTGGTTCTAATTCCACTTACACTCAAATATCTTTGGAAAAGGTATGAACTCGCCTATCTCCCCCCCAAAAAAGCACTAGGTTAATTAGTAGGACTTGTATCAGTAAATCATTATTATCTCCAAGACATTATTACAATCTAAAAATATTTTCTGGCTTTAAATAACCTGAAAAAGGTTAAGTCATAAAAAAAAAAAATCAATCTAGGATTTTCATTATAATTATCACTTTACACCATGTAGCAATTGTTTTTTAATCATGTCACTCCAAGCAAGGTACTAAAGCCACTAAGACACAATGTGTTACTGAGTGTGAGAGTATAAAAAAAATATTGAGAGAACAAAACCAGAATTAAGAAAATGATTACAAGTGATATTGCATTTAAATTTTTGAAGATCAAACTCTGTTTGGCATTCTTGCGTTCAAGTAGAGTTCCACAGAAGAGAAGTGCAAGAGAAGAGACTGTTAGCATCCAGTTACATCTAGACACTTCAACTGTAAAAGGAGTAGACTTTGTCAACAATCTAGTATTGCATTTAAATTCATAAAGACGAGGTAGCAACTAGGAAAGCTCATCAGAACATTTACCATGAAAGTATTTATAGAAAAGCCTAAGGGAACTACCATCATGGCAGTGGGAAATTGACTGGAGCCAAGATGCCAGGTCAGGACCAATAACATTACAGATTCCTTGGATTTTATCAAGAATTTCTAAATACATAGCAGAAGCACCAAATCAGATGTCATAGCAATATTCAATGCATGGACAAATGGTAGAATTATCTGCATTATGTAATATTGATATGTGAATTCTGTTTTCTGTACTATGAACCATTCATCAACCTGTATCTATTAAGTGACAATCCACAGGAAATATTTGCAATCTAGCATCAGTAGGTCTGTTGTGTATTTTCTTTTTATGGATGAAGGACACTTCAAAAGTCGGGCTTCCTGTTTACATCTGCAAGAACTACAACAGATACAGGAATTGCAATAAGACCATTAGATACAGTATGTGTCTAGCAAGAAAAAAACCTCCACCTCCTACACATCATTGGCTAAGCATTTTCAATGTTGATGAATAAGAACCATTCACTTAGTCGATTGACAGCTGTGCAAAGCTGCTCAGAACATGATGTTATAAATCTCACCCACTGCTCAGCTTTGCTCACGCTCATTGTTTGGTCTCTGCATTTGTTCAGCAGGCATTGATGAATGTCTGTCAGTGCAATTTTTTTTCTTCCTGGTGAAATTTGGTAATTATAACTGAACCTCTATCTGTAACAAGGCTAAAAAAAATAAATATGGGTTATTGGTGGGACGGTTTTACTTTGCTGCCATACAGCCAACATACCGTAGACAATGTTTATCCAGACAGAAAATGGAATTGGTTGGCCGAGTCCGTTGAACTTTTGTACTGGTGTCTTTGGAAAAGGAATGAATCGATCTCTTCTCCCAGTTACTGATTAAATAGTAAGTTAGCCTTGGTTGACAACCAGTTTAAGAGGAGGAAAACTTTGATTTCCGTTCTTCAGGGGTTTAAGTTTTAAATGAGATTTACTTTATCCCATAAATATAGCACACCTTAAAAACTATATTTCTTTATATATATATATATATATATATATATATATATATATATATATATATATATATATAGTGCCAAGCAAAAAACTTTACAACACATTACAAAGATGTTTCTTTAGATATTTCTAACACAGATTAATGAAACTTTCTGCTAATAATGCATATGTTTAAACCTTTGGTCAAACAATCACATTTTTTAAAAAATAATAAAAATATCCCACGAAAAAAAAAATTTAATAATGCAAAATTTAGAATACATTTACTAAATTATCTCTTAATATTTCGTAGCGTGACCGTGATTGCTAATTACAGCATGTAGGCGTTTAGAGTAGCCCCCCCCCTACGAATTTCTTGCATGTTTCTTGGTTAATAATTTTTTCCACTCTTCACGACAAAATTCTTTTAGTTCTTGCAGGTTTTGTGGGTTCCTTCTTTGAATTCTCAGTTTCAGATCTATCCATAAATTTTCAATCGGATTGAGATCTGGAGATTGACTTGGCCATTTCAGAACGTCTGTTCTATTTGAACTTAACCATGATTTTGTAAATTTTGCAGTATGTTTAGGATCGTTGTCTTGCTGAAAAACCCAACCTAGTTTCAGGCCAGCGATTGTAGACTCTGACATAAATTTCTCTTCAAAATATCCCTATAATATCCTCCATTCATCCTCCCTTCTATTATTTCAATGTTCCCTACACTTTGGGCACTAAAGCAACCCAAGATCATTGATCTGCCTCCAAATTTTACTGTTGGGATAGTATTCTTCGGCGAATATTAAGTACCTTTCTTTCTGCAGACTTTTGCCCCAGCATTTCTGCCAAGAAGTTCAGTTTTCGTTTCGTCTGACCAAAGTAAACTTCCTCAAAATACTGCAGGTTTGATACAATGCTCATTTGCAAAATCCAGTCAAGCAAGAATGTTTTCTCTTAAGAAGTGTTTTTTTTTTTCATTGAAGTCCTTCAAAATATGTCATATTGACGAAGTAAATGACTAATTGTATCTGTACTCACTTTTACTCGACTTATTTCTAATCATCCCTGAAGTTCTTTAAGCGTAACTCGGGGTTCGTTACCAACTTTTTTTGCCAATAATCTTACCGTACATTCCGTTACCTTCCTCGGACGACCAGAGCTTTTGCGGGGGGTACGACGAATGGAATGATGCCCTCCAGTGACAAACTATCGTACCAACTGAACCCAATGCAAGATTTAACTGACTAGATATCTTCCCATAACCAAGTCCATCTGTATGAAAGTTAACAATAAATTTACGGAGGTCTTGATCAATTATTTTGCTTTTCTCCGTTTTGTCAATATTTAAAGGACGTCTGACAGAAAAAGAATGACGCAATTTTTTTGATCATCCCTAAGAATAATCATCATAAAATTAATCTGGAACGTTCTAAAAACAACCCCATCCTAATTTGGAGCATTCTAGTAAAATTTAATCACTTTTTATATATTTTTTTGAGTTACTAAATATCGGTTTTTCTTCGTGCGATAATTTTTTGAAGTTTCTAAAAATCTGATTGTTTAACTGAATACCTAAATATAGTGATTTTGCAAGCATAGCTTAGATGTGGCACAAGGCCGAAATTAGGGGGCACCCAGTGAGGATCGAACTCACTACTCAGTCGTAATATATGTTCTACTTGCAGTAAAAGTTTAATTAATGTAAATGTATTAGAAATACCTAAAAAAAAAATTTTTGTAATGTGTTGTAAACTTTTGCGTGGCACTGTATATAATGGGTGTAACAGCAAAATTGTCCAAATCATGTAACAGAATGGGATAATACGTTTAACCATCTTGACACCATTTGTCGTAAGAATCATTGAAAAACTCTTTGAGTTATTCAACTAGAAAGAGAACAGGTTAAAATCATTTTGTGTCTTACCAAGTGAGGAATGGTGTGATGAAAAGGATCATTCAGACCTTCAGTAATGGCACCAACATTCATACTCTGGATTCCATCTTCAAAGTCCATTCAAGAACCATCAAAAGAACGGTAAATAAGTTTAAAAAAAGAGGGAACAGTAGAGAGGAAAATTGGATCAGGCGGTCACAACAGCAAGAGGGATTATCATTTCAACTTAGGGCTAAAGAGATCAATTAGAAAAGATCCAATTCAATCCATAAGACATTTGGCACGTGAAGGAGGAGTTTCAGCTATGATAGAACATTGAAAATGAAATCGTACGTGATGCGCCTTGCTACTCTAGGACAGAAAGAGGGTTAGAGAGGACGAAGATCATCTTGAATAAGTTGAAAAATGATCCTAGAATAATATATATTTGAGCTTTATTTCAATTCTTCATGAGCTTCCGATCCTTAGCTATGATTAATTAATGATGAACATTTCATTTTCGTTTATGATCGATTTCATCACGATTCTTTTGTTAAGAGAGTAATTATGCATTCTTATTGCTCAAAGTAGAGTCCAATAGTGTTATAAAAATCTCGTAAAATTCCAGTAAAATATCTTCAATCATTTCTAAGATACATCGGTTCAGAGCTTCATCTAACAAATGGACAATTTTGCTGTTAAACCCAATATATATATATATATATATATAGCTAAGGTATTTATATTTTATAACTTTTCTATTTAACAATCTACACAGTATTGAGTGTTTTACTTAACTTTTTTATATTAACACTTTAACTATAAATGTATTTAAATCAACACATGCACGCAAAATCTTTACTATCCAAGTACATTCGTCTGCTAGGGTGGCTAGCTAATCCCTTTTGCCAACGCCGACTCAGGCATATGTGTATTTCTTCAGCATCTAGAGCTAATGCTGAGCAGACACATTTTTAATTAATTTACACCAAACAAGGCGATAATGCCACTAAGACGCAGGAAATGAAAAGACTTTAGAAGGAACCGGAAACCTAATTTTAAACAGGAAACAAAGGATAAACCTCAGCTCTAGTTTAAAAGGCAAGGAAAAGTGTGAACCGGACGATAGGCGAACATATGCTGTTATTTTATTTATAGTCTGAGAAAGAACTCACACTCTGGCGTGATCAGCAGTTTCAACAAGGTCTGTACGCTAAAGGCCTCAGCCACGGTCAATCAGTGGCTTTGCAACAGATTTGTTTAACCAATTTCACTCACAAGCTTCGACCCACCAGTAGTAGGGTTTTCATCCACTTTTCAATATTGCCACATGATGTGATCATCTCCCCAAGCTGATATTATTGAGAAGTCACCTCCCTTACAAATCGACTACAAAAAGATTCGAACCCGAATAGTCTCATAGAATGTTAACGATCTGACCACTTATCCACCTCTCCATTTTTTTTTCTCGCTCTCCTCAACTCTTAGGTAATCCTTCATTTAAGCGGCACAAAATGAACTACTATTCCCTGAGCGGCATAGAATCAATAAGACCCTGGTACATATGTTTATTACAGTCAAACATTATTATAACGAGTAATAGTGAACTCCGCAGCAATTAAAATACTGAAAACACAGGACCGTTATTGTACCGCGGGATCCACAAAATGCTGCTGATAAATAACGACGCTATGAGAGTATATTCCGTAGTTGATTTCTTTGATTCCAGTATCAGCAGCCTAGCCATCTGAAAGAATAAGGCTTCCAAGATGAATATGCGGCACAATCACCCCAGAGTCTCTGCTTGTCAATCCTGCACCTCAACCAAGAAACACTTTCCAGATATCTACTCAATACCCAATGACCAGGGTATTCATATTTGACGTTGAAAAAATATTTAAAAATATAAAATGACATTATTTTACAGTACTTATGGAAAGGATTGCCAAATTTTATTTATTTTCTACGTTAGATTATTGAACAAAAATATAAGCCAAAACGTTTATTCTGTTTAAATTTTGTCTCGACTAAAATTAATAAATTATCATTATATAATACACTAGCAGTAGAGCCCGGCGTTGCCCGGGGATGTAACAGTAAGAGATAGAACAAGTATCGACCATCATAAAGACTGAAAAATAAAATTGACAAAGATTATTGTTTAAGGTTGACGGACACGCATGTCTTAATTATTTTTTTTTTTTTTTTTTTTACGAATTGGTCAAACTCAAACAAGAACATTGTTTTCAATCGTTATGGATCTACCGATTGAATAGAATTTTATTATAAACAATTGTCTTGTAAATGGAATTTTTAAAGCATTCTGAATGTAAAAATAAAGAAAAAAGTGTGCAAAACAATAAGAAACACTACCTGCCAAAAAAAAAAAGTGAAATTTTGTTGAAATCAAAACACCCAACCTGGGTTTTATAATAAGTATAACTCGATATGAGTTGTCCCCCTTTCATTAATGCCTTTTAATCGTGTTTTCAAATTGATTTCGTGCAAAAACAATTGTGTTTTTCCAATTTTGGGCGCTGTCAGAACCACCGCAAGGTAATTTTACGTAGTCCTGTGAAGTTTTGTTGAAATCGGTTGAAAAATGTAGGAAATCCGATCCAATATATAAACGAACAGACACACACACAACCTGGGTTTTATAATAAGTATGATTATAATTGGCATTCTGGAGGCCAGAACATGTTCAATGTTTCCAAAATTGTTTTGGATATATCAGTGATTCCAAAGATTGTCAATAACATTCGCTTTCCAGCTATGAGACTGGTTACTTATATTATTTACATTATTCGGACTATTATCCTCATCTTCATTGCCATATTCACAACGTTTCGGCCGTTGTACGCTCCGGCCCTCTTCACGTGATTGGAATTTCGAACGAACCCTTTTTTTTTTTTTTCGTTCACCGGGATAGATTGTTCTAGTTCCACGTGCCATGCCTCTTCCGGATGCCTCGGTTATTTCCCTCTAATTCAACCCTCCAAGGTTTTGGTTCACCACTGCTGTGACCTAGTATTGAACTCAGAACTCTTTAGGTCTAGTCGCTAGATATTAACCACTTGGTCATGTGTCCTTGAGATATAGACAGATATGAGACCTGGGTTTAAATCTCAGCGTGATCGATTTGTCAGGAATGTAGTTTGTTTTTTGTTTTGTTTTGTTTTTTTAACGTTATTGATCTGGAGATGTGATCCGAGCGTCCGATACCTTTGGATAGTGTTTGAAAACCATACCACGAGCTGACTCAAGACTTGTAAGTGAAATTGAGTAGACGGAATTGTTCGTAAGCCATCGATGGTTGTGCCAGCATGAAGTCATCGTGACTGAGTGATTGAGCATACTGACCTTGTTCAGACTTGACCATGCTTGATTATGTGCTCCAGCCAAAAAGCAGGGCTCTGTGGATGTTGAACGAACACAAATATACCTGAACGAGTGCCAGCAACAGGGATTGGCTAGCGGCCCTCGCAGATGAGTACCTGAAAACCGAGTAATCGGTTATTATATATATATATATATATATGTGTGTGTGTGTGTGTATGGATGTGTGTGTGTAGATCGCACTGAAGGCTGAAACTGACGATCACCATGCAATGTTAATTCCCATGTTCACACAGTATCTATCTAAATGCAGTGTATTGGGGAAGCAGATCATTATTCAAACATATATTGTTAAATATAACAGACAACGAATGTCTATTATGTTTGATCATGAGCCGTTCTAAGCTTTGTATAGTGGCTTTAGGTTTAGCAGAAAAAATAAAGAAAAAACTGTCTCAACAGCATAATAAAAAAATATCCAAATGTTGGACAGTTTTTTTCTTTATTTTTTCCCGAAACTAAAGCCACAAAACGAAGCTTAGAACGGCTCATGATCAAACATAATAGACATTCGTTGTCTGTCATATTTAGCAATATATGTTTGAAAATATATATTATTTCAAATGATATGTGTGTATGTACGCACACACACAGTGTTAGTCAAAAGATTGGAGAAATCTATTTTAATCATCTACTTTTATGAAAATATTTGGGTCGAATTTTATATCTTATAACTTTTTTCTTTCTTTCTGTATATTTTTAATGCTATTTTAAGATAACTTTTTGTTAAAAAAAAAAGCTGCTTTTACAATTTGACCAGCTAACAAAAGATTCTCTGCTGCTATTCATAAAAGACATCGTTTTATAATGCTTTCATACAAATCTACGAACATCACACCACTTTCTTGACAACACTTTAATGTAAATATTTCTATTATTACTGAGTGTGAAAGAATATTAGAAAAAGAAAACATTATTAAGGAGAGAGGACAATAAAAGAACAGGAATTAACAAGAGAGATGATAATGGTTAACATTGCATTTAAATTTTTTAGTGTCAAAGTTGTCTGGAAAACAAGAAACTGGAAGAGAGTTCTACAAGCCAGAAGTGCGAGTGAAGAAACTGTTAGCACAGAGCTTACGGTTACATCAAATAATTTTATCTGCAAAATGAGACCTAGGTGCCAATCTAGTACTGCGCTTAAACTTGTAAAGTCTATGTACTAAAGAGGAAAGCTTAGAACAATTACCATGAAAATACTTATAGAAAAGGCACAGGGAAGCTACGGTGGTGGTGGTGGTGGGGGGCTTTAATCGAGATGCCAGGTTAGGACTGACAACATTGAATTTTATTAAGAATCGCTGAATACATAGCAAAAGCACTAAGTGTGACATAGTCAATGCATAGATGAATGTTAGACTTCTAAATGCATATCACGTTGAAACATCGGTTCTCCTCCTACCAACAATATCCTTCTGTTATGGTTAATTAGTAAGACTTAGTTATTTAATTATCTGCCATGCGTGATATACGCTTAGGCGATCATGTATCTTTCGATACATGACTGACGAGGCAGATTTTTTCCCGCAATAGGTTGCCATTAATTTCTACAGTAGACCAGTTACCATCTAAGGCTATAGAACCCGGTCTGTTCTGCTATTTACTCATAGAGGGGTGGGGGAGAAGAGGATTCATACCTTTCCCAAGAGTCTTAGCACGTATATGAATCAAATGGATTCATCAGGAATTCGCCTCCCCGATTCCTCAATTTGAGCCGCTATTCATTACTCCACCGTGCCTCCCCTCCCCAGTTTATAAATGCTATATACAAATTAAATAGCTTGTATTCCTAAATCCCGCCAAAATCTGAAAACCAAAGCACTTCCGGTCCCAAGAATTTCGGCTAAAGGATTCTCAACCTATAATACAGTGATGCAATAATCAGGTGGGTTTCTGAAATATTTTCTAAAAATCCACATAAACTTAATAATACTGCTCAAAAACTGCATCAATTTAAGCGTGCTACTAGGTACTCCATGTTATGGATTTGACTGGAATTCGAACTCGGCTCTCAAATCTTCCATGGTTATAATTTATTACATTGGAATCGTAATCACGGTCCAATTCATCAGGCCTACAAATTCAAAAAGTTATAGGTCTGATTAATTAGATTACGATTCCAATGTAATAAATTATAACCTTGGAATATTAGTGTTTGAGCCTTTTATATTATATTCTTACTCTCTCTCTCTCTCTCTCTCTCTCTCTCTCTCTCTATATATATATATATATATATATATATATATATATATATATATATATATATATATATATATATATATCCTGTAAAGGGTTGATAAGCCGTAAAAATGAATCAATAAATCTATAAGATAGATTCTGATATGTTCAGTAAGTTTTGTTAACAATTATACATTAATTTATTCCGGTTTTCTCACCTTTTATCGCAATTTTTCAACCACTGTATCCATTAGCCTTTCTCAAGTGTCTTCAAAACGAGACAATTAGCTTCAGCCGTTTGGACACGAGACATTCTAACTCTCGGAAATAATGAGAAGTTAAATATTATAATTTCCATTCAGACTAATGTCCTCATCTTTAGTCATTATCACAGTGGAATAAGAACAATTTTCCTTATGTCCGTGAACATATCCCACTGTCTAGGGAACTCTCTTGAATCTCCACACCATTCTTACATGTGTTTCCGTCTGTCTCTACTCAGTCAGCTATCACTTCTTTCTGTACTGTTCCCTTTCCTCTTATAACTGTTGCATGCTAGACAGTATTTCTGATAATATAGACTACACCCGTCTGCAAATATATTTATGTTCGGTGACTTTAATGCCTACCATGCCATGTGGCCTAAACACTATGTCACTGACCCCGTTGGAATCAATATCCTTTATTTCTCAATCGCTCAATCTCTCACGCAAGTAGTGGACTTCCACTTGCGTTCCTCCAGTAACCCTGATGGACACGCTTCTCTTCTAGATCTCATTTTTACCTCTATCTCGGACTCATGCTGTACTTTGCAACCCTGCCCTCTTGGTAACTCTGGTCATGCGGTAGTGTCTCCTACCAGCCAAGAACCTCCTACCAAGAGAATATCTTTTTGTCAACGTGCAGATTGAGACTCGTTCCGTGACTTCCTTCGTGCGGTCCCCAGGAATACAGTTTTTAATCATTCTGTTCATAAATGCACGTCTAAAGTCCTCCCCTGAGTGAAAGCGGGCATCGATGCTTTCATCCCAGCAAGGAATTACAAGGTTAAACTGCATTAATTTCCTTGCTTCTCACCTGCATGTGCGGCCGCTACAGCCTGCAGGAATCACTTCTTCCGGCTGTACCAGAGCGACACGTCTGATTGCAACAGACGTCTCTTTGTCTCTGCTCGTAACGAGTGCAAGCGTGTCCTCAAAGAAGTGAAGTTACTGTTTGCTGATAAAATGAAACAACGTATAGCATCTTGCAAGTTCGGTTCTAGAGATTATTGGCGGCTGTGTATGCGTGCTGAACAATAGCAAATCCTCAATCCCTCTTCTATTCAATCTATTCAAAGTCCTGACAGCTGATAGGGTTGAATGCTTTGCTCGGTAATTCTCTTCCAACTCAACACGCGATTTCCCTCCTGGAGCAGAGGCTCTACTGAGGTATATGTGCATAACTCCGTCACAGGAATCGAGCATTATTTCTAAATTAAACTCCCATAAGGCAAGTGGAGGTGATGAGATCCCAGCCGTCATCCTAAAGAGATGTACTCCCGAGCTGGCTCCAGTTCTCTCCAAATTCTACAACTATTGCCTCACTGCTTCCTGCTTGTGTGAAGTCGTCCTCTGTAGTTCCTGTTTTTAAGAACTCCTCTAACTATCGCCCTATTAGTCTTCTACCAATTTTCTGCAAAGTATTCGAGGCTTTAGTCAACGCTGACCTTCTTAAGCATCTTACCTCTCACGACCTTGGACAAACAATATGGCTTCCTTTTTGCCCGGTCTACTGCTGATGTGCTAACGACCATCATATATATATCAAGCTCTTGATAATAACGGCGAACCTCGAGTTGTGACTCTAGATATCTCGAAGGCGTTTGACAGGGTTTAGCACGATGGTATTCTACGCAATTTTCAGGGCTACGGTATTACAGGATGAATATTTGATTTAATCCAATCATTCCTACCAAATCATGAAATGAAGATCGTCCTGAACGGGCTCGCTTTCCGATCCTTTTACACGAACGCGAGTGTCCCCCAAAGCTCTATCCTGGGTCCTACGCTGTTTCTGATCTTCATCAATGATCTTCTTGATATCATCAGTTCCCAAGTAAGCATTTATTCTGATGGCACTACCATTTACTCCTGTATCAATAGCAAATCCGTCAGAGTCGACAAAGTCAGACTGGCCGCTGCTCTTGAAAGGGACCTCCAATCAGTGGTTAACTGGGGCAGGAAATGGCTCGTAAATTTGAATGCCCCCAAAACAAAACTGGTCTCATTTAACCAACATAGAGAAATTTTCCCGCTTACCATCAGCATGGCTGAATCTAGACTCCTGGAGAGCAACACACTGCGCCTTCTTAGCTTCACATTCTCAACTGACTTGAAGTAGAATGCCTACATAGAATCAATAGCTGCATCTACTGCAAGGAAAGTTGGGTCACTGTGTCATGCCAGAAGGTTCTTGTCAGAGTCCATCTTGCACATCTACAAATCTACCATTCGTCCGTACACTGAATACTCTTGTCATATCTGGTCAGGTGCACCTCTTACTCATCACTAGATTTTTGACGAAATCCAAAGAAAGATCTTGACTTGGCATCTCGACTTCAGTCACTTTCTCACGGACTTGACGTGGCTTCGTCTTTTTTTACAAATATTTTATGGCTACCGCTCTGACGAGCTTTTATCTCTGCTACCCGGACTACGTGTGTTTAAGCGTGCTACTAGATTGGCATCTAGGTCCTACCTTTTTAGTGTTGAATTAGGTAAATGTAACCGCCACTTCTACTTGCGACGAAAGACATGACTTACGTCAGAATTCAAAACAAGCGCGAACGTGTCTTGCCTGCAAAGTAATGACAAAAAGAAATATGGCCACTATTGAAGACACAATTTATGCGCGCCTATCGTCCAAAATGAGACGATATTTGCACACATGCAAATTTTGGCCGTCTTGGAATAGCATAAAAAGCCGGGTGTCAGCAGCACCAAGCGTCAGAGAGTCATTCGGCAGACTGCGTGTGATAGAGTTGGACGTACGTGTTGACAGACGGACGAAGAGGAAATCGAAGTAGACACGGCTGAGTTGGTGTCTGTTTCATAACTGCCCAGTGTAATGACTGAGAAAGGGAGTCACGCAATCCATTTCCTTGAGGCGACCGAAGAAGAAAGAAAAAAACCCTCATCATAATTTTTTCTCCTACACTACTCGAACAGTTTCTTTTCTCGCACTTCTCCCCTGTAGAACCCCCTTCCGTTTCCTTGTTTCCCTGATAATTACAATCTTCAAAAGTTTAAATGCAACATCAATCGCCATCTTCTTGAACCCCGTTCAGCTTTTATCCTTTCCTCGGTGCCCTCTAAACCTATTCTTTTCTCTCTCCTTCACCCCTCGAATACTAGTGGCATTCCCGGCTTGCTTGCGGTGAAATGATTAAAAAACGTATCTTGTTCTTACTTAGACAACATAGCAATAATAAGAATATCTTCTCATATTATCTGAATTTCTGAGATGAGCTATCATTTTACACTTGGACTTTTGTCCTCATCTTTGTTGTTATTATCATGGTGTTTCAGACATTACGCCCTCCAGCTTTTTTTCAGTTGTCTGTCGATCCAGATAACTGAACCGTTTATTTAATCTACAGCTGTAGATTGTTCTCGTTCCATGTCTAGGAATATCTTGTTCTTATTTAGTACTTGGCTAACAGTCTAACTCTCTGCCTTCGGGCGGAGAGGGACCCGGACGAGGCTCCGCCGAAGGGCAGTCTCGTTCGGGGTGGTTGACTGCCCCTGAACCCATTTATGCGGGTTCAAAGAGGGAATATTTTTAGCCGAGCGTACGGGCTCGGAGATCCCACGTTAAACCCGGCCTTCTGCCACATGTAATCCTCGTTGGGGGGGGTAGCTAAATTTAATTTAGTACTGATCAGTTATTGCTCGATCTGTTTCTAATGAGCCTCAGTCTTTACTATTCATGGGACAATAGCCTAGAAGAAGTGTGTGTTTGTGTGTGTGTGTGTTTTTTTTTCTTTTCTTTGGTGAATTTAGTCCAATAGCAATTAGTAGTTCAATTCCTGAACTAGATCATATGAACTTAGACTCAGTGGAAACAAGACAAGCAATAACTGATGAGAACAAAAAATGAGATATCCCTAAACATGAACAACAGAATAAGAATAATCTTTCAAAAGGTTGGTTACCTGGGGCAACACTTGAAAAAGGTTGAAGGGTAGAATGTAGATGTCTACAGGTATCTTGTTCTTACTTAGTATTGTTCAGTTATTGCTCACCCTATTTCCACTGAGTCTAAGTGTGCACTCCCCAGCACAGGGATGGAACTCACAATTACTGTACCAACAAGTTCATACACAAATGCTTTAATCCACTAGGCTATTGTCCCAAGATATCTCTAGACATCAACAGCAGGATGCGAACAATTTATCACCTGTAGATTGAATAAAGTGTTCAATTTGAAATTTCTTGAATTGACAAGCGCCTGAAAAAGGCTGGAGTACAGGATGGCCAAAACATTGTGATAATAACAACAAAGATGAGGACAACAGTTCGAATGTAAATAATGACTCGACACATTAGAAATTCAGGCAGAAGTTAAATGTTAATCACAAAAATTTCAATTCACTATCAGTTTTTCTTTATCGATGATGTTTAAGAATCCATTGTTTGGATTTTTTTCTTTGCTGCGTTTTAATATTTCTTCAGTTACCATAAACTTTCAGACACTGTAGCTTTTTAAACTTTATCACGTGCCTATTGCTTCAGAATGAGGTAATTGTCTTCAGCCGCTCGGACACCAGACATTCTCACTCAGGGAAATAGCGAGATGTTAAATATTATTTACATTCGGGCTAATGTTTGTCATCTTTGTTGTCTTTATCACAAGGTTTCGGTCGTTGCGACATCCGACCTTCTTCAGGTGTTTGTCAATCCAGGTAACCTTCAGGAAATTCCTTACTGAACTTTTCATTTAATCTACGGAGGTGAAATTGTTTTCGTCCCCCTGTTCGAAGGTTATCTCGACTTGTCCTTATTTATTTACTGCTCAGTTATTGCTCGGCCTGTTTCTAACGAGTCTAAATCTTTACTACCCACGGGACTAGTCAGTCAGTTATGTGCCATGCGTGATACACGCTTAGGCGATCATGTATCTTTCGATACATGACTGACAAGGCAGATTTTTCCCGCAGCAGGTTGCCATTTCTTGCTACGGTTACCATTCAAGTCTCTGTCCTGCTATTTATTCATAGCTGGTGGGGTGGAGAAGAAGAGGATTCATATCTTTCCCAAGGGTATTAGCACGTAAGTAAATGTAATGGATTCGACTGGAATTCGAACTCTTCAATCCGAGCCGCTGTCCATTACTCCACCGTGCCTCCTCACCAGGACTAGTAGAAGTGTTTATTGGTGAATTTGGTCCAACAGTAATTGGGAGTTCGATTCCTGATCCAAGTAGTGTAGACTTAGACTAAGTCACTGGGTGTTGACCTGAATGTCTACTTTTATATTTATACATCGCGCACACGCACGCACACACACGCACACACACATATACATACAATCGCTATGAAAGGAAAAAACACACTTGCATCAATGAAAAGTGCATATATAAAAGAAAAAGCAATTGCTGATACCCCCCTGACGAGTGGACCGAGTGATTGCTGGATGGTCTGTCTACGAATCTCTAGAGTCGGGATGTCAAAGGTAACACCAATCAGCAAACTTTATATTCGTACTAGCAGTAGAGCCCGGCGTTGCCCGGAGATGTAACAGTAAGAGATAGAACAAGTATCGACCATCAGAGACTGAAAAATAAAATTGACAAAGATTATTGTTTAAGGTTGACGGACACGCATCTCTTAATTTGTTTTTGTTTTTTTTTTTTTTTACGAATTGGTCAAACCCAAACTCAAACAAAAACATTGTTTTCAATCGTTATGAGTCTATCGATTGAATAGAATTTTATTATAAACAATTGTCTTGTAAATGAAATTTTTAAAGCATTCTGAATGTAAAAATAAAGTAAAACACTACCTGCCAAAAAAAAGTGAAGTTTTGTTGAAATCGGTTGAAAAATGTAGGAAATCCGATCCCATATATAAACGAACACTGACACACACACACACACACACACACACACACACACACACACACACACACACACACAAACAACCTGGATTTTATAATAAGTATAACTGGATATGAGTTGTCCCCCTTTCATTCTAGCGACAGAATCGTGTTTTCAAATTGATTTCGTGCAAAAACAATTGTGTTTTTCCAATTTTTGGCGCTGTCAGAACCACCGCAAAGTAATTTTACGTAGTCCTGTGAAGTTTTGTTGAAATCGGTTGAAAAAATGTAGGAAATCCTATCCAATATATAAAACGTACACACACACACACACACACACACAATTTATAATTTATTAATATATATATATATATATATATATATATATATATATATATATATATATATATATACAGAAGGATAGCGTGATAAGTTTGAGGTTTAAGAGTTCAAATGTAAATGTGTATACGAGAGAGTCTGGGAGAATGTAAATATATATGTAGGTATTCAAATGTAGCAGCCACCTGCTTAAAATGTGGGTGAAGAAAGAATCTATGTTAAGTATCAATACAGTACTATGTGGACTTTTAAGGTTGCCAGTAGAAGCTAGAACGAGGTAGGTAGGTATTGAATGTATCTATGCAGGATTGTGTGGGTCTCGCTTGTATCGTATTTCGGCTTTGTGTACTTTACGATGAACGCAACATCGGAGAATTGGAATAATTAATTCATCAATTCTGATTTAGGTTGAGTTTCCATCTCATATACATATCTAGTGATCCGCTTCGAAAATGTGGCTTCGCTTCTCATTAGCTTGCAGTTAGTTACCTTATATCCTGGTTGAGAACGCTCTTGATTCGCTCACTAGACTATGATGTTTGTATCCTGATTGGGACGATTTTGATTTTATTCTCATTATTTATTTATTTTTCTCTCACTACAAACTTACACATATCTAACACAAAAACGGAGTGCAATTCAGATATCATGTGTTGGTAGCTGTTATTCCCAAAGTGAGCAGAACCGCTACCAGGTGGGACGGTAGAAACATCCAGCAGTTAGGAAATGGAAAAGTGGTGTTGATGGTAGTGGCAGTAGAACCAAATATTTTTTTTTTTTATACAAAGACAAAGTTTACGTCACTTAAGGAACACGTATGCTTTATAAAGATTTTATTTTGTTGTCCAAAGTTAAAAGCCCGAAGATTTGTATTTTGCTGATGTTATCTCTACTGGACACTCAGCACACCAGCCGGAACAGATAATCGACGTCTACATGGGGCCAATCCTCTAGGTTTGTAATTGTAGCAAAAATGACACCGCTGTTCATTTTGGCGATATCTAATGACATCTAACAGAAGCCGAAATGCATATGCGTGTTTACAGTCAGATTAGTTGTTTGCAGCACAAAAAAGAGGTATCGATATACTAGTGTTGGAGGAGGCGCTAGGGATGTGGGCTGGGAGACAAGGGGGTGGCAGCTAGAAAAAAAAATGCAAACATCTGGCTGGTACTAAAAGTAACGCCATCAATAACTTCTTCTGCTCTGTGCCGTATGACATTTGTGATCTCCACAATGCATTGTCATTTGTAGATCTTAATAAATTTTCACTTTTTGTTAGCTCTCCTAGACCTTGTTCTACTATCCATTCATTCAAGCTTGTTCGGTAAGTTATGCGTTATTTACCTCTGTCCTTTTTGCATTCAGTCTATCCTGTGGGTATCACATTTTTCGAGTCCTCTTTCCTCTTTATGTGTCCGTTGCAGCATACTTACGGACGATAATGGGTATGTCCCCACTCACATAAGTACAGTAGTAAATACTGTATATTGGCCTGCAGTTGGAGATTCGTCTCCAGCTGTGCTGATCAAATTATCTGCCCCCGGACAGAGAGGATACCCAGACGAGGCTATGTCGAAGGGCAGAGTTTCGTCTCGGGAAACAGCTACCCGACCTCATTTTATTACCGGGTCTACGGGGAAATTTTGGACGAGCCTATAGGCTCGGATACCCCACATTAAATTTGACCTTGTGACACATCTGGCCGCGTGGGGTGGTTTGTAGATATCCTGCATTTGGAGATTCATTGTGGAATTCACTTGACTTACTTCTAGCAGTTGACTACTACTTCTACTCGCCGCTGGCGAATCTTATATGTGTTGTTCTTGTCCTAAGTATTATCGTTCATTACCAAACTTCGTTTGATTATTCTGTTCGGTAACCTTTCCTAGGATACAACAGTGCCCTAGAAATTTCAATGGTCTCTTTATGATTTTAAGTATAATCATCCTTTTTGTTTCCATTTTCTCTAAAACTTTGTTGTATTATGTTAAAGGAATCTACAGAACTCCATTGTACGCGACCTCAACTCTGTTCCTTTTCACATTGGCGTCCGGAAATAGGATAAGTGCACGTCTTTAATTAATGTTACCCACAGCTTAAGTAAACGATAGAGGAAGGCTATTTTATGCGTTGTGTTCCTTCAAGAGGTGGACGAACATGGCCGTCCACGACTCCTTACCTTGTGTTGCTCCAAGTAGCATTGACCCTATACCATCCATCTTTGTCTTTGTTGTGCCATCCATTCAATCAACCCCGATAGGTAGGTTACTCGATATTTTCTCTTGCCTTTCAATGTGTCTTGTGAGTGTTGAATTCTACAGGCCCTCTTTTCTCGTTGTGTGTTTCAGAAACTTCATCTGTTTCTTTCTGATTGAAATTACAATTTTCCTCGATGTTCTTATTTTTCTTAAAGCTTCCTCCTCGATCACGTGTTCTATCCATGATATTCTGAGCATTCATATGTAGAAAGCACATTTCCGTTACCTTAAGTCTCTTTTTCATCTGTGAGGAAATTTTCCAGTATTCTTTGTCGTGTAGGAGATTAGATAATAAAAAGCAGTTCAATACTCTTTTCTTTTTTCTAGGAACATTTTCTTAACTTTTAGCAATTTATGAAAGATATTTTTGCTGCATGCCATCAGATTATCAATATATAATCTAATAATAAAAAATGAACGCAAAAGATACTTATCGTTCAACATGATCCTCTTCTTTTTCAATGCACTTAATTAAGTGGCGAATATTAATAATATGGATCGAACATTATTTGGTGCACATGTAACACAGTGCCATACTAGTAAATGAAAAAAATCTAAGTTGGAATATGAGCTTGAAACAGAACGAAAAATGGTTAAGTTAAAATATAACTTGAAACAAGACAAAAAAGGTTTAAAGAATAGAACGGTAGATAAACTAAGAGAAAAAGCGAAATTGCTTTTAACTTTGAGTCTATTTTTTAAGTAGAGTCGACTTGAAGAAAGTGACTTTGTTGTTTTAGAGAAAATTATTACCATAGAGGCCATCTGGAAAAAGCTCTGCTGACAATTGCTTGATGGCGCTGCCTTAAATTGGAAGTTACGAAAACATCTTCTAAGGACCAACCGGAAAAGAAGGTCGATTGAGGAGATAAAATTTGGTAATTTTAAGGCGAAGACGAATGGAGAAAAACTGATTGATGATTGCTGTCAAAATTCAGAAGACTGTAAAAACAACCCCAGAGAAAGGACTTTATACTTCGCCTAAGAGAAATTAAGATATGAGGATTACGGTAAAAGGGAAGCAGCTGGTTAGTTTATGATTATAAAGACAAAACCACAAACTGGGAAAAATGTGCCGATGACAATTAAAGTAATAAATACGATTAATGACCAAAAGATAAATTCAACCCGTTCGCCCACGGAATTTGAAAACCGAATTTGTAATGATGACAACCAAGTGGAGAGACTTGGGTGAAATACCAAAAGAGACGAAGGGATTGCCTCCGCCTATTGGCAGGTAATAGTACGAGGCACAAATTAGAGAAAAAAAGAATTATCGGGCAGGGTCAGTACCTATGACCACTACCCATGGAAAAGGGGTCTACCAAATTTGGAAGGATAATTAATTTTCCAAAACCAGACAACAAAGAACTCTTGTTGGAAAGCCCACAAATACTGTCAGCCCAATGTCGGTCTTGAGTAAAAGTCAATACAAGTAGAAGACTGAAACGACCAAAGCCAGTTGGAGAAGCAGACGACGAGAGACGACCACGCTGCTGAAGCCCACGTAGCTTGCTGCCAAAGAGAACTCCCGACTTCAGCCTTGTTCCAGACTTAACTAAAATGAGCAAAGTGTCACGGTGGCTGAGACGACAGAAGGCGGGAGAGAGAAAAATATCAAAGTGTGGCAAAGAAGGAAAGCGGTGGAGTAAGGAAGAAAGTGGGGATGGTTTATGTTTTTATTTTTATCTTCCTTTCTTTTATCTTCTGTGAATTTATTAGGAAACAGCAAGATTAAAAGGAAAAATACCAAGAGGACTTGGAAGAGGGGCGTAGGCGATCATGGTTCTCCAGTTTCCTTTTCTTTAATATCTTTTAATTGCCAAGGTTGTTCTAAGGAAAGGTAGTAGAGTAGTTTTCCTTTGCCCTATCTAATTCAGTTATCTTACTCTTAGATTGGTTTCCATGTGAGAGCTCGCAACTCAGTCCGTAATATTGATACTCAAAGCTGGAACGGCAAGTAAATGTGGTATTCAATTATCCGGAATTTTGAATAGAACATATTTTACAGCTCCTGTTCCAAGTTGTTTGGATAATCGCGGAACTACTGTATTCCTAAAGGAGCGTCTGAATACAGTAATACTCATTCAGCAATGTAGACACCGTACCGACCCCTATGACTTGATGATGCGACTCGAATCCATCATCTAGCGACCAAGCTCTGCTTATAACAAAATAGTGATCTCGATTCGAAACGTCGTCAAACAGTGACGAGGATCCATTCTCCGTCCCCAGTAAATTAGCAACGCTAACGCCAGGCATCGTAACAAAACATTGCAATTTTCTTAAGACATTTCGGAAAATATTTAGAGAACATTCTCCAATGTTGTGTTTTTAATGCAGCCTAGTCGTATATCCGAACAAGCATGTCGATGTTTGTTCTCACAGCTAAGTCTTAGTCTGTGTTCATATCCGATATCAGGTATCATCGCAAAAATATTAGTAGCACAATGTGATATACGAACTAACAGAGAAAAATATATACTCAGAATGGGCTAAATTTTAAAACCAACAGAAGTTATTGGCTTCGATACGAAAAACATCAAAAAATTAGGTAAGAAACTTTATTATCCTTTCTCTATATGCCAACACCCTCTTCTCACAAACAGATTTGTCTCTCATTCCACAGTTGACGTACATTTCTTTAAAAAAAAAATAACTAATTTACGATCCTCCTAGAGAGTATAAAAAGATTTTTCACCGGCAAGTCAGTTGACACAAATTCGTCCCAGAAATGCAATCTCGAAATGACTAAAATCACAATGATGGAAGGGACTAAACTGTAAGAATGTCTATAAATTAAAAAAAAATATCAACATATTACGGTTGAAACCATGTATTCAAAATACGAGGATTTTGTTCTTTAAAGTGTCTACCAACACCGCCACCCATATATATATATATATATATATATATATATATATATATATATATATATATATATATATATATCCTACGGTCAAATCACATTGAAAATATCGATTCCAGGCGAAGTTAAGCCGCATTGAGCACGATCAATACTTAGAGGGGGGGCGCTTGGAAACACTATGGACTGTAAGCAGCCTCCTACAATGTGTTTGAGCTTTATATAACTCACAAAGGGTTGATAAGCCGTAAAAAAGAAACAAATCAACCAATATATATCAGTGGCAACTATGGGGGTCGAGCTTAGCCCGAGTGAGTCAGCATTCAAGTATATCTATTTCAAAACAACAAAAATCTTTCGTAGTGGCTCGTTTTTGTTTTCGAATTCAGCTAGATCCAAAACTAATTGCTTTAGCTCCGTGCCTCAAAATATTGACCGAAATGCATTTCCTTGATATCGTTCATAATAAAAAAGAAAAAACAAACAAAGTAAGTGAAAAAAAAAAAATGAAATAAAATTAAAGTGACTAGTCGGGCTGTGTAGGTCTGAGCCCAATCAGGCTGGACACACACTTAATAGGCAATGTATTTCTGAGCATTAATTTTATAAATAATGTTTTAAAAATCTCTAATGACTTGTATGCCCTGTTTTTCAAAGAACACATTTTTATTTCAACTTATTGTTTTACAATGTCCATTTTAAATAATTTTTTCTGTACAATATAAGGTTGTTTAGCGGAATGTATCAATTGAAAAGGGGCAAACTAAACTTATCCCGACTTAAAATCGACGAAAATCAAAGAAAGTGGCAGCCTTAACTTGTCGACTGGAAGGTTGGGGTAAGGAGTGTGACTATGGTAGCGTTGAGGAAATATGATATAAGTTAACTTTTCCTATCTCTACCACCAGGGACTTGATAACCAAGATATAAAACAATAAAAAATAGAAAGGGGACAATAAACAGATCAAAGAATTCGTCTTCAATCTTACATGTCAGGATTTATTTTGAAATAAATGTTTATTTTTGTAGAATTATTATAATTAATATTAAAATAACAAAATGTGTCATTTAATTTCATGCACGGTGATTTTTTTTAATTATATATTTTAGTTAAAGTAAAGGAATCATTTTAGCATCTAAGTTATACCACTGGTATATTTTGTTAAAGATTGTAATGGGCCGACAAACATTGATGACTTAGAGTCACCGTTGATATATATATATATATATATATATATATATATATATATATATATATATGTGCGTGAGAATCAAGTAAAAATCAGATATAACTAAATATATATCTGTAAAAAGACAATATGAATATAGACAAAAGGAAAAAGTTTCTTTGCCATTGCGTTTCATCCTCTGATGGACTTTATCAAGGCAAATGTAAGGATTTTATTTTGCAACAAGTATTTATAAACAGAAGTAAAAATGTTATTTTTTTTCAACATTTTTAAATTAAGAACGTTCATGAATATACTTCAGACGAACTGAAAATCAAGGTAAATTATGGAGGATGCGAAGGGATGTAATTTAATGCCTAATAAACGAAAGCAAATAAATATTGTTATTGTTGATTTTTTTAATAATGTAATTATTATTTGTTTTATTTTAGTTTGAGAAATTAATTTATGTATTTTAAATAATAGAAGGTCTTGAATTTAACCGTTTTCTTTTAATTTTTTAAAACTTTTATAGTCATGTATATTGGATTGGGAAAAGAGTATATCTTTTAGGAAAGAAGAAATTTGAAAAAAATCCGGGGCGCAGATTCATATTTTGGTAAGATTCGATAGCGGCACTCTCAAGACTTTTCCTTCTAAATTATTTCCTCTGTTAATAAGTGCGGCATTCTTTACATTGAAGTTGTAGTTGAACTTATTTCTATGTATGACTAATGCATTTGATACATTGTTATGTATAAGATCCGTGTTGTGTTCCTAGATAAGTTTCTTTTTTTATTTCTGCAACTAAGCAGAATAAACTTCTAAGCAGACACCACGCAAATCTATTCATGTAGAAAAAAGAAGTTCGTGGCAAAGTCATCTTCCATTAGTTTGGCCTTAATTACAAAAAAAGAAAAAAATATGTAAAGATGTGAAGAAAGTTCAACGTCAGCAGCTGTGTATTATCTACACATTTATGGCCATAACAAGCAGAATCACTTACCGGTCATGTTCATCGATCATTATAGCATCACCTCCTACTATTTTTTTTACTCTGGGGAAGGCTGAGGGGTGGTGAAAATTTGGCCTTGTAAAAATATTCAACTCGCCCACAAAGAAAAAGGAAATAAAAAAAAAAGAAAGCAGATAAAGTGTAAATACAATTGTTTTCTATTCCAGAAATTGTTGAGGTAATGTTATTTTTTTTTCTTTATTCCAGTTTCTTCTTATAAAGACAGTTATCGCGCAAACCATGAATAGACAAGATACATGAATCTTTCTTGATAACTTCGACTTGGACTGTCATATTCGGCTGCTACGCAGACTATCACGCGGACTCTCATTCTCCAACTAACTGACATCTTGATACGTTGTCCTTTTATTTATAACTCACGCGCGGACATCATAGTAGTCATAGAATGCATGCTAATATTTAATAAAAATACTCGTAACTATTCTCAAGTGTGTTACTTAAAGGATATAAAATTTTTAATGACTTAATAATTATATACTCTTAAAAGCTGATTAATACATTGATACATGTTTTAAATGCTGTGTAATTTTTATCGTTATATATATATATAAGTTTTGTAAATTGTATTTTAAGTAGGTATCCACCCATCTTATTAATTATCTTTAACAAATAAACGGCAAATCCTGTCTGTACGTCCATGTGTGTGAAACCGCTCTAACTTTGTCCACACTTGCTCTACATAGACAATAGACATATTGGAATCAGGATAATCCCGGGATTGAAAATCTCCCCTTGGACATCCAGCATTGTGATGTGTATCCGGATAAAGAGGGAACAGTTAAAAATTAAAATTTTAAAATAACTGAAAATAATTTGTGATTTTAAAAGTTTTAAATTCATATTGAGTGTAAAGTAACACAAAAACTTTGTGAAATTATTTTTTTTTTGTTTTAAATTCAGTTTAGAATATCTCCAAAACTTTGTGAATTGAGGAAATCAATTTAATTTCCTCAAAATGCCAAAGAATCAGAGTTTAAGTGAGAGGTTTCGAGAAGTGAGGTTTTCGGCTTGAATTGGAATTTCGGCCCAAATCGGAGTTTCGGCCCAAATTGGAGTTTCGGCCCAAATCGGAGTTTCGGCCCAAATCGGAATCTCGGCCCAAATCAGAGTTTCGGCCCAAATCGGAGTTTCAACCCAAATTGGAGTTTCGGCCCAAATCGGAATTTCGGCCCAAATCGGAGTTTCGGCCCAAATCGGAGTTTCAGCCCAAATCGTAGTTTCGGCCTAAATCGGTCCTTTGGTCAGAATTGAACTTATAGCCCGAATAAGAGTTAAAGTGAGGTTTTGAAGTTCTGTTGGAGTGAAATGAGGAATTCAATGTTATTTCTTCAAAATTATCATTGCTGCTTTCTAAGATAGACCAGAGGCCCCTTTAATTTGGGGACTAGGCCCAATTAATCCTCTACAGGAGCTAGCTTAAAGGTTGTCACGGAGTGCGGCTTGTAAGCTAGTTGTCAATAAAAAAAAGAGGTTTTTAATTTATCTAAAACTAATTAAAAGAATATGTTCTAATGTTTCCGCTATAGTTTGAATCTGTTTGTCTTTGCTTTTTGTTTTACAAAATCTTAATTTATACAAGTTTTTAAAGTTGTCTTTTTCACAAACACTACAACTCCCCTTTACTCTCTTTTCACCTTTTCTCCTTCTTTTCACTACTACCACCGTTTCAGCCGCCCCCCTCTCCGATCTTTTGATTGCTGACCTTACTTTTTTGTTTGGTGAAGGCGAAAGCGACGTTTGTCAACTGGCAGGTTTTAACAAAAGATGGAAAATGTGACCCTGAAATCCATAGGCGTGTTGGGATAACCAGAGATGCATTCCAAAAGCAAGGCAGCGTACTAAGAAAACTTCGCTAGAAACTAGAAAAAGAGTACTAATCTAATACGTATTATGAGTCTTCTATGGCTATACGCAATAGAAACGTAGTTCTACAGAAGCATGCTGAGGATACCATGGACCGAACATAAGAGCAACGGCGAAGTTTTAGAGAAAATGCCAACAAAAAGAAAACTTATACTTAACATCAGGAAGAGACAGTTGAGTTTTCTAGGGCACATTATGAGGAAGGAGGGCTTGGAGAATCTGATACTCACAGGGACAGATTGAAGGCAAGAGAGACAGAGGAAAACAATGCATGACATACTTAGTGAGCTTGAGTAAATGGATGGCAGAAGACGGTTTAGCAGAAATAACAGAAAGACAAAATTTATTAAGACCTACGAGGGACAGGAAATTGTGGAGAGCCATGATCGCTAGATGAGAACAAGTAGAATATTTCTTCTAACTTCTGGAGCAGATGCCGCGGGTTTCTTTTGTTCTTTTTAATCTTTGGTGTCTTGGTTTTTTTCCCGTATAGAATCGATCCCTTGCTTGTAAACGTTTTTAAAAACGTTTGCGGCCAAATTATAACAATATGAGCGAGCTTTCGTTTCGCCAACTACTAAGCTGTGCAAGGTCCCTGAAGGAGTTTAGTTTTACATCGCCAGGGCATGATTCTTTCTGCTCTAGTAAGTGTAAATATGCAGTCAGCGCCTGTCTCAGACTTCCACTGACCGGACAAATAACCCCGAGTTGCGTCTCTTATTTTCGTTTACGTCGGTGTGCACAAAAACTGGGAAAGGTCCATTGTACTTTCACAAGGAAAGCGAAAGGCTGGAATTAATGCCACGGAGAGAAATGAAGACTCGGGTACTGTTTCCAATATGTTTGGTTGTTTATTCAAGGATTCACTTACGCAGTCCCCCCGGGTAAGCAAGTGACAACTACTACTTCTGTCATGACCGATTAACGATCAGCTTTTTCTACCTGTGAGCACCCTAATCACCCCTCTGCTCATCTGTACATTACGACGCGCGGTTTCAGAACTTTCTATAGGCGGACAGACTGGACCCAACAACGGGTGGCTCAAAGCTACACTTGATTCTAATTGTGACTGTTTATATAAGCCTGGGAACGGAAATTTACAATTTCTGGCCATGTAAAACTTGAACCTGAAAATTTTCATTCATTTATCTATAATTTCATCCCCATTTAGTGAAGTTGGTGGCTGCTCTTAGGATCATACTTCGAGGATTTTACTACCGGTCATAAAATCAAAAGACATTTAAGACTGATATAAAATAATATAAGTAATGCATAATCTTACAGTTTGATCGCAGGGAGAAATATATTCAGATTAGATAACCCAGTCCGGCCAGACAGTGTTCGATTAAGAGTGTTCTCAAGTTTCTAAAATTAGCTCCCAACCCGCCTTGGCTGCCGCATCTTTAAAACTCAAAATAACAACACTTTGGCACCTGGCCATGATTTTCAGGTATTATTCCCGCTCATGGGTAGATATATAGAATGCATAAGCCCAAGAAAAGTGACGAGCAAATCTGTGGTACTGAACAGGATATTTACAGTAGCCAATGTTAATTCCTCCAAACAAAATATGTACATATTAATACCTCAGTTCGATTAAGATCAAAATCGATTATTATTGAGTGAGAATGTAGTCCCCCATCAAATGCACGAAACCCAATATACCCATCATAATAAGAGTATAACAGGCACATGCCCTAAAGCCAAATGTGCGCCTACATCCGGCAGCAAGGCCTCTGATTGGGAGGTTTTCAGGAGCGGTTCTAGGAACACTCGCCGTAAACATTTTTTGCCGTCTACCACTTCGTTCCCAGCCCCCCAACCTCCAGCGTCTTCCTCTTTGGGTTGAGGTGTCCACTCGGTCCAAACCGAACTTAGGGGTAACTGGCCGTACGCTCCCTGAGTACCCGTAGATTATTTCGACCGGTCAACTGGTCAAGTCCTGCGCGCTGCTCACGCTGTGTTAGTTTTTAGATCCAGTAAGCGGGGTGTTGTCCATACGTTCACGGTCGACTGGGGATGTGGACACGGCTGTGAGAGTTGGCGCTAGGAAGTTTAGAATGTTGCAAAATAAAACCAGAGATAATATCTGCAGAAGCCAGACAACAATGGGGGAAATAATGACGTCTTTTATATAAGAAGATAACATCAGAACAGAGGTTACAGGGAGAATAAAAACATTAAACATAAATGAGAAAAGAAAAAGACAAAATGCATCCAGCGAATTCCCAACAGAGAGAGGGTTTGTGTGTGCTAAACGCGTATTGAATCGCCTGGGGTAGGTTTATGACTAATAGTCCCGTCTCATACAGACTTCTCAGAACAGGGGGCAGTCTTCTTTCTCTCATCCAAAATGCTCCCGCAAATCTCTCGACTCACTGCGACGACAGTCTCTTTCCTCGACTCTGCTTTATTAGCAAAATCTCGAGTTAATAAAGAAAAATGATCAGCTGATCACAATTGACCCTCGGCCCGGCACGCAGCTACCACGAGTGCCAAAAACTATCCCTTGACATGTAAACCTATTCTCCAATTATTTATCTTATCTCAAGCACGAGTTCTTCTCGCTTCACCAAAATTATACTTTGGGATATCTAAACATTCATTCAACCTTTTAATCAAAACAAATACTGTTAAACAAAACCAAGTATCTCGCCTATCCCCATTATTTACTCGTGACCCATATTTAAAACATCGCCTTCTGCCCTGAGATCGTGTTTCTCATCGGTAAACACACATCTTAACCCAAATTGTACTTTGATATATAAACACCGTTTCCATTTCCAATCAATAAAATTTATATTTGCGTGTGTGCGTTCATGTGGATGTATATGCGTATACCTCTCTCTGTTACAGCCATAGAAAAACTCGACTCAGGAATTTTCGCTTTGCCGTATAGGACTTTTGCCGTAAGACAATTTCGCTGCATTTTTTTTTTTTAATACGCGAAGTACCTTGTTATCAAGTATATCTGGCTCTCACTATTTTTACTTCGATTTAGACATTTTAATAAGTGAAGTTATACTAACATGCACCTAAATTTGTGGAAGCTAATTGCGTATCTGAAAAAGGAAGAGACATTAGCAAAAAAGAAAAAGTGTGAATTAGATCAAGGAGATGCAGCGCAAATGAAGAAAATATATTTATATCAATGCAAGACTTCTGCGGAAAATACTTCATTACAGTCCAACGCGAAAAAAAAAAAATACAAAACAAAACACATTTATGAAGCATTGCTTGGAATTTACTCACATTTTAAATTATTTATTTGTTAATTTGATATATTTTTAGTCTTTTATTTTTTAAATAAATATTTACTTTTTAATTTCTTTTATGATGGTTGACCCTGTAAAAAAGACATCAATGTCTACTTGATAACAAGGTACTTCGCATATTAAATTGAATATTACTCCAAAAGCGACGTTCAAGATAAGGGTATCGAAAAAAAAAAAACTGTGGTGAAATTCTCTTACGGCAAAAATCCTGTACGATGGAGTTTCTATGGCGAAAATTCCCGAAGCGAGAAAAAATGTTTACGGCAAATTTTCCGGATACGTTCAGGAGCGTGGAACCACATCTTAATTGCTGTTGGTCTACCCTGACCCGGTATGGGCAAATAGCTAACCACCAAATTGGGGTCAAAAACACTATGAAAGTATAAAAATAGATTTTATAGTAAAAATACCAGCAATACATTTAACTCAGGACAAAATCTCTTTTTACAAAAATACGTCAACGAAACTTGATTTCTTACAAAGAATACATATTCTGTTGATAGGAACCTATCCTAAGAATCTTGTCGGCATTAACTAACCCGTTGAGGTTGATATACCGTAAAATAAAATAAATAAACCAAATGGGCGCAATATGTTGACTGGTTTTGATAAAAGCAGCGCATTACTTTGCAGGTGGGACCCAGTTAAAAATACCTTCAAGTCGGGTAACCCCGTCCACTCTGATGCTTTCCGATTGAAGGTGTTCCCAAGTATCTAACTATGTCTTCTAAATGGCTTTATCCTTAAAACCTAAAAACAATCCCGTTGACACCCAGCTATGCTGCTTCCCCACTACTTCCGCTCATGAACAGAGATGCACATTGCACAGTATGTTAGCTTTTAGGGGACATACCCAACTGGCTAGGGTCAGACAGCTGTGTTGCTGAACGGGATATTTACTGTTGCTTATTTTAATTCACCAAGACAAACAATATACATGTTAACGCCTCCAATCAGTTAAAATGTAAAGCTATTATTATTATTATTATTAGTAGTAGTAGTAGTAGTAGTAAAATATAAATGGCGCAGCCACTCGAATACGAAGATGCCAGTCTACCAGGGCGGCTATTGCAGACGCCCGTTCAGGCACATTTGCGTTTGTTCAAAACCCACAGAGACCGCCTGTGGTTTATACTGCAACTATGCCGAGCAAACCTTAGTTACAGTTTCTGGGAGAGAGAGCGTTATCTAGCATGATCAACAATTTGAACGAGGCTAGCACTCTGAAAACCTCGGTCACTATGACTTGTGACTTCGTGCTAGCCCAATCACCGACGGCTTCCAAGGGTTCAGTCTACCCAGTTTCACTCACAAGTCGTGGTATGGTTTTCAGGCACTTTCCAAAGGTGCCGCACTCTGGGATCGCCTCTTCCAGACTGATAATATCAAGGTCACCTTCCTGACAAATCGACCATGGTGAGATTCGAAACCGGCTCTCATGGTCAGAAAGCAAACGTTCTAATTTCACGGTCTCGTGCCCAAGTAGTAGTAGTAGTAGTAACAGTCTCCTAAAGATTGAAATTGCGGTTAAGGAGGTCACTGTATACTTAAAAATATGTGTTTCTTACACTTGCAGGTTCTATAAGCTGATTAGAGGCTAAACGTAGGGAAGCAAGGGGAAATTATCTCCCTTTGGGTAAGATCAATTCACGAGAGTCACGTAACGGCCGGCGAGTTACGTCAGTTTGTGGGCTGATGGACCCCACTTGCTATGTAGACCGCTAAGAAGCAAGACGTGCTTGCCCATGAAGTTAAGAGAACAGAGAAAAACACATGGTCTCACGAAGAAACATAAAGTACAAAACCGGTCTGACTGTTTCCTCTTAGGGAAATATTACAAGTAAAATCCTTTTGATTTTTGTCCATTCACACTGCATGTTGTATTCATATGTGTTGTAGTTTCTCTGTGTGTGACAAATAATGAAAGGTATATACATAATGTATATAATATCTTGTATGACATAGCAGTATATAAAATCTTTTTGAGAACAATGCATATTTCTCAATCTTTTCCTTCAGCCATCCCGGTACTTTCTACCACTGCATTAAAATATTAGTATATCACGGATATACTAATGCCTGTAACGGGGAACTAGAAACTGGAAATACTTTCTCTTTTCAAGTAAACATATTATTACCTTTTCCTTCTATGTGCCATGCGTGATGTACGTTTGAGTAATCATGTCTCTTTTCGATTTATGATTGAATTGACAGAAGAATTCCCGTAGTAGGGCCCAGTCTGTCCTGTTATTTAACCCATAATTGGGAAGAGAAGAGATGGACACTATTTACATTATTCGGACTATTGTCCTCATCTTTGTCGCCATATTTATTACAACGTTTCGGTCGTTGTACGCTCCGGCCTTCTTCAGATGGTTGGAATGTCGAACTGAACCCTTTATTTCGCTCACTGGGGTAGACTGTTCTAGTTCCACGTGTCATGTTTTAATGGATGTTAGTTATCTCCTGTTAATTCCCTTCTGCAAGTTCTCCACCGCCTTAACCGGGTATTGAACTCACACTCTTTGGGTCCTGTCACTGGATCTAACCAATGCCTTTATCGACTGTGCCATGTGTCCTTGAGGACACATGGCACATATGAGGACAATAGTCCGAATAATGTAAATAGTATACATAATACCTCAGAAATATAGACAGATACAGAAGAGATGGATTCATACATTTCCCAATGGTATTTGCGCGTAAATGAATGTTGTGAACTCGACTGTAATTCGAACTTGGATCTCTGATTTCTCATTGCGAGTCACTCACCTTTACAACTTACCTTTTATTACCTCTGAAATGTGAGCATTCGATTTTAAGCCTGTGGTTTTGGAGAACTTTATCGAATTACCTTCCAATTATTGTAAGAGGATTTTGGCAAGTTAATCTCATTAAGTAGTTTGATTTAGGGAGGCGTAACAATTTCTCCAGTACCTTAATGTTGCTATTTTAACCACTTCCATCTACTGTGTTTTCTTGTGTGTAATACGACTTGAGTATAATACGACCCCGTAATACAGCCATCACTATATAGTTTGATTTTTTAAAGTTATACAATATTATCCATTAAAATATCAATATCTTATATATATATTTCAATAAAATATTCAATTTGTCATGATATTGAACCTAGAAATGAACCGGATGTTTTACTAGTTTGTTTCTTCTAATTTTTGTTTACAAACTTATTTCCAAATTTTTAGTTAAAGGTGCCAACTAGACATAACCGGGAATACATTTTAAGGTGTTAATTAATCTATCGTACTTTTCTGTTTTATATGGCACTATTATATTTCTATATATCAATAAACTATGAAAATAAGAAAAAATTATTAACTTTCACTAAATATGAAGAAAGAAGCAAATATTGCCAACATATCAAATACCTTTTGTAAACAATTTTTTATGAACAGCTTTGTGCTTTATTATTTATTGTGCTGAGTGTATTTGCAGTCTTGCTGTTTCAAATAAGAGGTTTTTAGCTGAGTAAAAATTTCTGAAAATGTGTACTTATGTATAAGACAACTCGCCTTTTTCCCCTTTAATTTTCGTTCAAAATTTTTCGTATTATGCACAGTAAAATACAGTATCTGACGCCACACAAATTAGCCTGATTCCAAAAGTTTGTGGTGATAAAGAAATGAATAAATAAAAAGAACAAAATTTCCCCATTCCTGAAAATAAATGAATAATAAAAATCGCCAGACAAATAAAGCAATAGTTCGACCAACCGATCAGAAAGCTTTCACAACCAGGATGTAAGAAAAGAAATAAACAGACCACAACAACGGGACCAAGATTTCTCTATTTCTAAAAAAATAGATAATTCGATCAACCAATCAGAAAACTTTTAAAGTATATACGGTCTATATACGGTTTATATACGGTCGCGGACCAATGGGAAGTGGGCAGCTTTTTTAAAGCGAATCTATAGATGTGTATATAAACAGGTGGAAAATCAATCAAAACCAGAGTCGATAACTTAATTTTTATCCATTCTCTGATGCTGCAGTCATCATAAAATACCCAAACATGAAATAGGACATTTGCACAATACACTGGCGACCTGAGACGGCTAAACCGTCCTTATTACATTGAAAACAAACATACTTTCCTTTACCGCATGGTCAAGCAGCGATTACTACTCGTGGATACAAAACATGCATAACTCTTATACATATATAATTACATTTTTTACTCTCTCCCAGGTGCGTCCACAAACGTAACACCTCCAAAATTTTAGAAAGTATTCTTGTATCTGTATTTTATAGAAAAGCACTGGAAAAGAATCTGCAGATATGCAATTTGACCGTATCGAGTTACTAGATTGTACCAGCCAAGCTATACGCAGTAATAAAACAATTGGCAACTATTTCACAAAGCGTGCGACAATGTGCTAACTGTTTTTTTCCCACATTAGCAGTAGGACTAGGAAAGCTGGTTCAGTGTCGTGCGAGATAATTTTTCTCGTCAGAATCTATTACATATTTATAAGTCTACCATTATTGCTGCCACTTCTGGACTGGTGCTTCTGCTGTCTATTTAGAGATTCTAGGTAAAATACATAAAAAATCTGCAATATTATTGATCCTAACCTAGTATCTCGACTTCAGTCACTTTCTCGCCGCCGTAACGTAGTTTCTCTGTTCTTTTTTTGTTTTTTTTTACAAATAATTACATGGTAATTGTTCTGATGAACGTTTCTCTTTGGTAACTAGACTTTACGAATTTAAGTGCAATGCTACATTGGCGGCATGGTCATATCATTTTACAGTCGAAACGACTAGATGTAACCGTAAGTTATATGCTAACAGTTTCTTCTCTCGCACTTCTCACTTGTGGAAATCTCTTCCGACTTCTTTCTTTGCAGTCAAATTTGATTTTCAAAAATTCAAAGGCATGTTGTGTTTCCTTAATTTCCGTTCTTTTATTGTTCCTTCTCATTAATTGTACATTCTTAGATCTATTTCCATTTTTGCGTATTGTGTGTGCGATTTTCCTAGTATCTGTATGTATATTCCCTCTCCATACATACATACTGTCTTATAAGGAATTAGTATACATACAGGGGTCATTAAAAGATAAGAATACAGATATCTTTTCACGCCCTTTCTCGGACCAATCTTAATTGTTTTATTACTCTTTAAGCTGAATAACTTTCTTACCATCAGTCCAAGAAAAACATTTATGTCACTACTACCCAAAAAAGAGAATATTTAACATCGAAAATCATAACGAAAATTAATTCATTTTAATAATATGTGGAGATATCCACTCTTTGCTTGAAGAAAGTCGATAGACCAGAAACGTGTGTAGCAAAATTATGGAAAATAAAATATAATATATATATTTTTAAAAACTCTATATTACAACCAAAAACGTTTGCGGTTTCTCTCTTATTTTTAATATATATATATATATATATATATATATATATATATATATATATATATATATGTGTGTGTGAAAAGTGTATATAAATATAAATAAATATATATATGTATAATTATTTATATATTATATGCGCGGTACTTATTAGAAAGCGTTCAATATCAGAGATAAAGCTAACATATTTGGCTGGATAGATGTGAGTTTGTGACCCTCTTTGTGTCACAAACTTACATCTGTCCAACCAATATATATATATATATATATATATATATATATATATATATAAACGTGAACATTGAAGTCAACACTTAGAGGCGACATACTGTTTCATGCTAAACCGCAATCATCTGGCCTGACGATTGCGCTTAGCATGAACAGTCTGTCACTTCTGAGTATTGATTCCAATGTCCACTTTTATATTTACATACGCTCTATATCTGATATTGAGTACTTTATCCCATAAATATAACATGCCTTAAAACTATATTTCTTCATATATACAGGTAGTAATCCGTTGGTATATAATCCAAGTGAATCCTATTAACCCAATATAAAATATTAAATATTAAACTGATTCACACATAGAGCTCAATGTTTTTATAATAAACAGAGCATATCATAGAATTGAAATTAAGATATCATTGTGTAAAGGATCATTTTCATCTTGTAAAATTAAATTTACAGGATTTTTCAAACAGTCAATGGATGATAAATTTTTAAAATTTCATTTTCTTCATATATATATAATTATTTATTCGAAAATTATAACATAAATATGTTATAAAATCACTACAAAAATAGCCGTTTTGTTTCAACACTTCTGGTGTCTTGTCAAGTGATGGTGTTGAATGTATTGTCAAGTGATGGTATTGAATGTATATTTGCTCTACTCTGTACTGAGCACTCTTTTAAGAATAGTATTTGTTGGTTATTGGAATTTATTACGTATACAACAATCTTATACTTGGGTATATATATATATATATATATATATATATGTATAAACACACACATATATACCATATGAAAGCAATGGACGTGGTGTAATGGTTAGCAAGATATAAAAGAAATAAAGCAGAAAAAGCTTATGTTTGAGATGTTGAAAGTCTTTTTTGTATTAATTGTCCACCAAATACAAGGCGCAAGAGTCACTCAATGTAGAGATTTACAAGGGTTGGTGAATGAGCATAAAAGGAGGAGCAGGTAAGAAGTACAGTTTATGAGTATATGCAGGAAAGATAATGGTTACCCCTAGACTTGAAGAGGTTAAAATTGTAATGATCAATGATGCATCGTCTTGGGAGTCTGTTTTATAAAGTAGCAGTTCTTGGAAAGAAGTTGTTCGAATGGAACTTCTTTCTTACTAATGGAATATGAAGGGAATGGAGATGATTCGTCTCAGTGAACGTGGCATGACGGGTCTTAAATATGAGGGTCAAAACTGGTGGAATTAAAGACTGTAGTTCGTCAGAACATTTGCCATGGATATAGCGAAAGGCTTGCGACATTTCATCTGTGAGATAGAGGTTGTAATGTGGAAAATAAATAATCAACCACAAGGCCGAGAGGACGCTTCTAAACTTTGTCAAGGCTGGAAAGTGAGGACTGAGTAGCTCTATCCCAGATATGGCAGCAGTAAAATTGTATTTCAGCAAATGTGTTAATATCATGCATACATCTTAATGAGTCAACCGATCAAGTTTAAGCAGAGCTCGGAGGTTGTTTAATGTTCTCTTAAGACATGGACTGGAAAACAGTTTAAAGCTTTGAGGTCAGTACATAGATAATTCTTGCATGAAAGAAAAAAAAAGGTACTTACTGAAGGTATCTGTATGCAAGGTAGAGATGAGGAGAGTTGATGATCTGAAATTAGCCTCGACAGGAGATTCAGAACAGCATAGCGTCTTGATGTCAGTTGAACAGAAATTACTGGGGATGAATTTAGACGCTTACATTTGCGTAAACATACAACAGCCCCTCTTTCACAGCTTTTCAGCGATCTGATGAATGAAACCCTACGTTGCATCTCTGTTCTCGATCGTTGAGGAGTTGTTCAAAAGCTGATAAAGACCCGTTGCACACTCACAGGGAAACGAAAGGTATAATCAAATGCTACAGTAACAAAC
Source organism: Acanthosepion pharaonis (assembly GCA_903632075.3). Taxonomy (NCBI): domain Eukaryota; kingdom Metazoa; phylum Mollusca; class Cephalopoda; order Sepiida; family Sepiidae; genus Acanthosepion; species Acanthosepion pharaonis. Next base: position 1,327,090 of record CAHIKZ030000061.1, on the reverse strand, counting down.
GAAAATTCGAAACCTGTTTTTAATATATATAGGTGTTTTTTTTTATGTTTTTCGTTTTCTATCCCGCGCGTAACTGGCACGATCTGGGTGGGTAGGCAAGAAACACTTGGAAAACTCCAGCCACTTTTGATATCTCAAAGTAACAGATTAATTTTTCCCATCAACTCTTCCTCCTACCAACTATTTGTCCATCTCAACATCACGATGCGCGGCTGGCAATTCTAACAGGCGGCATCGGAACAATCCCGAAGAAAAGTCTATCCCCGTCTATGGGTTGTCCAGAACTGAACTCAATCCCACTGCCACTGTCTCGTCTGTATGAATTTAAGCGTGCTACTAGATTGGCAACTGGGTCTTCAGCGTTTTGCTGTTTAACTAGCTAGATTCAACTGTCAGTTCTATTCTATTTTCCTACATTTATCACCTGTGGAAGTCCCTTACTATTTCTTGCTTCCCTGCCAACTACAATCTTCAAAAAATGTAAATGCAACGTCAATCGCTATTTTTTGTTTTCCTAAATCCTGTTCCTTTATTGCCCTTTCTTCATTTCTTATTAAAGTCTTCTCATTCTCTTACGCACCCTGTAACCTCCTGCATCCTAGTGGCAATATCATCTTGCTTGGGGTGAAATGATTAATATATATATATATATATATATATACGTTTCATTAAATAATATAGACAAGTGTTGTCTATTTATTTTATGTAAATTCTTTTCATAACGTCTGATAAGCTTAATAACATTATCATTAAACGAAGAAAGAGAATCACAATATTGATACATATTTTTTAATCCAATCTAAACTTTCGGCTTACATAAGCTATTATCAAAGATGACAATTACTGTACAATATATTAAGCAATACGCTGACAAGAATGTGATATATATATATATATATATATGTATATGTATATATATATATATCTCACCATAACGATTTTTTTTATTATCGAATTAAGTAGATGTAATCATATATTAATAGTTTATTTTCTCGCAATACTTGCTTGTAGAACTCTCTTACGATTTCTTGTTTCCCCGCCAATCTTCAAAAAAGTAAATGCAATGTCAATCGCCATTTTCTGTCTTCCTAACTCGTGCTTCTTTATTATCCTTTTCCTCACATGTCACTAAAGTCTTTTCACTCTCTTACATTCCCTGTACCCCGCCTGTGTCCTAGTGGAATTGTCATCTTACTTGCGGTGAAACGATTGAAAAAAAAATGTTTTGCTACCATTACGAATGACCTCGACTCCTGACAGTTCCAAACATTAAGAGCAAAATGTGAGCTTTCGCTGTGTCCCTTTAACAAGGATAATTTTTAACATTATCAAAGGTGTAAGCTCCACTTTCATATGAACATTTTCCTATACCCCCCCCCCCAATATTTCCGTAGTGGACCAGTCTATAATGTAGTGCCAGAAAACTGATTTCAAACTTACGCTGACTCGAAGCAATAATCAATCTCTCTTTTTAAAGCATTTTACCCCCACCGATGGGGGGGGGCAGAGAGAGAGAGAGAGAGAGAGAGAGAGAAAAGAAAAAAGAAGAGGCGTGTTTGAAGAAAGGATAAAAAGAAGGACAGGGAACTAGATCAAGGTATCAGATGTTGATTGACATTACATTTGAATATTATACCTATCAGGGAAGCATGTAAGAGGAAGGGCTCTTGGGAAAGACTTTGTGAATAAAATCCTGAGCTTTGAGTGATGGTTCTAATCGGCATTGTAATTACCCCCTCCCCAACTTTATAGATAAATCATACAGATGTATTATGGGATTTCTTCCAAGCCAATAAGATAACTCACTTCTTGGTGACATCCGCCATATTCTTGTTCTTTCTTGTCTTGAAGTCAGAACGCTGCGATCACTTGTCTGTATCCTTTTCGTGTTTTAACACCATTCTTACTTTGTGAACGTTTTTGCCTCATTACTGTTGCTTTTGCCGAATTCCGTCTTGTACATATTTTTTGCCCTGTTCTTTTGTTATTGTTTATTACAAACTTTGTCAATTCTGTTTGGGTATTCCTGCTAATTACATTTAACTATGGCCAATTACTCTACATCGAATCCTAAACGCAGCCCAACATTGGATTCAACTTTGTGCTGGCAACATCTTCGATTTGACATTTCCTAGGACAACATCTGTGACATGGCAATGAGAGACGTAATGTCAACCTCCCATAAAAAAAAAAAAATCTGTCCAGGTCAACACTTAGAAGAGGACAATCTAAGGTTGTCTCAGCTGCGCTCGTTTGTTAAAACAGACGCTGTGTTACCATCGCCATCCTTTGATCGGCTTCAGTTAGTCTGGCAACAGGTTACAAGACTAAAGCAACTAGGGAAGATTCGAACTCACTACCCGCGAGTAATTGTTTGTTAGATTAGCAAGCTAATTATTACCCCATCACGAGTTGCCCAAATATATAAGTAGTTACTAATCTAAGCTTAGTCTGGCACAAGTCCACAAGCTTGGGGCACCAAGTAAGATTCGAGTACACTAGAAAATAGTAATGAACTATTTAGACATGCTTGCTAATGGCGACGCACCTTAAAAGGATTTACTTGAAAGCATACAAAAAGTTATCTTTCAATTATTTTAAGAGGATTTGTGTTTGTAAAGCTTATAATACGATTGTTTACTTTTCTTGAAGGCAGAAGAGTGATGAAATTTTGTTGTGTTTCAACATGAAAAACGTTCGGTTAGATGCTTGCTGAAACTATTGGAAAACATTCTTTTAAAATTACTCACTTGTTTCGTATAATTCCAACAACAGCCAGTTTTAACCCGTGAAAATTTCACTGTTTTACTATTTTCATTTTCTGATGAATCTTAATTCTTCAGTTATTAATTGAATAAACTCATGCCGAGTTTTATGACAAAATAGGGGAATTTCTACAGCTATCACATCTTTAAATATTTGCGCTTAACAACTTTAATAAAATATTGCTGAAACAATCATAAATATGAATGCTCGGCCTTATTTTAAGAAGAGGGTACAAATGAAAAGATTTAAAACTGACAACTTTTTCCATTTCACTGAGACAGACGTTAAACACTTTTGTCTTCTTTTTTCATTTTCTCACAGAAGCCAAGTAGCCTCTTTTCCCCTCTTTCCATGCGAACAAAACGAAATAGCCCATTATTTATGAAGCATTAGCAGGAGACGTTAAGCACTTTTTTTTTTTTACTGAAACCAAGCAGCGTCTTTGATATGTTTTGTCTTTCCACGTGATCAAAACGAAATAGCCCATTATTTGAGGCATTTGCAAGGCATAACGGTCGTGCGAACTAGCGAAGGGAGAGACAAATACGATTATAATGGGATAATAATAACTAGCTGGACACATAAAAATTCTATGTTTGACATGTTTATACTTGACAATTTCTTTACATTTTAAACAGGATAAATTGTAAGCATTCATTAAATACTGCTAGTCATGTACCGCATATTGCTTTCTAATAATCTTTCAAATGGGTTTTTATGACATCTGTTTCCCTTAATCACAGAGCAGAACTTGTGAAAATTCCATGGTGTTCATTAATTTTTATTCCTGAAACTAATCGTTTCGGTCTGGCATATTTCATATTACTATACCATTTCAATAAAGCAGGCGTTGAATGCACAAGGGTTTTATTGCTTCCTCTATCTTCCTATTCGTTCTTACTAGAGACACATATATACAGCTTCAATGCACCACTGAATGAAGATAAAACAAAAGGTTAGAGATTTTATTTTTCGACTCCTGCTATATCAAGAATTTATGGACAGGGGTTAAGCAAGCTAAATTTTTGAGCAAACAATGGACAAGCTATTACAAGGTGTAACTAAGAGACAAGCAAAATTATTGTAGTGGAATGAGAACAGTATATCTTTGTAGATGAAATAAAGAGTTCACTTCTAAATTCCCTGTTGGTTACATCATTTTACAGATGAAATGGCTAGATGTAACTAAGTTCTATGTTAGCAGTTTCTTCCCCCACATTTCTAGTTTTTGTTTGTGAAAATTTTTTTTGGCTTCTTGCTTTCCAGTTGACTTTGATCTTCAAAAATTTAAATGCAATGGCAATCATCATTTTCTGTTTTCTTAATTTCAGTTCTTAATGTATTTTTTTTTTTTTTTCTTTTCCTCATATTCTGTCAAAATTAGTAACTGTTTGTGTTTGACTTTGACTTGCTTGGTGGTGAATGAAAAAAAAATAAAACATACATGAACATTTTTCTGTGGAAATACATTGGGTACCTGGGGCGATGGTTAGCCAGCTAGTCTTGTTGATAGTTATCCCTGAGTAGTGAGTTATATAAAGTAAGCAAAACTTTATAAACGTTTTATTGCTTCACACCATTTTTTTTTTTTTTTTTGACTAGGTATAGAAAGCCCTGCTGCCTGAAGAAAAAGAAAGGAAGTGCAGAGAAAACTGAACAATTTATGGTACAGAGCTCCATTTTAAATTTAAATGCAATTTGAACCCTGTTTTATTGCACTTTCTCCTTGCTAAAATCTTCCCATTCTCAGCAATTCCTTGCATCTTCGTGGCATTATCACATTGCTTGGGTTGAAATTATCTAAGAAAAAAAAAAAAAAACCCCCCCCAAAAAAAAAAAAAAAAAAAAAAAAAAAAAAAAAACACCAGGTTAATTCACACTATATCTCCTACGGTCATACTAAAACATAACTGAATGAAAGGTGATGGCTACAGGGGTTAACCATATTGAGAGCCAAAGGACTTTGATATCACTATGTCTTAAAGAATTAGTGGCTTGGGTACAACAATGGCCTGCTCCTTATATATAGGCCTCCATCAGTCATCAATGACCATGGATTTGATCCCATTGACAGCAATGATTGCCTGCCTGACCAGAAGAATGGCATTAAGGAAGCAGAAGCAATTTCCACCTTTTGGTGTTGAGATCCTCTCTTTCCGTTTTTCTTTCCCTTCTCCCTTTTTGGAAAGACGCAGACAAAAGAAAAAAAAAAGCAACAACAAACAATCCAAATCATTTCCTGCATTTTATTGTCTCAAAAGAAAGTTTGTAAATTCCAACCAACTATGGTGGGGAAAAATATTCTGTTTGAAGTTGTACTAAAACTTTGTTTTTTTTTTTATCTTAATCATGTAATAATGAAGGGGGGGGGCGATATGGACAGCACTCCATATGACTAATTATCCTGTATTTCCCTCCCACCACACACAAAAAAAACAAAAACAAAACAAACACACACATCCCTAGAAGAGATATCTGAAATGATGTGCTGACAAAAGAGAAAGAGTTTAGTCATTCCAAGAAGAGAATTTCTCTCCCTATTGAGAGAGAGAGGGAGGGGGGAGGGAAAGCTGAAACTGATAGCCAGGTTGACAGCAAGGTGCAAACAACTCCCTGAGATTTACATATACAATGCAGGTAAATGTAGAGTCTTGAGGTCAGTAGCTCTTATTAATCAGTTGTACAAGACCAGTCAGTTAAGGATTAAAGCATGAAAGCATGTAGTTGTGAAAATGGCTTCAGAATACTAATGATCTCTATAAAATTTTTAATGGAAATTGAAAATACAAGAGTCTGGGACTTTGATATTAAAGAGAGAAAGGTTAAGGACCACTGCACTAGACAATGGCCAGATGAACTAAAAAAATACATCATTTAAAATTGTAAAAATAAATAGGTAATAAATAATAAGTGAAAACATCAAGAAGATATAACAAGAAGACATTTCTAATGAAATATGATTTATTCACATGGAAAATCTGAATAATCAGGAGGCATACAAGAAATGAATCATTGAGATTTTCTTAGAAGCTTGTACAGTTTGTTTCAATTTTGTGTTTTTGTTTTCTCACAGATATTGAAAAATGGAACAAAAATCCAATTGCAAAATAGTTCCAGTGAATGTCTATGAAAAAATATGACTAATTAGTTGGAAGGGCCAGGGCCAGGGTGTTCAACATCCAGCAATATACATGGCTTTGGTGATGACAAAAGAAATAGCATTTATACAAAAAGGTAGATTGTGTAAGGAAGACCAAAGACACAGGAGCAAGAAGAATAACAGAAATAGAATATCAAAAGATTTCAATGCCTATATAAATTAGGTGTTAGTGTTTACGTACGTATATAATAATAATAAAAAAGAAAGTTTGTTTATTCTTTTAGCTTTGTTATGAAGAAAAATCACGAAAAGTTGAATTTTTTTTTTTTTCCTCTTCAAAAGATTTTCAACATTTTGGTCAAAAAATGAAAACTAAAAAGTAAAGGAATTTTAAAAGTAATGAGCTAGGATATATGTATGTATGTATTTATGTGTCTATAAATATGCAAGTACTTATTGGGCAGTGGTTAATGCTAGGAAATAAATTCATTATATATATATATATATATATATATATATATATATATATATATATATATATATATATAATGAAAGAGGAAGTTAAAGTAAGGGAGAAAAGTCTCATCAAAGCATAAATGATGAGATGGTAAAGTATTGTGTTGGATCAAGTAACTTAAAGAGAGGGAAAATGAAGGGGAGGGAGTGAGCTGAAAAGTGACAGAGTGAGGGGGGCTAAAAGGAAGAGAAGGATGGATTACCACTGACGGCGGCAACAGCGATGATGGCATTTTAAGTGAAAGCCTGCCATTAGTCCCATAACAAACAAGTCCTTCCAACCCATCAGAGATAGAAGTAGTAGTACGAGGAGTAGTAGTAGTAGTAAACTTGCAGCCTTTTCATGCCTCAGGCAAATCTTGCATCCTCTTCGCTCATGCTGGTAGAGTAATCTTTTTGCCTCGTAAAACTGGAAGAGGAAAAACAGAATGACATCTGAGAGCGTGTTTAAAAGGTGCTTGAAATGGTTTGGGCCAACATATTGCAACATTAACAAATTAAAAATATTAAACTAGTAACGTTGAGAAGAACTGATGTGCAAATACAATATAGTATAGTCTCTTTAGGGAAAGACCAAAAGAATATTCAGTCACTGCACAAATTTGGTTCATATAAAAGAAAAAAAAAAAAAAAAAGACCCCCCACCAGCCATCCACATAAAAAAAGAAACAAACAAAAATTAAAAAAAGAAAAAAAAAAAAAAAAAAAAGGACTATAATGCAAGTTAAAAGGAATTAATGGAAAGCCCAGTTTAAAGGTTTCAGCAAAGGGAAATTGAAAGCATCGTTAGGAATCTTCTATAAAAGGATCAATCTTCTATAAAAGGATCAACTGATTTATACACAAAGCTGATTTTATTAGAATGGTCAACAGTCTTTAAAAGCACATTGGTTAAGAAAACCTGAGTAAAAGAGGGAGAGAAAGTGGCAAGATGGAAGATACTTACAAAATTGAAGAGTAAGGAAAGCTAGATGGATGAAAACCTTTTAACCAGAAAGCACAAAAAGATGAGTAGCAAAAACAACGAACGTCATGCAACCATATGAGAAAACTTAAAAGGAGGCATAAATGGATATCTTTGTGTATTAAAGATATATATATATATATATAAATTTTTCTACACAAGGTGAAAATGCAAAAGTGGGTCAAAGGGGAAAGATAATTATCTGTAAAAAGCAAGTTCTATTTGCAAAAGGTTAGTAAATCAATTTTACATGAAAAACAATATCAATGTTATAGATGTATTTTTTTTTTTTTTTTTTAGTTTAAACAATTTAATTTCTTCAATTAACCTGTCTTGTGTGTTTTGATTCAAGTTTGATTTGAGCCTAGCAGTGCTTTGAAAGGTTTTCTTTTGAAAAAGATGGCCATGGAATAACATGAACGTATTTTTATAAGTTAGATTTGGGGTAAAAGTCCCAACTTTGTATTAAGTGTTATTCCACAATTGAGTAAAATACAATGGACTGTTTCTGAATAAATTTATTTCATAATGAACAGCTAGAATGGTGTTCTGAAATTAAAGCATTTAGGTATGTGTAAAATACAACACATGACATATGTGCTTATAAAAGTGGTGTACTTTAAAGTTCTTGGACTGACAAAATAAAAAAAATAAATAAATAAATAAAAATGTTTGGTCAGTGGATTTTATCCAGCTCATGCAAAAAGGGTGTTAAAAACATGTGAACTGATCAGCACCTATTTTGATAACTGAATCATTTGGTGGTGGTAGTGGGGGGGACCTTTCCTCTCACCAGGACCAACATTCATGTCTAGTGACTTTTTGATCTGGCAAGGCAAGAAGGTCTTATTGTATAGATAGCTTATCTGCTTTGTTTAGATGAGTGGAAGTTTGTTTTAGGATCCTTTATAACTTTTCTATGCTCCGTATTTACACACATTTCAAACAGAAATCAAAACACAAAAGGTTGTTTTTTTTTTTAATAAAAATTTATAATTTAAAATTCATGGAAAAAATGTGGAAAATAAATGAAACATTAACAATACTGTATAAAAAGAACAATTTTAACATTTTGAAAGAATTTTAGTAAGTGATCCAGAAAATGCTGTGTCAATGATTATAAAGTGAAAATCAATTCATTTTAATGACATTCAGTTAAGTACCATTTCAAATATCTAATAGAAGAAAAAGGTTCAAATCAAAAGCATATATTCTTTCTGGTAATTAATGCAAGACTTTGATTAGTCAATGTTCATGCATTTTAGTGGCTGCCAATTTCTTTAAAAAGTGAAAAATTTTTAAGAGAAATCCAGGGAAAATAAAGAGAATAGTTTTGAAATAAGTAAAAATGCAAAGAAAATATTACAGAAAAATCTCATTGAAGCTTAAAATAGGTTTGAAATAAAAAATTTATTGCTCAGTTTGTTTATCTAAATAAAAAAAAAAAAAAAAAAAAAAAAAGGGGATTAGCTCTCCTTGAAATATTCTTTTCATAGACTTTAATTAGACTAATTAACTATTATATAGATTAAGGTTACCCCCTAGCTGGTTATTGTTTACAAATGAAAAAGTTTTAATCTCAATTTAAAGATTATTCTTACATGCTAAAAGTTACAAAAGAGAGATTCCCCCTACCCCCATACTCAATCAAAATGTCATTAACAATTTTTCTATGGAAGAATTTTGTTTAAAAACAAAGTTCCTTGGTGAATAATCAAGAGTGCATTCCAGGCACAGAATTCCTCCAACTCTTAACTATCAAAGCTTCCCTGGTTAATTTTTGAGAAGTGATAGATGGCTCTCAGTATAAAATCTCAATCTATCATGTAAAAAGGATTCTTGGTTTCCAAAGGACAAGCTAACCAAAAAAAAAAAAAAAAAAAAAAAGCATTGGTGTTTCTGACTCAAGTGACTAAATGATTAGGTATGTCATTCAAAAAGGCTAAAAAAAAAATAATCAAGTGTGGCAGGCAGAGAAGAAAATTGAATTTAGTTTAGATTGGGACAGGGTGAGAAAAACAAAAACAATGCATTTTTTTTTTTTTTTTAGAGCAAAAAATGTTCTGTTATCACTCTCCCATGTAACACGCTAAAAGATTAATGTAGAAAATATACAAGTATAAATGTAGCATTCAGAAAAGTGCCAAATGACAAGTTTTCACTGGGAGATTGCTAGCCTACAGTTTCTTTAAAACCAGGGATAACATTAAATTTTTTAAAAGAAATGGTTTTTGACAGACAAATTCAGAAAACTAAGTTTTATGTTCTAAATAAATCACCTGAACATCTGAGAGAAGTAAGAGATGCTTTGTATTGGAGTAATGAAAAAAGAAAAATACAGAAAAAAAAAAGTCTACTTGAAAATGCCTACAATATACACAAAAATGAACATGCCAATGAAGGCAATTTTATTATTTTAATGAAAATTGATATGTAAAGAATTATTTGCTATTCATTTTTTTTCAGCTACCTAATCAGTAAACTTTTTTTTTTAAACAAGATAATTGTCCAAGTGTAGCTTCAATATTTACTAAGCAAAGTTTAGCACAAGGCTACATTCAAGAGCATCTGAAGCAATGATTTATTTGCCAAGCAGGTCCATTGCTGCTTATGTTAAGCTTTCTTACAGTTATTACAAAAGTGCAGATCCAACTTTCATGACGAAATACAACTATGAAAGATCAAAATTAAGTTTTAAATTTACTTGAATTAACAAAGAACCAGGTAAATTATACCAGTGTTAAGTAAAATTTTAAATCGCTTTGCACAAACTGACATGTTACATGATTAAGTAGATTAAAAAAAATAAAATAAAATAAAAATATAAACATGCTGTAAATCTTTAAATGCATTTGTTGCAAGAACAAGTGAAAAACACCCTCTGCATTTCCAATAAATTAAAAACCAGTTGATATGTAAGACCCCAAAATCTTATCATTGGTCACTTCGATATTCTAGTGAATCTAGACATCAGAAATATAATTGAGGGGAATATTTACTTCAATTTTTTTTTTAAATTAGTAAATGAAGAAAAATAAAATAATGCATCTTTCAATAAAATATCAATATCACAGAGCAAATAATGGACAGCTAAAAAGACAGAAGGGAGTGAAATCAGGTTTATTGTCTAAGAACCAATTTATAGTTAAAAACGAAAAGGAAAAAAGAACACAAACACAAAACATGTGTTATCAGTTTGAAATTCTTTAAATCAATTTACTGTTCCTAAGGACATTTTGGAAAAACAATCGTGCTTGATTAACCAGCCATTTAAAAAAATTATGTAGTTCATGTAAATCATAATTGCAACAAAATTTCACATTAAGTTGTGTCACTATCATTATCTACTAAATGCATACATAGATGTTAATTAAACTTGGTTTCCCCGATGCTAAAAAAATCATAATAGTCATATACAGTTAGGATTGAACTCACTAGCAATGGCCTGTAAAACAAATTCACTACATCAAGTACTGTAAATGCACACACGTGTGCCTCCTCGTCAGTCACAGATAAATCAGGCAAGTTTTGCAGCATGAGTTAACATCCATTTTCTTGAAAAATTTTGGCAAGGTGACCATATACATTTTGCCAGTGGTCCATCTTTCAAAATGAGGATTTAATTATTTTCTTTAACATTCACATCTCATTCCCAAAATTAGAAGTTTCAATGGGGAGTGGGGTGGGGGTTGCAGCAAGGAACTACATCAGCTCAATGAAGGGGGAGGAAAAAAAAAAAAAATGTGTGACAGCACCAAGGCAGGGTTGAGAGTTCAAATGTGTAAAGACACCGGATATTAAGAATGAGAACATACTTTTGGATAAAATGAAAATCCCGATTTAGAATTTATTGAAGGTTACTAGATGTAAGATATAAATCTAGAAAGTACATTGGCTGAAATGTGTTCACAAAAAAAAAAAAAAAAAAAAACAAAACAAAACCAACATTGAGTGTCAAGCTGTTTCAGATCAGAAATCCAGAGGTTATAAAAAAAAAAAAATATATTGACAAATATTTTAGTCTGTAATAATTGAATTCATTAAAATTCAGGATACAAGAATTTTAATTGGTATCCAGAATTCGGATAATGTTTGGATGAGAATCCAATGGAATGATAAATATATAAGAATCTGAAAAACTTATTTTCACATTTTGATGATCAAACTGCATCATCAAAAAGATCTTATTTCTAGATTTGGTTAAAATAAAACCCTTTTTCTCCAGAGGACACAGATCAGCAAAACATACCAAAATAAGGTCTTTACAAATGGTGTTATATATTTTTATCATACAGGAGTTCTGAACAAAAACCTCAACTGTTTTGAACAAAGATATTTTTGTTTTATTGTTGAAATCTTATTGAAGAATAAAGGTAGTTTTGTTTATCTGTCTATGGGAAAATATAATGTGTTAATGAAAAGTGTCCAGTACCAAGTAAATGACCATCAATTTTATATACTTCTGTACTGTTCTACTGATTGGTTTGCAGGCTGGGGTTACTTATGACAATAAGATTTAGCCAAGTATTAAGTTATTTTAATTTACATAAAAGAGTTGGCAGTTGAAGTGTGTGTGTGTGAGTGTGTGTGTGTGTGTGTGTGTGTGTGTGTGTGTGTGTGTGTGTGTGTGTGTGTGAGAGAATGCAAGTATGGTGAACATAGCAGATTTTATTCCCAAAACAATATTTCATTAAAAAAGTATTGTCTTTTGTTTTTTTTTTTAAAAATGAGATGAGGTGTTAAAGTGAAAGTATAGAAACGCTATTTAAAAAGACCGCAGTGACAAAAACCTTCAGAGAGGGATAATAAAAAAAAAAAAAAAAAAAAAAATCACAATACTTAATAATAATAAAAAAATAAAAAATAAAAAAAATGATCAAGTCGAAAGTTTCTGATTTACTGATTTAAAAATGATCCCTGTAATGTTCCCATGAAGGAGAAGAAAAAAAAAAAAAAATTACTGGAAGTAAACTTTAAAGATAAACCCAAACCGCAAACAGTAGCAATAGAATCCCAGTATTTTCAATCTGAAAAATGTACCTTTCATAAGTATTCAAACTTCCTGAACTTTTAAGTTTCAATTTACCCATTGTTCAAAAAATATTAAGACATTAGAAACAATGTCAGGGTAATTTAAAGAAAAGGCCCAAAACAGGGTACAATTTAAAAAAGAAAACTTTTCTTGCTCAATCTTACAAGCATACTGACCACTTAAACTGACAGTATAGCACCAGTTTCTTTAGGCAGTGTTTTGTAATTACCTTTTGTAATATAAAGATAGAAGAAGTCACAGTAGAGTATAGTCTGCACACATCCCGAGACAACAGCAATAAGATCGAAAAATCCCTCAAAGTAGTAACGGTAAATCCAGTTGAAAATGTAGAGAGCACGGTAGCTGCCCAGGGCAAACAGGTAGTGACTAGTAATACTTTCGGCCTCTCCGGTCTTGCTGACCATGAATAGTTGAGGCAAAATGGCCACAGACTCCAAATAAATAGAGAAAGTCCACAAGATCTGAAAATAAAGAGAAATAGAGAAAAAAAAAACAAAAAAATTAATATACCAGAATAGGAGGGAAAAAAAAAACAAAACAGAAAAATGGGTATAGTTATATAAAAGACACTACAAAGCACTGATACAAGCATTTCATATTAACACCATAAATTGATAAATTCGTCATGAAAATAGATTTATAGAATTATCAGGTCATAAGAAATGTCTGAATTTAAGAGTAAGGAGAATAAACTTAGCTTTGTGATTATTACCAATAATCTCATTCCAATAAGTCACAGGCTTCTTAATGGGGTTTTAGTAAAAAAAACTGGTTTCTGAGAAATGCATTTAGGGAGAAGATAGTTTCTACTTTAACCCTGTGTTAGTCACCTCAGATGTCCAAAAATGGATAGTCTGCCTCCCATGACAAGTTAGCTACAACTGTGCCACACCCCGTCACTGAGTCAGGAGAGTAGTGAGAGGGAGCAAAACAAACAAGTTGCCAACTAGGAATTATGAGCACTTTAAAAATTTGGGGGTAATAATACACCCCCATGTGACTAATACAGGATTAAAAACAACCCATCAAAAATCAGATGATGTAAGTTCTGGAGAACAAAGAAGGTGCGGAAATCTTTTTCAACCAAGGTCTTCAATTTTCTTCAGATTAAATCTTTCTTGTATGGTGGAAGTGCTGTGTATTTTCACGAAAGCTGTGTGTGTGTGTGTGTGTGTGTGTGTGTGTGTGTGTGTGTGTGTGTGTGTGTGGGAGTTGCTTTGTAATTGATCAAATTGGAGTTCTATTCTATGAAAGAAAATGTTTAAATGCTCCTCTGCTGACAAGACATCTGTTGTAATTGTGACATTGACTGGTAACAAATCAGAGTGCACTACACAAATACAACCCTCCAAATTTTTCTTTGTTGGAAATCCATTTTGGCTTGTATGTTTACCTTTGGTAAGCCACTGTCAGATTGGTTTACATATTTGGGTGTTGAAAAAGTAATTACACTTTGCCACAAAGCACATAAAAATGAATGAAAGTTAATTTGAATATTATCAAAAATATAAACCATCTTCATTTTCAACAATTGCAGCACGAAAAGAATGTGAATGTTTCCACATTTTAAAAATTTGAGGTTTTCCATATAAAAAAAAAAAAAAAAAAAAAAAAAAAAAAAAGAAAAGAAAAGAAAAAAGAAAATTTGAAAGACATTTAACTTTATCCCTGAATGTTTTGCCACTTATGAAATGATCTAGCAATTGAAACAAATGAAAATCTGCAAGTTCTAAGCCTGTTGTTAAATGTGGAGAAGAACCTCTCAATCTAAAAATTTCATTTTTTCTTGGGTTTGCCTTGCAGAGCATGCCCTTGCATTTACATGCTACAGAATAAAAACTTGTTTACCTAAGCAGGATTATGCTTCATTTACTCAATCAAGTTGCTGGTAATAAAATAAGTAGCTCCTAGTAGAGGACACCATTCATATTCCAGACAGGTAGAAAGGACACCTGTGGATGGAGCTGTGTTTTTAGTTTGTAGGAAATGGTTTCACAAATTTTGACAGTGTCTTTTTTATTGACATGCAAAACCCATTTTTCATCACCTGTAACAATGTGACACAAAACCGAAAGATTGGAATTCCTTGTTCAAAAACTGCTGCAGATAGAACGTCGTTTTCAGTTCTCTAGTGAAATCTCATGAGGAACCTGAATTCACTTTTTGCAAGTTTTCCCCAATTCGCTTTAGATGTTCATGGACAGTTGAACATGACAAGGTTTTTGCATAAAATCTGATACTTAGACATGGATCTCATTCAAGAGTTTTAAAAGTTCAAGGCGGGTTGTGTTCCAAGGCAAGGTTTGTTGGATATATTCTAATAGCCTTTTTAAATCACAGCTGACATATATGAGGCTTTACTGCATCCATTATACACTGCCCAAACATCTTTAAATGTCTGCAATAGTATTACCCTTTCAGAATTTGTATAGTAAGCAATGGCAAATATTTTTTGTTTTTCTTTTTAAAGTTATAATCCTCCATGGGCTCAAACTCCGAAATTCAATATAAGCAAGACCCACTTGGATAGAAGCAATAAATTCAAGATGGAGTTTCATGCTATTCAAAACATAATTCATAGTGCTGAAATATGTAATTACTTTATGAATACCTTAATATCTATAAAATATTCAGGTTTCACCACCAGTCATGAATTTGTCCAAAAAGTACAAATGTCCATTCTTGCTTCTTGGTTAGCTTCTGTCAAATTAAGTAGGACACTCATCCCTAAGTTGTTGCAGATGACTCGGAACAGGTGAACAGTAGGAGTTCAGTTTTTGAAAGATTTTCTAGTTAGTACAATTTCTATCAAATCAGGCTATCATTAAACTCAACACGATAACCTGTTTATGGCAGATCTCTTAAGTAGAAAGTTACCTTTTATCCCTTCAAACAACCTTTGGTAATTTCTTTCAATAAAAAAAAAAAAAAAAAATCCCAAAAACATTTCAGGTTGTTGCATTGATATTGTCATTTTTAGGCTTATAGAAAGAGAACATGTCATTAATTTCATATCCATTTTGAAGAGGGTCAAATTGATTTAGATTGTAAGGTCTGTGTTTAAAACTGTATGAATACATACTAGCATGTGATTATCATTTAGACATTTGTTTTAATAGTGAAAATATCTATCAGAGTTTGGACATTATTTATGAGAGGACCTAATAAAAACATCTAACTAAATCTATAGCCATAAAAATTAGCAGTAATAAAGTAAGCAGTCTTTATAATTATAATGCTTGATAACAAGAGAGCATTAATAATAAAAGAAGTTTGTTCACTTATCTCAAATCTCATATCCACTCTTCAAAAGGCTAGGTGACAAATTTTATTAAATCTCTTGAAGAGTCGATCTTATTCGACAAAACTCCAAGGATAAAACATTCATAAGACAAGTGACTAATTATTATTACTTAAAAATTAAACCTAAAATGTTTCACATTGCTAAAATTATCAAGATTTATTTATTTTTTGCATGAGAACATTTACACTTGTTTAGATTTACTTTTAAGAAAGTTACTGCAAATGTTTTATAAGCAATAGGTGGCATTTTTACCATGAAGGTTAGTGAAATTGTTCAACATGGCACAAAATGATTTTGATTTCAAATTTAGATTTAAAACATGCATCCATAATGCTCTAATAATTATAACATTTGGTATTTTTACTTGTCACATCCAAATCTGACAAACATTTTATGTATTAAAATCAAATGAGTACAAAAGAATACCAAAATTTCATTTTACTTGGACAAACTCTTGTTAGTAAACTTAGTTTCATCTCACATAAACAGAAATTGTAACATGGCTATTATTGTGTGTACTGGAGCGATATATAATTGCAAGTAGAAAATAGGGCAGACAAGAACCTTTGTTTGACAAAGTTTTGAATTATGATTTTTTTATGAGGAAAGATTTGCTTTCAACAAAGGTAATAGTTTATTATGACATAAAATTTTATGAGAGAGCCAACTCAGTTACAACAGAAAATACAATCAAATCCATTTTACTTAAATGTTAATTGTTCTTGGGAGATTATATATATATCCCTTTACCTAGCTATTTTCAAAAGCTAAGTTATTTTGCAGAGCCTTTTATGATAGTTTTAGACCAATAAATGAAATTTTGCATAGATAATAAGTGTAGGGGAAATACCTCCCAGAATATTAAGACATCAGCTAGATGAAGACACCATTGCCACTTGCCTAAGTTCACTAGCACCACACATGTAACAGTTTAAAATGTTGGGAGGTATTTCTGCCATATCCTGTAGCCAATGTCTTACCATTATGTGGGAGTTATTTCTGTTACACCGTATATAACAGTAGGTAAATGCATACAAAATCATTAAATTATGTCAACTGAGCAAGTTTTCATTACTTTGGCAAAATGTATAGAAAAATATTTTGCTTATATAAACATTAAATGACCTCATGTATAACAGAAAATATCTTTTGTAAAACAAAACCTGTAAGCAATATTTAGCCCTTTCAGATCCTGGACTTGCAACAAGAATTCCCCAATCTTATTTATACAAATATGAAGAATAATGATCCACAAGAAACAAATTATGATAAATCATTTGTCCCACCCCTGTGAAAATGATGTAAACTAATTCTAGTGTGCACATTCTAACATGTAGCCCCCACCAATTTAAACACCATAGTTAAGAGTGGCTGCTTGTGGAGTTTTCATTCATTTATTCATTTTCTATGGCTTAACCTTTGCAGGTTATTTAAAGCCAGAAAATATTTTCAGATTGTAAGATTTTTTTTTTTTTTGAGATAATGGTTTAGTGATAAAAGTCTTACTAAGTAACCCATAGCTGGGGTAGAAGAGGTGGATTCATATATTTCTCAAGGGTATTTTGCACATAAATGAATATAATGAATCCACTAGGAATTGGAACTCTACTCCTCAATTAAAAATTCTGAGCCATTTTTCATTACACCACCCACACATCCAAACTTACAGCCAAAGCTTTTAGAATTTGTCAAAGTTTCTAATAAAAAGCAACAAAATTCAACCCAATCTGTTCAAAGAAAATTGTTTTTATATATGTTAAGTATTCTTAGATATATTGAAATAGCTGTTAAAAAAAAAAAAAAAAAAAAAAAAAAAATTTATATATATTCTTGTTTGAAGTTGGGTGGAAATTAATCATATTGCAAAGCTCATTAGTTGATTGAATGCATTATATATATATATATATATATATATATATATATATATATATATATATATTGTTGTGAACAAGTAAATGATTAAAGAAATAAAACAAGTGTTGCAAACATTAACAGTAAGTAGAACAGAAGAGTATTACATGACTAGTGAGTGTGTGTTGGTTGACCCAGTGTTCAATCTATTCGACTGTTCCCCCAAGGCCTTCTAATTCTATAGTAGGCGTAAGAGTCCAACAGACTCATTAGAGGGAGGAAACCGCAACTTATATATATATATATATATATATATATATGCTAGATATAAAATACTTACCTCCAATGGAGTGAATTCAGAGTTGACCAGAATGGAGAGGCCACCAACGGGAACAACAAGGAACTCAGCTCGGAAGGTGTCATGATTGCTATCGTAAGTAGCTTTGAACTTGAAGTAGATCAGGAACACAGTGAAGTAGGATGAGACAATGAAGAAGACCTTCATGATTGTGTTATACAAAGAGATGAACGATGTGAACAGATCCAAATAACGAGTAGTGAAGACCAAGGCGAACAAAGCCTGGCTCTTGCCTGAAATTCCTGAAAAGAAAATAAGCCAAAATTATTTACAGAAAAAAAAAAAAAAAAGACAGGGTTAGTTGATTTTGTTTAGCAGCATATCAAACTCCATAGGTTATTTAATACCAAAATATCAATATTTTGTACATAATTTTATGGCTTCAACTAAATATATTTTAAACAATTTTATGCTTTAGCAACAGATAAAATGTACTGTTAGTCATTTTGCTATAAAACATGTGTTTGGTATATCTTAATAATATAAAAATGTATCGCTGGTATTTTTTTTTATACTATAGAAGTTTATTTTTGTATTTTCATAGTGTTTTCTTTTTGCTCGAGGGGAAGGATTCATTATTTGTCAATAGCTGGAATCCTAACAGGTGCTACCATCCTGGGCCAGGGTGGACCTTGAAACAACAGCAATTAAGTGGTTCCACACTCCTCAAAACCTCTAATTGCCTGATCAGAAGCTTTGTTACCAAATGTAGTTTATCGTCATACCCAGAACAAGGCATTATAAGAAATTCAAGCTTGAATTAGCTTTCAGAGTTAAATAAAATATATTGAGATCAGAAGTGAATTACTATGTAAATTAATTCAAGATTTATGACAGACAGAAACAGCTGTCACCATAGATAGGAAAATCCTAAGCCTGAAAGGCTACATGAGATTTCGATCAATATTGAGAAGTTCATGTGTTACAGACAAGCAGCAGCAACGCAAACTATTTTAAGCAAAAATTTGCTTCTGTTATTGTTCTGAAGGGGGGAGGTAGAACAGTTTTTCAGTAAGTGACTTATTGAGAAATGAAAAAAAACTTGACTCCCATAGCAATAAATATTTAAATAAAAATATTGTAAAGAAATGTTTAAAAACTAAGATTGACAAATGAATTGAAACAGAATTCCATCAAGTGCCATTTATTTAAGCTTTCTATTAAAAAGAAAGTTTGTGGACAAAGTTTATGATTTTTTTCCAATATTCACCTAATACACGGCCCAAGAGCCACTCGAGGAAGAGTGTTAATGTGTGGTGGTGTATTAATGTAAAAAATTGAAGTTCTTGAGGTTATACAAGAAAGATAACAGCCAACTCAAGAGGTCAAGATTTAATTAGTGAACATTTCAGCAAAATTATAGTGTGGAAATAAACTTCAGAAGGAATCAGAAACCCAATCAGGACACAAGGGATAAACCTCTACTCCTATTCAAAAGGACTGGGGAGGAATGTGAATATATATATATATATATATATATATATGAGAGAGAGAGATCAAAAAAATATTCTGGAGTTCTGACAGATGTTAAAGTATAAAGCTGAAGTAGGTTTATTATCAAAGTCTTTACTCAACTAAGCAACACATCAAATGAATCAATTTTGAAAAAAAATGTATCAAAGCAATCAATCAATAGAAACCCAAGGGAAACAAAATGTCAGCCTTTTGTTTTTCAAAGAAAATTATTGCACATTAAAAAGATAAGATTAATTAGGAAGAAATATTTTTCAAGAATTCAAAACATAAAAACATGTTTCAAAGATAATTAGAAAATTTCAAATCTTTATTTTAAGTTAATAGCTCCCTGTTAATCTATGAGGTCATGTTTCTCACCAGATTTATATAAATCATAGAAGAATCAATTATTTGGATGGAACTTTGGTGACATTGATGATAGACCCATGGGAAAGCCATCAACCCATCCCTTTCCACTTCAGGTTAATAGCAGTGTAGACTGACTTTCTTAGCCTTGGGTGGCACCCAGTGAAGGAAAAAAAATGAAACCTGAATTAAAAAGTGCCAAGAAGTCAACATGAAGCCACTCCAACATCCTTTTCAAGAAGTCATGGCAACTGACAGATAAAGGTTTGGGGTTTAGAAGAGAAAACAAAAAGAAAAAAGTATACTTTGTTTTGAGCTCTGAAGAATTTGGTTATACTGGATGGGCTGTTGATAAAATTTGTTCAATTTTTAGTAAATTTTCAAGTGAACAAATTTTTTGGCCAGATGTTTAAGTTGATATACAATTTTTTTGCATGCCTAAATGCTTTTTTAAAATGGTAAGTTTATGATCATTTAAAAGGCAAGTATGAAAACTGAACTCAAAATGAGGCAAGTATTGAAAATGAAACAGGAAAGCAACAATTTTGAGCGAGAGAGAAAAAAAATGATTTGTTAAATTGTTTGGAATTCAGTCTGAATTATATACTTGTCCAGATATTCACCCCAAAGATCATTAAACAGTTATTTTGAGTATGAATCTACACAAAGCAAATTCAATGAAATTGTGTCAAAGGGAAGAATAAATCCAAGTTCAATAAGGAACAAGCGTAATAAGATTAGACACCTATTAAGAGTCTTATAGTAGCACTAAGCACTTTCTTTTATCGGGATGAATAAAAAGAGTGAATTAAATAAATCAGAAGAGAAATAAAAGAATGGCTCATACTGGGTGAATGTAGCTAAAAGATGTATCAAGATATTAGTTTTCGTTAAACAATATTGATTAGAAATCAAATAAAATGTTAATGCAGATAAAAAGAAAGGAAAAAAACTCAGTTGAAATAAGCAGATTTAGGCATTTTCTTTTTTGTTTCTAAAATTTCAGCAAAAACTGGATCTTGCAATTATATTTATGAAAAGATACAATGAAAGGATTCTTTCCTCACTGCTACAATTAAGAAAAAAAAATTGCAGTAATAATCACTTACTAGATTTCCATCATTAGATAATGCAGACCAAATGTTCTCTAATTAATCAAGTATCAAATGGCTATGAGAAAAAAAAACAAAAAAAAAAAAAAACAAAAAACAAAAAAGAACAAAACCTTTTATTTTGCAATTGCTTATATTTTTTGTTTAATGTCTATCCGTAGAAGTTTCTGGTTGGATACAAATGTACACATTACTGTTTGCCTTGAGTAACTCACTGGAACATCTTACATGCTAGGAACTATGGTAAAAAAAAAAAACCAAAAAAAAAACCCGACCATATCATTTCTAGGGATGAACAAAGATTGATAAGAAAAAATATTCTTGATAGCAAGAATATCCAAATCTTATAATATAAAATTTCTTGGCAACCTGAATTAAAAAAAAAAAAAAAAAAAAAAAGATAAATATTCTCATTTCCTTAAGTAATTTTTAGGTAGCCACTATTATGTACAAATTAATATCATTTTTTCATAAAATTTAAATATATTTTTAAACAAGATGTGTATACAGCATCAGGCCGAAACAATTGTTAAGAGTTATTGCCCTTGCTTTACTAGTACCCTTAAAGTCAATGCTTGTAATTGGATTTGTATGAGAATTGGTAAATTTTTTTTTTTTAAGATGACTACAGGTTAGAGGCAGCCTTTCTGACATTATGAGGGTTGTGGAAAAGTTTTTGGTTTGACCCCACTTCCCAAAACCTAAAGCTAAAAGAGAATTTTACAACTGTTTTATCTACAGAGTGGTCCAAAAATCTTGTCAATCACACCAAAAAAGTAATGGGCTCATGTCAGCCATTTGAAATAAAGAAATTAGGTAGGAGTGACAAGACTTTCAGACCACCCTGTATACTATGGATAACAAAACTACATAAGCTAAAAATTTATACATTGTGTGTGCATTATAAAATAAGTATTAAATGAAGCTTTACTCCCTCCATACTTGCACGGACAGGACAGGTAAATAGAATTACTTATGCTTTTTATAATTTGTGCATTTTATGCTCTTATTCCTTTTGTTTTTTTTTTTTTAAATATTTTTGAGCTGACTCAAAAATTAAATTTAGTGTTATGCATATGCACAAAAAAATGACCAAACTCATTTACAATAATTATCCCTAATTACAAGTGACACTGTTCCTCTGTTACACAAAAGATAGCATCTGATGAGAAGCTATTGCATGTTAACTGCAAAATCTTAAACCACAGGATTTACTGACTCGTAAACAAAGACTTGCACTTTATCTTTTCTCTCATTGACAAAATCAAAGTGACTTTGGCAAGTTTGTAAAAAAAAAAAAAAAAAAAAACATCACTGTCATTGAAGTCAGGTTCATAGTTTTTGATGACTATGTTCTTAATTACAATAATATACATGCTGCACTTAGTGTTGATAGTTTGTTATATATACAATATTTCTACAAACAACTTTATAAGCAGGCTATTTGCATGTCAGCTAAAGTTTCAACACAATGTCATTGATGGTAATTTGGCACTTCTGAATGGAAACTGCTGGCTTCTGTGATTATTTAATAAAGATTAAGCAAATTTTTTCCATTAAAGAATTACAACATAAATATCAACTAAAGAAAATAGTTTGTGAGAGGGCCAGTGTAAAATATTTAAAATAAGAGTATGAAGCTTTATGTTTGTTGAAATATTAGTTGTAATCTCTTTGGACTGATGTCTATATGTCTGCTAAAATTATTAGCTCACCAGACACTATGAAAACATGTTTCTCTAAACCAGTTTTCATGGAGTTTTCTGGGTTCATAAGAGTGGTTACAACAAACAGGTCTCATTCAAATGGATCATGATAGAAAGCTTTCATCTAATTATACTATTCACCGTGAGAGAAAATGCATAGCATCTTAACATTAAATCACACCGGCCATATTTCACACGTTTTAGTGAAACTTTACAAACATCAGGCTGGGAATAAAGTAGGCAAAATAAAACACAGGGACATTTAAATCAATGGAAGATACAGGAATTTGGTTTTCTACTTGTATTAGATCATTTTGAAGAGGGTTTATACATCCCCTTTCTAATTCAGCCTTCTTGAAATCACTCAATTCTTAAGATACATATCAAATAATAAAAGCTCTCTTTGCATGGAGAGAGAGAGTTAATTAAAGATCTTTATAAAACTAATGAACTCAGAGTATTAGTAAAAAAAAAAAAAAAAAAAAAAAAAAAAATGTCCTGTTCTAAATATGC
This sequence comes from Acanthosepion pharaonis, assembly GCA_903632075.3. Lineage (NCBI taxonomy): Eukaryota > Metazoa > Mollusca > Cephalopoda > Sepiida > Sepiidae > Acanthosepion > Acanthosepion pharaonis. The sequence goes on along the minus strand of CAHIKZ030000061.1, from coordinate 1,304,026 downwards.
AGACCAGACATTTCATTTTTTTTTTTTTATTTGATGCATTGTCAAAGTCACTGACAAAAAAAAGAAAAAAATGAAAAGGAAAAAGATTGAAATTTTTTCTTTAACATTTTAAGATTGTAGAACTAAAACCAACCTACACACGTATGTTCCTAAAGTATCTTTAGTTAACATCAAAATCTATACTAGACCTTTTCATAAGGTGTCAGATACATATTTGCTGAATATGGTCTAGATCACATTTTTATTTTTTACCAACTCACTAAAAATATTCCTCCCATACATTAATCAGGTAATTTAATTATGGTAAGTTAAATAAAGAATCTTTTGATTGTATATTAAAAACCTGATACCCGACATCTAAATCCTATTGTTACTCTTTTAGTTTCCAGTTATTGCATTGTTCAAAAAAAGAAAAGAAAAAAGTGTTTCAGTCATTAGATCTTTTTATTTGTTATACTCAAATTTAAGCAGATTTGCCACTTAGAAAATTTCAGTCATGCTTGGCTACAATACAATGAATGATCAACAGAATTATTTGTGAAACCATTTTGAAAAACCGTCTTCTCAGTAAAAGAAAAGACTTTAAAATCAATTTTCAAATAAGATTAGTGATTAAAAAAAGAAAAATTTGTTTATAGCATTTTTGCTGATTAGTACTATCTATAACAAAAACAAAAACTGAAACAAACAATTTGAATCAAGTTCAACACAATAATATAAAATATACAGTTGATAATCGTGATATTCTATAGCGAAAGTAAATTACCATTTTTCTGCCATGGTTAATAAGTATACTTAAAAATGTTTGCAACCTTGATGTTACGATTCAATGCTTGAACACTGCTTGTAAGTTTTGTAAAAGTTACCAAGTAACATTTTGCTAATGAATTGGAAAAAAAAAAACCAGTTTACTACTGACATTAATGTCAGGCAGTTGTAAAATGTAGTCCAACACATCCCCCAGAAGATATATATATATATATATATATATATATATATATATAAAATGGATTTTTATTTATTAATCCAATAGATTTTATCACTTGGAATGTTATTTTTAGTGGACATCATATTTGAGTAGAAGCTCCACTTATTTATTAAACAGTAGATTTTCATCTACCAGCCTAAAGAAAAATGTGCTCACTAGCAGGATTCGAACCTGTGTCCCTATAGTCTGAGGGAACCATCATTAGATCCAATGTCTTAACTGACTCAAAAACTTTTGCTGATCAAGCAAGGCTGAATAGTGTGGCTTTAAGCAAAATCATTCTCGGCATACACACACATATATATATATATATATATATATATATATATATATATATATATATATAAGCAACAACTCATTTCTAATTAACATTAGCTAAACTCTCCACCTATTTCATGTACATAGGTTTGTGGCCACTCATTTAGTTAAATTATCTTAACCCACATCAGGTTGACTGAGCTTGTACCCCCTTCAAAAAAAAAAAAAAAAAAAATGCTGCACAGAAGGGGGATACAATAATTATACTTTAAGAAATCTAAATCATCTGTTATCCAAACACTTCAACTAAATTATATTTAAGAACAATTGTATTATTACAAGTCAAAAGCTAAATCTACTTTAACATTGTTGATTACTATCAATTTTCAACCTATTTGCTGAAAAGGCTGATTCAACACTTTCTGTTGAGAAAAAAAGAAAAATCATGCTTTTTGTTTCTTTTCAGCATTGACAAATTTGCTAATTGGGAACAAAATTTAATGTCAACACTTAGATAGTTGAACCTAATGGGGATGCCATTTTTATTGCTAGGAGACAAATTATTAGGTTATACTATTTTTTAAAATCAAAGGTTTATTTGAATCTGGTGACAAAATGTTAAAATTTAGGTCTAGACAAAATTCTGATCAAAATGTATATGCCAAATGTGGCTATGTTATATGACTACTTAAGACCCATATTAGACAAGATCAAAATTTTGTTCAGCTTAGAAACTTGTTATGCAAATTTACAATTTCATTTACCATAAAATCAATTTTAGAGTCAACTTCAAAAGCATTAAATTTAAGGCTCTTTGGATGTGTTCCTTTTAAAATTCATGTACATTACTGCAGAATCAAAGTTACCTGGTAAATGAAAAGTACCTTTCTTGTAGAATTTGCATTTATAATTAATATATTCAGATAATTAAAACAAGAATTAATTTGTGCCTACCAATTTTTTTTTTTTTTTTTTTTTTTTACTTTGAGACACTTCTGCTGATCATTCATTGTGGCTGAAATTTTCAACTAAGTGTGGAATCTGTCTAGTTTTTTTTTTTTTTTTTTACTTTGAGAGTTAAATGTTAATGAACAGAAAATGAATTAATTATGACTCCACGGGCACTGAAACTGGAGCCACTTGGTAAGGATTGGTTTTGCAGAAGATAACAAAAGAAATTTAGACAGACCTGAGGTATTTAATACTGATTTCTTTTTTGTTTTAATGCTAACAGCATCTAAATTTAAATGATTGTCAGAAAAAAAAAAAAAATAAAATAAAAATAATTTTTTTAGTTGATTGTAATTGAATATAAAATCAAAAATATCTGCTACCAATCCAAACAGACATTTAATCAGTTTTTTAGATAAGGAAATAATTTCGGTAAATAGTCTTTCTTTAATGATCAACTTTATCATCATTATTGGCAATATTGTTGAATATGATAAAAATGGGACAATTTAAATAAGAATTCTACAAATTTTGTATTAAAATGCAATCAAACTTTCTTGAACTAGGAATTTTTTTTTTTTTTAGTAAATTCCAATCAGAATTTATTATTTTAAAAAAGAAAAATAGTCATATTTGGCAATTAGATAAATCTGATTTTTTTTTTTATTTAAATCAATTTAATTGCTCAGTTGAATTTTTTTTTTTTTGTGAATTCACAAGGCGATGATACCACTATGCAAGGACTGAAAAAAAAAAAAAAAAAAAAAAAAAAAAAAAGAAAGAACCGGAAACCCAATCTTAACAAGGAACAAAGGATAAAACCTCTACTACTCCTGTTCAAAAACCGGGAAGGAGTGTGAACCGGACGATAATCGAACCGGTTTGATACTGTTTATCGGAAAAAAAAAAAAATTCTCATGCTTGGAATCTTTCATTAACACAAATCAGAGTTCAAAAACTTGTTAATTTTTGAGGTTCCTAAAGCAAGTTGTAGTAACATCTGTCATAGCACGAACGAATAAGGAACGTATTTATTTACTGTAATTTTCATAAAAAAAACTTTCTGTACTAGCAAAGACTGAAACAAGATTATTTTTTCTAATTTAAGAAATTACGTACATTTACATTACTACAAAATATAAGTTATATTTGGAGACAAAACAGTGAAAAAGTAACTGAAAAAAAATTCATTATTTTTCTAATAATCTTAATTACAAACGCAACAACATTACTCATCCCATTCAGTGAGGATATTTCAGAGAGGAAATTATCTTTTATTGCATCTAATAACCGAACGTGTGTAAAATAAATGAAATCCAATAATTGAAATGCTGCATTGTCCTCAGCTATTGATTTTTCTATGTTACATCTGGTAAAAATAGATTTTAAAAACTACAATTAACAAAAATAAAATTTCCCCCTACCAGAAGACTGGCAGTTTTTCAAGGATTTTTTTTTTTTATGGATCAAATTCAAAATTTAAGAAAAAAATCTAAGTAACGCACATTTCAAAAGACAGCTATAATTCAAAGACTACCCAATTATTACAACATCAGGTCAAGAATTAGTGTTGGGTTGAAATACGGAATCAATGTAAATTGTAAAGTGCAGATCGGTAAGCGGGTAGTAGCAACCGTCATTCGTATAGCGATAAGGGTGCACGCTCTGAACGTCATCAGGTCCCCCCACGTGCGCATGGCAGCACAAAATCATAACATCAACTTAGTGGTATGTCAGCATGAATTGTTTGACGGAAGGAAGCGAAAAGAATGTCAGACAGTTTTATCACCATGGATATAGCAACGTGTCTAGAGTTGAAGTTTTTCTTTCCCAGCCTGTGGGTGCAAGGGAATATCAACACGTTACTTATCCTCTTCCTCAAGCACTTGTAGCAGCTCTGGCCCGACTGTCTTGCTTCACGGAAGGAAATGGGGGGAAAAAAAAAAGTAAAGTGCTGGATCCTAGCCATTACACCCGCCCACTCTGCAAGTTAAAAAGAAAAAACAGGGGGGGTGACGATGGGAGTGAGAGAGAATAGTAGAGAGAGTGGGGTAGAGAATAGAGATGGGGGTAGGCAAGAAGACGACTCAATAGTTCACGTCTGAGGTGGGGGGGGGGTAAAAAAAAGAAAACACCGAGAGGGTAAGTCTTACAGAAGAAGAGAAAGAAAAGGGGTCAAACGGAAAATGAGTGGTAAAGAAAAACTAGAGAGGAGAGAGAAAAGAAAAACAAGTAAATAAAACAAAAAACAGATGCCAGTTCCAGAGTGTATAGAAAGTTAAATTAAATTCCCACACCTGCGAATTTGTCGGTTTGCTGAAGAATTTCACAAAAATTTACCTACTTCATTAAAAACTTATTTTTATAAACCCTTTTTTTAAATGCTTTAACCAGATTTCCCCCCTTAAGTTAAAAAATAGCATTATTTTTAAATGGAAATTCTTTCCGGTCCAAGTTTGTAGATAATTTTTCTTTAGGTTTTTTTTTTTTATTCAAAAAGAAACAAAGAGAACCACTCAAGTTCAGTTTAACTTTCACCTAAGAAAATTGACCAAAGAAAAAAAAAAAGTCATAAAAATCACTTCATGGAGTGGAGATTAACTGAATTACCTGTAAAAAAAAGAATATAAAAGAAACGAACAATGTATTGTTTTCTGGGTGGACTAAAAAGAAAAAAACAACAAAAAAAAACGGTCAAAGAGAGCTGATGAATGCTATAGTCTTTTTACAGTGGTGTTGGGTCGTTTCAGGTCTAAGGAGGCTAGCAACAAAAAACAAAAAACACTTGCCTTGAAAAGTCTGATAATTTAAGAAGTTTTTTTTTTTTTTTTAAGAGCAACTTCAGTTTTTAATCAGACGCAGTTTTAAAGAAATTTATCTTTTTACTAATTTAAAAAAAAAAATAAATCAACTTTTTACATTGACAATTATCAATTTTTTTTTTTTCAGTTGCATTAGGAATTTATTTACTAACAAGACCTGTTTTTTTTTAGGATTTATTTTGGTTATTTGGATGCTTTTTAATTTATTTTGATACTAATTTGTACCTTATGAGGGTGATCGTCATTTTTCGTTAACCTTTTTTTTTAAAAAAAAGTTTGTATTCGTTTAATTAAGTTAATTGCTTTTTAAAGGTTTTTTTTCTATAGTCATCTTAGTTGAAGCAAGACAAGAAAACATTTTGCGTGAGAAACGAAGGTCAACTCAAAATCGTTCATCGCTAATCTAAGATTCACACATTTACAACCATAATTTACATAATTATCTTGTTTAGTTTGTGAATGCTATGTCACTTTTTTTGGGGGGGGGGTGCAAAATTACTTTATTGTGAATAAGACTGTTCATCTGTCATTTTTAGACTGTTAGTGTTTGTTATGAATTTGGAAAAAAAAAAAAAAAATGAAATTTGTTTAAATATGGCATAATTTTTTTTAGGTCGTTGTTTCCTTTTATTTTTTACAATTAAAGTTTAAAACTAAAAGCAATCGTTGGAGATGAAAGACAATATTAAAAACAGTTAAAAATAAAATTTTAAAGTGTCATAAGTCTGACTTACGATTTAAATAATTTTAAATTTAGCAATATTAGAAGAATCAATGAAAATAAAAAAAACGTCTGTACAGTGTACTTAAACTACAGAGGTTACTAAATTTTTATTATTAATTTTATTTAAGCATCTATCCATCCTGTTGGGAATACAATTCACAACATAACAAGCAAATGCTGATATATGCAAAAAATGTTTTTGACATGAAAAAACGGTCAGCAGGAGTCTGTAATTTCTGACAAATTAAAAACGTATTTGAATTCAAAATGCTTTCAAAATGAAAAAAAAAAATCTTGGCTTTTTACACCCTAGATTTATTTAAACAGCTACAAGAATAATAAAAGGTAGACTGCAACTAGATGACTTTTTGGATAGATACCGTTTCCCACCCCTTTTTTTTTATTTTTTATTTTTTAAAGACAACACTTTACAACTGACAAATACATACGACGGGTAGGAGCTTGGAGATATTTTTTTTAATTTAGAATTGAAATTTAATAGTTTATATAGCTGTGCTAATTATATCTAATTAACTACAAGCATAAACAATTGTCTGACTCTTTAAAATTGTTGTAAGATTCTCTTTTTTTTTGAGAAGACCAAAAGAAAAAGACAACAAGCCGGTCGGTTTGGAGGAGTGAATTCAATTTTTGATTGAATGCTAAAAACACAATCTAAACATCTCGTTTCCCGTTTTTTTTGCTTTTTTTTTTTTTAATACGGAAATATATTTAAAAAAAAAAAAACGACCATTACCTGCACACGATCTCGTCTTCCATATCTTCATCAGCAGGATAATAATTGCCAACAAATGTGACATATCCCCGCAAAGCCTGAAAATATTCATTTTGGTCGCTGAGTTTGGAAAGCCGTCCTCACATACACTTCTTTACACGTCCCGCAATGGCTCCGTACTGAAGACGTGGCCGCCGCTGCTGCATTCTGGGATGTGCACAACCGGAAACACTCGCTCACAGACACGCAAACAAGAGCAGACAACTCCCAACTTCCATTTGACGGCGTGGCTGGCCTGGATAAAAAGAGCAGATTTTTTTATTTTTTTTTATTTACCAGCTGGTTTCTATTGATCGGAAGAGAAGCTTATTTAGTAAAGGGCATTGTATTTTTATTTGAAAGAGGTTCTTTTATCACCCATCATTCATTGTGGTTCATTCATTTCTGATTAATATCCAATAACTTTCTACTGCTGTTGAGTGTTGACGTTTTTTTACGGTTTGCTCAACTGCCAAGACTTATAATTAATAAATAATAAAATAAATATTGGACAACTTTTTTTTTTACATTTTCTAAGCCGCGGAAAATATTGGGAAGGGCTCTTTAAATGATTTTTTTAAAAGTAACTTTTTTTTCGACGAAAGCCTTCATAAGAAAGTGTGGCTCTTTTTCACTCAGTTAATACGGGTGATTCGAGTTTAAATCCCAACAGGTAGTTATTCAGGCATTTGGAAATATTTTACCGCTACATACTGGGTGATCAGTCTCTTTGTTCAGTTGTTTTCTTGCTTGTAAAAATTGCAATACTAAAAGAAAGTATGTATTAATTAGAATTATGCAAAAAAAAAAAAAAAAAAAAAAAATCCTAAAAAAGGGGAGAAAACTCTTTGTAAGAAAAAACCGCCGAAACTAAAGTCTCAGTATAAGTGCTGGGTTAGTGAATTTCGTTAACTTCCAAACAAGGTGAAAAAGTTGCTTCAAACAAAAGTTAACCTAAAGTTTAAAAAAAGCTTAAACAAACCGTAAAATTATTTCCACGGTGAATCAAACAAATAAAAAAGAATTCAGGGTATTATAACTTTTGCTTTTTTGTTACAATCATATGAGATTTATTTGCATAAAGAAAGCCGTTTCTGGAAATGATTATTTTTTAAAACTAGTTTAAAAAGGAATATATTTGATTTGACTCTTGATTTAAATTTTAAATTTATCTTTTCCATGATGCAATTTGTAAAAATGATAAAAAGAGCACAGAAAGTAGATTAAACTGAAAAAAAAATCTCTTGATGTTTTCCGAAGTTTTCGAAAAAAAAAAAAACAATTTTAAAAATTTCACAGATCAAACACCTGTTTTTAGTTACTTAGTAAGTTTTTCCGACAAAAAAGTAAAAAATCACAGATTACGATTTTAGAATGAAAACTTGTTTTAACTTAACGGAAGCAATTTTGTCAGATATAATAATTTTTATTTTGCTTTAAAAAACAGAATGATGCTATTGTTTTAAAATAACGGCAGTTATAATATATAGCCAGGTGAAAAATATTACCATTAATAAAATCAAATCTGTTTACTTTTTCCTTTCTTTTTCTGCTTACGCCGGCTTTTACTAAATTGGTGCTGCTAGTGGTGGTGGTAGTAGTAGTAGTAGTAGTAAATTGTGAGATGAGGCTTACACTTTGGCTTGATATTTTTTTATATGCTTTAAAGTAATTCAACAAAAATATATAAGTGTGAAAATAAAATAAGTCTAATTAAAAATATAGAGGATTTTGACTTTTGAGAAGTACTTTTTTGCTGTTAGTGTTACTGTTAATTTATTTAAAATGAATTTTTGTTCATTTTTCAACACTTAGTTTTAATCTTTACTCAGAATACTTTTTTTTTAAATTTTTAAAGAGACATTTTTCCAATAAATGGGGCAGTAAAAATAATTGCTTTTTTTTAATGGAATATAATTTTATGGTTATATCATGTTGCAATACCGGTTCTTGCCTACTCACCGAAGTTAAGCCTGGTCAGTTTCTAGATGGGTGACTGCTGTAAAGCTTGGATGTGCAGGAGGTGTAGTAGCTAGTAGATAACCACTCGGAATGAGAAATCGGAGAGTTGAGTTCAAATCACAAGTGGAGTTCGTTATATGCTCAAATACCTGTTATGATTCATGATGATGATGATGATATTTCTTCATCATTCTAGAAATAAAGACCTGAAATTTCATCATTCTCTAAAAACAATCTTTCCACCAATGATGAAATATCATCAAGATGATGTCATCATTCTAGAAATAAAGATCGGAGATTTCATCATTACGACCTTTCCACCACAAGAAAAGGTAGCAGTAGTAAAAGGAACAACATAAACAATGTAGAATCACACCAGCACCATTACATACACAGTACATAGAAATCATGCGACAAGCATTTCATACTCAAAACTAGCTCGCTGATTGGTCAGTTCCGACCAATGAAACCGCCTGTACGCGTCAAATCTGTTTCCCCGCTCAATATGCTCTGAGCCAGTCACGTGATACACCATCTTATATATAAACAAAACACGAGTGATTCTCTCTTTCTTTTTCGTCACTCTTGCGTCTCAAACCTTTGCTGCTAAAATGTGACCTTCAAGAACTCTCGTCTTGACCATGCGGCCAGACGTTAAAGAAAATTACCATTTCCTGCAAGTACGAACTCTAAATCTCTTCTGAACTCTTACCAACTTTATCAATCCACAATTCCTAACATGCAACAGGAACTTATTCTTCTAAACTACAGTTTAATAATTAATTCACTTTATGAGCTCAAGTACAAATATTTCCAAATCTAAGAGACATAACTCTATCAAACCTTCAGCTTATATGCATGTATACCAAACACTAATAAATTCAACTGTTATATTTTGATTCATTACGTTTCTGTTTTGTATTTTATACTATGTGCTATTTTACGTCAAATATAAACTGCATTGTGACCGCCACATTTGATAGCGACCTCCAGCGTCTTTGCTTTCCTTAATCACGTCTTTCCTAGCCAAAGTAAAATATATATGAAGCATCATCCCTACATAATGGTGAACACACCGTTACAACAAGACGTATTTTCTTCGCTCCGTGAAAATCCAGAGTTGACGGTTTCAAAAGCATCTTTTAACCACGAAATTCTCAGAACAATTATAAACAATATAAAAAAAAGGAATCCTCTATCAAATACTAATATATATAACAACACAACATCAATCCCGTTACATACCTTTGGGAAAGGTACTGTAAATCTATCTCTTTTTCCTCCAGTTATGGGTTAAATAGTAAGACAGACTGGGTCCTATTGCTTTGGTTGGTAGCCAGTCTACTGCAAAAAGTAACGGCAAGTCAATCATAAATTGAAGAGAGACATGCTTACCCAAACGTGTATCACGTATGGCATATAAAGAAGGAAGAAAGGATAATTTTAAAAGTTTTCTATAGTGTCTGTACGCGTCAAGTGTTTTCTGTACACATGTAAGAGCAGCGTTTTTATATACAATGGATTGTATATAGGCACAAGCATTATGAAACGAGGCTTGCGTTTTTGCACTCAATAAAGATTCAGAAGATGAATGTGCAGGATTATCAATATAATAACCCAATGATGCACAAGTTGCGTCAGGTATTTGAGAACAAATTCTAATTTGGGGTAATCATATTATTTAGCAAAAAAAAAAAACCTTTTTTTTTTTTTTACAAAATTTAGTACACACATTCTTACATACATACACAAAGCATAAGTCTATTTAGTAAAAGTTTGGAACTAGAGCCATAAAACGGGCCATAATTCGTATTAACAAAAAAATGAAAGTAATATTGTTATATAGGCTAAAACAGTGTTTCTCAACCTTTTAAGCAACGGCAGACATACCCTACACGCAAGCCGCTGGCGGGCCGCTGATGGTAACGCAAAGTTATAATAATTCATGAAAATAATTTTGTTAATTTACATGAATTTTCATTAGTTCATACCCAAACGATATAGAATAGCTGGCTTTATTTAAAGCATTTTCTCAGAGGAAAAAGAAACCAACAAGCATCCGCACGAAAGAAACTGAATATATATTTTGAAAAAAAAAAAAATCAAAAATGTATTCGAAAATATATTAAAAACAATAAACGATATATATAAATTTTAACTTGCGAATTATGGTCCCTGTTTTATGGCCCTGATTCTAGAATTTTGACGTATATTCAATATAACCACCATAAGCTTATAGTGCCTCTTACATTTTCTAGACAAACCGGATGTTGACCGTTCGACGGCCCAAAGCAAACTGTGTAAATACGATTTCTGCGCACCGGCCCCATGCATACATCCAGTCAGAGTCACTCCCGCTCAAAAAAATCAAAACCTTAATTTCGAGCCGATTGAAAGCTATATATACCCAAATTCAACGTCTTGGAGTGGATGTATGTTTTTTTTTCAGGTGACCCGTTTTTCAACTCGCGACCGCGAAGATATTCTGTCTCAGCCGTTTTTGATGACATCACGTCGGGCTATTAGAATGCTGTCTTTGACCTGGTTATAGATCATATAGGGGAAAGCTCGTGTAACTACCAACGCAGATGTGAAATCGTTTCGGGACTTTGTCTGCAAATTTGATCTTGTCGATAAGTATCGCAATGAACACTCCCGGGAGGTAGTGTGGACTTAGACTAATAGGGGCAGCTCGGTTTTGGTGTTGCGTTCTAGCTACATCGACCGAGCCCTAGTTAAAAGGTTGTCCAAGTTTCCACTTGATAGTTTACACAGATCATAGGCTCGTCTGGGTTCGTGCAAACTTAGATAAGCCTAAGATTAGGTTGGCTGGCTACTTGAACGCATCATTATTTGGTGAGCGAGATTTCCCGGACCAGTTGCTACAGTGGGAGTTGACGGGGGTTGTGGTTGGGAATAAGTGGTGGGATATATTAAAATCCAAAGTGAGGTCACTTGCTTCTGATTATAGTCGCCGACTCAGTCTAGCTAGATTAGAAGCGCAAACGGCATGTGAAGCGAAAGTTGATCGGGCGATTAAATCCCGTGATAGTGGAGAAGTAGCCTTAGTCTGTGTCGAGTAAAAGGAACTGACTTAGAGTGGCATTTTGATGCCGATTAGGCATTAGGGTATTGGAAATTCTGGAGTGAACATTGGCAACCCCGCTCAAAATATGGTAGTTTAAATTTGTTTTGCTCTTACATTTTTTTTCGTCAAAGTTAACTTAGCTAGGGGATGTATGCTAATTGGCCCCTTTTATTTTTCACCCCTACTTTCTTCAGTTTAATTCCCCCTTCCCTCCCACTTTAGGTGTCCAGAGATAACAGTTCTCTGGTGGATGCGGAATGCCTTTCGTTTTTCAAGTGTTTTTTGTTTTTGTTGTTGCGTTTGGATGAATGTGTGTTTGAGTGAGTGTGTGTTTGAATGATTGTTCGAATTTTTAAAATCCCGCATTAATATCGTCCAGTTAACTGATGTCTCTGCCATATTTAATGATTGTGTCTATTTTTAATACTAAAACTATTTTTGTTTTGTTTCTTGTAAATAAATTTTGTTCTCATTGTGTAAATATTCATTGGGGTTATAAATTTTTAAAAGTTGTTTTTCATAGAGTCGCTGAGGTATTATGGTGTCTGTAGTAAGAATGGTAAGTACGGATATGTTGTTTTGGTGCGAGTGTTATTGTGCTATGTTTAGGTTAGTGATAGTTGCTAGCTAAGTTTAAGTATAAGACAGATGAAGACTAACTTTTCCAATCCCCCATTTTAACCTTATGCCATATTTGTACATATTCGTACAATAAATATCGTTCATTAAAACTTACTCTTAAGCAAATTCGTATTGTCTCAAACAATTCTACTAGAGTACATAGAGTTTTTAAATCTAGGAAGATTTTGTAGTGAACAAAACAAGATCTAGATTTAAAATTCAAATGCTAAGCACTGACTCATTGATTCTGTTAGAAATTTAAAAGACTCGAATTTACAAACTTTGCTTAAGACACACGCAAAAGCGAATCCAAAACAAAACTCGTGAAGTTTCACACCTTGATGCGAAATGTTTTTCGGCCAATAGAAAACTTGGAAACATTTAAAAAATTCTTTTACGGACGTTTTCGCGAGCCGACGCGAAGTTTGTCCGTCGTCCAATCATATTCGGGAGTGAATTCCCAAATGACCTTTTCAAGCCCCACAAGCAAAATAAAAGACGGGCAAGTTCGCCTGCCACCAGAGAGAAAAGGAGACGAGCGTATTAACACAAACGTCAAGCGATCGTTATTATTATCTCTACCTTTCTCTATCACCTCTTTTACACTTGATAAACGAACGCTGAGCGATTACTTCAAATACATTCCTACCCTACGATAACGCCCATACATACATACATATATCCATATATACGTTCCTGCCTATGTACACATAAACTCATTCTTGCAAGGACTACTATGAACATTTTGACAACCTTGTATCAACCAAAATACATTAATTTTATCTGTAGAGATTTTAATTGATTTATATGTATATAAATTTGTTGTTTCACTTTACAATTTAATTTTCTTGTTTTATACCCCTCTTATGGTGAGCTATCTAACTAACAAGGCCAAATGAAACTAATCTGTTTCAACATTCATACACTTCACTATAAGTGATAACCCACTATAATTAAACTAGGAAGCTAAATGTTAGGGGCAACATGATCGTGAAAATGTTCAGTCTGTCTTGCTGGTATACATAGTCTCCTACAAGCTACATCTATGATTCAGAACCTGTTAATAGTGTTTCGATGTAAGTGGTGGCTTTAACCCTAAGTCCTCGAGAGAAAAAGTGGGACGCATGACATGTCCTTTATTGCTCACAACCCCCAAAGACCATTAAAGACAATGGGAACTTGATGTGCATAACAGTTGGTTCTTCAGTGGGATCTGGCACACAGATATCTGTCATTCCTTCTGTTCGCTTCTTGATCTTGAACAAAGGTCTTGTTATCTGAGAAAAAAAAAAAAACAGAGCATGTTCGGTTCCTTGGGTTGCTTGACTTTGTTTAGGATGTGCTTCGGTAGAATCACACAGTTCAACTGGATAAGATTGAACATGAACTGACACCTCCTTTCAATGTAGGATTTATAGATGTCTTTGTGCATCCCATGTCTGATTGCTGATTCTAACCAATGAAGCTGGTTGGTAATATCCCTTATTAATTTTCTGGAGTTCTTGTTAACGATACACTAGAGTTATTGGATGAACTCAAAATTCCTGACAATGATTGACTGTTGAGAATGTTTATTTATTTATTTTGGCCACTGAAGACACGTTATTGCTATAGACCTGGAGCTCTTTTCTTATCTTAAGCACAAAGACATTTCAATTTTAAAGGACTGCAATTTCCAAATCTGTGTGGTTGGCAGTTTGTGGGTTACCTCCACATAGCTTCTCCAGTTTTACCAAGGAGTCGTTAGAGGGCGCTGTCAAAGATCTATACAAATGGAAGACATTATTTCTCTTGTCTCTCCTTTCCCTCTCGCTTGTGGTAGAAGTGACAATACCAACAAGCGAATTGTAATATCTTTCCCATTAGTGACTGAACTATTCTTTAACTTTTGCAAGTGTAGTGAATCTAAGAAGGCTGCGTGAATATTTTAATGTTTCGCTGTAAATGAAACATGCAGCATCAACAGACATAAATTTAAATAAAAAATCAAATGATAAAGATATTCAATTACGACAAAAAGGATAGACTTGGGAACAAATAATACATTTTTTATATGCAGAATATTGCAATTTTGTTTTGTAAAGATGTGTGCGAAAGTTTGATTAGAGTATTTTTAAAGAGAAAAGTTCTTGTTACTGGTTTGGAAATGTTTCGTATATTTGTAATGTAGTTTGCAAAATTTCGTACGTACGTGCATGTGTGCGTGTGTGAATATGTTTTCAGCGTTCGACCGCATTGGGGTCGCAACGCAGTTTCTTTTAAGTTTACATTTTCGTAGGCGAATGATATCAAGAAAAGAAAAGAGAAAGAACAAATTCTTGTCCGATATTTATAATTAACGTAATCACGTGACAGGCTCCTGGAAAAGAAACGGGAAAACTTGACTTGGTCACGCGCTGGAAAAAGACTTGTACGTGGGTGGATTGCAGCGTCCACTTGTGTGTTTATTGACCAATTAGAAGTTGAGATTTCCTGAGAATATGTATGAAGCTGGGTAAGCTCTTTGATCCACTTTTTGCACAGATTCGTACAAAATTCGACATTGATAAAAAAGTGGTATCGGGATGCTAAACATGCATACTCTTGCGTTTTCTCTTTCTTTTTACTCTGTAACAACATATTTTATATTTTTTGTGTTTTATGTAGCACAAAAAATATCACATTATTGAAATTGTTATTCATTTTCTTACACCCGTCATTTACACGGGCAAAATATTGTTGCTATTGATTTTAGTCTAACTAGAATCAGTGCCTGCAACATTATGGTGACCACCGACATGGCTTCAACGTGCACTCACTGCAACAAGTTAAACCAATGACTACGGTGTGGGTTTTCATCTCCTGTAGTAGAGCCAAAGCTTAAACGGTTGAAAAAGAGATTTTTAGTTAATGTTGGTAACTTATGACTTTCTAAATATGTGTTCTCAAATACCTGACGTACACACTGTATTCTCAACTCAGAAGAATTTGCAGAATCCGTGTTGAAAGCAAATTTTAGTAGAGTCAAAATTTGATAAAAATGTGTCAGTTCGAGCATCGAAACTATTTTTTGATTTAATTTTTTTTTTTTTTTGCTATACTTAGGTAAAGCCGAACGGGCAAAGATCGTCCTTAATTGAAATGATTGATTTTACTCTTTGTCTTTTAAAACATACTTCACTTTGAACTGAAATAGGCTAACATTTGTGATATATATATATCATGACAATGGCAGAGATTTTAACATGGACAGATGAAAGGAAGAATAATAAAAAAAAAAATCAGCAATTGAGGTTACTGAACTCTTCAGGAAAGAAGAAAAAACAGATTTTATAGAGAAATAAATAGAGTCAGTTTATTTCCTGCTTTTATGTTGGAAAAACTTATTTGAAATTTTTTGTGTTTGGGAAAATCATGTATAATATTTTGTGTTGGGAAAATACATTTGGAAATTTTATGTTGGTGAAACGCATTTGGAATTTTTCATATTGGGGAAACTCATTTGGAATTTTTTATCTCAGGAGTCAGGGTAACTGATTTGGAATTTTCCATGTTAAGGAAACATATATATATATATATATATATATATATATATATATATATATATATATATATATCATATATATATATATATATATGTTGTTATATATATATATATATGTTGTTCTATATATATGTTGTTATATATATATATATGTATATATATGTTGTTATATATATGTTGTTATATATATATATATAGTTTTATATATATATATATATATATATATATATATATGTATATATATATATATAGTTTTTTATATATATATATATATATAAATATGTGTGTGTGTTGTTATATATATATAAGGAAAAGATTATTGTTGTTCCAACGAGAGAAAAGTGTATATTTTAAAGAGAGAAAAAGCCACGACCGTTTTTGAATATAATGTGGATTTTTCATATATTTTATTCTGTATATATCGCTATAAATGTTTCGGGTCTTGTGACCTTCCTAAGGCAAAAAATGGTTAGTTCCACATTTTATTGAACGGAATTAATTTTTTCGTCCTATGTTAAACCTTTTAACCATTGTCTTTTGTATGTAGTAGTAGTCAACTGAATTCATCTTGGACTGGCCGAAAAATGTTCATCTGGTTGAGGGGTAATAGAATAATTAAATATGGTCAGAGAAAGGGAAAAAGAGGAGGATGCCTTTGTTCTTCATTTTTTTTTTATGTCCCCCTGTATCTTTTCGTTATGTCTTCCATCCTCTATTCTTGTGTATTGTGTGTGTGTGTGTGTGCTTACCAGTATGTGTTTATATATTCTTTATCCATACATATATATTGTATTATTATAAGGAAACCTATATATATACATATACATTTTGTATGGTGTGTAGGTTCGTGTGTGTGTGTGTGTGTGTGTGTGGTCAGTCTACTCTAATGTGTTCGTTTTTGCCAGTATGGGTTTATATATTCGTTCTCCATACATATATATTATATTATTATATGGAAACCTATATAGTAAATACATGGATTTTTGTATGGCGTGTTTGTGTGTGTGTGTTGTTCAGCTAGTGTGTTTTGCCACTGCGTGTATATGGTGTGTGCTTATGCGTGTGAGTTTATGATTTGTTTAGTGCTTGTTTAAATTTTGTCTATGAAGATTTTTCTTGTATTTGGAGGTAAGAGTAATCATTTGTTTGATATATTGACATAATTTTAAAGTTACCCTTGTTGAATCTGTTGATGCTTTGTGACACAAAGAGTTTTCTGTTGTTTGGTAATTTAATGTTGCTTTTGTGTAGGGAGAATCTGTTGTTTGGTTATTGAGTGGTACCTATAATAATTTGTTGCATTTTGTGCACCTGACTGCATAAATTACTTTTTTGGAGTTACAGTTTAAGTTTTTCGTTATTGTGAATGTTGTTGTGGAGCTTTCAAAAGTATAGGGGTTTCCTTCTATAATTATATCACAAACCCCACATCTTTTCTTGTTGCATTTTGTAACACTTTGTATTGTGTGTTGACTAAATTTGGATGAGGTTAATATGTTTTAGGCTTTTTGAATAGCGTTTGCTTTTAGTATATATTTCCTTTTATCGTTCTTGTTGTGTAGGTCTAGGTTTCTTATTATTTCTGTAAATAGTTCTGGATTGTTCTTCTATGTTGAGACGTTTCTAGAATTTGTTTGTTGTTGCGTTTCTTTGGGTTTCGTAGTTGGTCTAAAGATATTTTTCTTTTAGTTCAAAACCCTTGTTTATCAATGGTGCGGGGTATCCTCGTCTTTTGAGAGTTTTACGTATTTTTTTCTGTCTTTTGACTGGAGCAAGAAATAGTTAGTAAACTTTAATGCCTCTGAAACAAAACTGCTCTCTTTTACCCACCACACTGAACTCTCTCTGCTTCCCATTAAAATATCTGATGGTCAACTCCACGGAGTGCCTCCTTGCGCCTGCTTCGTTTCACACTGTTCGCTGACCTGAGATGGAAGAAATACAGTGAATGAATAGCTCCATCTACCGCAAGAAAAGTTGGTTCTATGTGTCGTACCAGAAAGTTTTTTTTTTCGCCTGAGTCCATCCTTCCAATTTATAAATCAACCATTCGCTCTTGCATGGAATACTGCTGCCATATATGGTCTGAAGCCCCCGCTGTTCATCTCAAGGTCCCCGACAAAATCCAGAGACGGATATGCAATGTGATTGGTCCTGATCTGGCATCTCGTCTACAGTTACTTTCTCACAGACGTGCCGTCGCTTCTCTCTGTTTTTTCTACAAATACTTTCACGGTAACAGTTCAGAAGAGCTACTTTCGCTGGTTCCCAAACTGAATGAATTTAAACGTGCTACTAGGTTGGCACCTCACTCCCACCTTTTCACAGTCGAAACAGTTTAATGTAGCCGTCTCTTCTACTAGAATAGCTTCATGTCACCCACTTCCCGTCTGTGGGACCCCCTTTCTCTTACTTGCTTCCATGATAGCTATAATCTTCAATTATTCAAATGCAATGTCAATTGACATCTTCATATGCCTTGATCTATACCCCGTCCTTCTTTTCACCCTTTCCTCTATCAGGCCTCTTTATCTTGCTCGCACTCTCTGTAACCCCTTGCGTGCTAGTAGCACACCCGCCTTGCTTGGGGTGAAATGCTTAATATATATATATATTTATTATTTTAGCATATATATATATATATATATATATATATATATATATATAAAAAATAAAAATAATATAATAATAAAATAATATAATAATATAATCATATAAATAATATAATAATATAATAAAAAATAAAATAATATATATATATATATATATATATATATATGAAGAAATATAGTTTTAAGATGTACTGTATTTATGGGATAAAGTGATCAATATCAGATATATGTAAATAAAATATAAAAGTGAACATTGAAGTCAACACTCAGAGGCAACAGGCGGTTTCATGCTAGACGCAATCGTCAGGCCGCGTATATATATATATATATATATATATATATATATATATATTGGAGCAACAGTAGAGTTACACTTAGTGGGTATGAACTTTATTACATTTATATTTGTTACAATCATATTTATTCGAAACTGTTTATGCACATTTAACACTTTCATTTTTTTCAGCACAGTTTAATCTTTTAATTACTCAAAATGTCCTCCTTCAACCTGGCAATATTCCTCGAACCTCTCTAGAACACTATGACACAGTATGACACAAATCCTGATCTGCATGAATTTCGAATAAATACTTCTGAGAGGTACTCTTAATTCGTTCACTGTTTGGGGATTTCTCTCATAAACCTTGTTATTTACTACACCCATAAAAAAGAAATCTATTGGTGTTAGGTCAGGTGAACATGGTAACCACTCGATGCTGTCCCTTCTTCCGAACCAATGGTGTGGAAAAATTTAATGTAGTCAAAGTTAATGTAGTCCCTTACTGCCAAAGCATAATGGGGGGTGGGGGGTGATCCATGTTGCTGAAAGAACGATTCAGTGAAATTAGCTCTAAACTGCGTCTAGAGATTATATGCAAGTTATGAATTGGTATGAAGAGTTGCGTCTTTAATGTTAAAAGTACTATTATGATGCTGTTTAGATGCTACTCAATATTATTAACTTAGATATATAGTGATAGAGAAAACTATTGTTTTTGGTTGGAAAAAAAATTACTAAGTTAACAAAACAGACTAATTTGACTGTCAGTAGTTTATTTGCAACTATTTATTTTGATACTTTTACATTATTATACCTTGTAAAAACTAATGTAAAAAAACAATATGAAAAGATTTTAGAAAATTCGTCAATTTCTTAAAGCAAAAACATAAAAAACATTTTATTTTAAAAATAAAAGATATATTAACAAAAAATAATAAGAACCTCCTAAAATTTATTTCACAAATGCTCCTTTCTTTTCAATAACTCTTAGCAGCCTATTGTCAACATCTGATGTTAGATTTGCAATTTTAGCGGCTGGTAAGTTGTTTGCAGCAACTTTAACTGCCTCCCAGAGGTCACACTTGCTGTTGAATTGCCTTCCATTGGAATAAATATCTCTCTTGAGGATGCTCCACAGGTTCTCAATAGGATTCAAGTCACAGCTATTTGAAGGCCAGTCCATAAGAGAATCTTCAACAAATCCCTTTTCTTTCAACAAGGATTTAGTAAACTTTGATGCATGACTTGGTGCGTTGTCTTGCAAAAAGATCATAGATCTATGCTTGGCTAAAGACTGGTTATCAAGCCATTCAAAGAAATATTGCTCTAGAAAATCACAGTAACTTTTGGAATTCATTTTAACCCCGTCTTTCAGTTTAAATGGACCCACGAGCTCATTACCAATAACTCCAGCCCATTTCATGATCCCACTGCCGCCTTGTTGGCGTTTAAAAATTTTTCTTGAGTCATGTTGCTTGCAAACCCATCCTCGAGCCCATCCATCGGGCTCATCGAGGGTGATCCTTGATTCGTCTGTAAAAAGCACTTTACTGAAATCAGTTTTCATGTATTTTTTGCCCACTGCAATCTTCTTTCCTTATGTTTTTTGTTAAAATGGGTTTCTTTATTTGATTTTTTACATCAGCAAACTTCCTTAATGCTTTACATCTTGTTTCCCTTGACACCATAGGAGATCCAGTGGCATCAAATATGAACGCACTTGACGCATTTGGGTTTCTTATTAATTCTCTTCGGATATGTGATAGATCTCGCTTTGTTAAATTCCTGAATTCAGCCTGAGACTTTTTTTTCCCTTGGTTGAATTCCCATTTGACATATTTTCTTGATTGTTCGATGATCCTTTTTCAAATCCTTAGAAATTTGAAGCGAAGACTTTTTTTTGCTAATTTTTTTGATTATATAGTTCTTTTCATTCATCGTTAGTTCTTTTTTACGAGCCATAATACTAAATTCTAGTTCTTGCAAATAATCTCTTGACACTGCAAATTGGTGTAATTACTGAAAAAATACTAAATATCAATCTGAAATTGAAAATTGGGACTTAATTGCTTTCATGCTTACTCGCAATACATAATAGTACAAATTATTTCATTGGATAACACATATCTATGAATTTTACATAAAATATTTGACAATACCTCTTTTGCATATAATCTCTAGACGCAGTTTTGTGAAACAAATAGTGAAAAAACTGTAAGCCTACTTTGGGCCTACTCTGTATATCACAATAAAAATTAAACCAGCTAACAAAAAACAAAAGACAAAAACCCCCAAAAAAAACAAAAATAAACAGACAAAAAACAAAAAAACACAATCTTTCTTTCACCAATATTCGTGGTATCCGTTCCAACCTCTGTAGTGTAGAACTTTTTATCTTGGAAAAGTCGACATATATCTTTGCCCTCTGTGAAACCAACTTGAATTCTTCCATTGCTACCAATGTATTCTTGTTTCCAGGGCATCTTTCCCTTTGCCGAAAAGATTCCAGCATTCACATGCATGACCTTGGTATTTACATCTGGCATAATCTTCCGATGGCCAGGGAATTGTCTCTTGAAGCCGCTGACTACTCTTTATGTGTTTCCGTCTTTCGCTACTAAACTCTGTCAACTATCTTTTTTTCTTTATCGCACCCTTCTTCTCAAGACTGAAGTATATTAGACGCAATAACTGACAGTATAGAAAAGGCACTTTCTCTCTATCCATCTGTGAACATCTTTGTCTTCAGTGACTTTAATGCTCACCACGATACAATTTTTCCATTGCCCAAACCCTCAATCAAAGCATGAACTTCCTTACTTGTTTCACTAGCCAAACCAAGTAACATGCTTCTGTATTGGATCTATTTCTTTCTTCCTTTCCCCGCTCTTGTCACAATATTGTCCTCTTCGTAACTCGGACCACTCCGTGGTTGCTATTGATATCTTCTTCCAAGCATTCATTAAACAAAACCCCCTCTATCCATAAGACCTCTTTCCGGTAGCAGCATGCGGTTTGGGACTCATTCCGGGATTTTCTTCGTGACGCCCCAAGGACTGGCATCTTCAACCTCCCAACTGAAAATTGCTCTACTGTGGTTTCTTCTTGGGTCAAAGCCGGCATGGCAGCTTTTATCTCTTCTTGGATATACCAGGTAAGACTGCAAACCTCTCCATGATTCACACCATCATGCTTGACAGCCATAGCACAGAGGAACCACTATTTCCGGCTATATCGGCGTGACAGCTCTCGTCATAATAGATGGCTATTTGTTACTGCTCGTAACAAATGTAAGCGTGTCCTCGAAGAAGCTAAGTTCCTGTTTGCTGAGAGAATGAGGCACGACATAACCTCTCTCATGACTACTGGCATCTCTGTAATAGGTTACTAAATAAGTGCAATCGATTTGAAGTGTTATCATCCTCTGCTAATAAAGCTGAATGCTTTGCCCGTAAATTCACCTCAAACTCTACTCTTGACTCATCTGGAGTCTCCCTGCCCTGGCATCCCAACTGTTTCACTGTTGAGTGATATGCATATAACCCCTTCCATGGTTTCTGCAATCGTCTCTAAACTTGATCCCCACAAAACACGTGGACCCGATGGCATCCCTGTTATAGACATTAATAAGTGTGCTCCCGAACTGGCTCCTGTTCTCTCTAAACTGTATAATAAATGCATAGCTGCCTCTTGCTTTTCTGCTTGCTGGAAATCATCGCTTGTTGTTCCAGTTTTTAAGAACTCTGGTGAACCGTCAGACCTATCCAACTGTCGACCTATTAGCCTTCTGCTACTTTTGGGGCAACTCCTAGAAACCCTAATCAATGCTGAATTGGTTCGTCATCTCTCATTACGGGGCCTTTTCTCAGACAAGCAATACGGCTTTCGTTTCTCTAGATCAATTGCTGATGTACTAACGATAATTGTGGAAATAGTTTATCATGTTCTAGATAAAAACAGTGAAGCCACAACTGTAGCACTGGACACTTTGAAAGCCTTTGTCTGGCATTCAGTTCTTCTCCACAAGCTAAAAAACTACAATATCTACGGGCACGTTTTTTAAGCTGATCCAGTCTTTCTTATCTAATCGTTAGATGAAAGTTATCTTAAACGGAGAGACCCCTCTCTGCCTTCCATCAACATGACTGATGCTATCCTCCAAGAAATTGACTCATTGCGCATTCCCGAACTAACGTTCTCAGCTGATATGATGTGGAAAAAATATATTGAATCCATCGCTAGATCAACTGATAAGAATGTCGGTTCACTGTATCAGGCGAGACAATTTTTCTCTCTGGAATCTATCTTGCATATCTATAAGTCTACAATTCGTCCATGCTTGGAGTATTGCTGCCATATTTGGTCCGGTGAACCTGTTATTTTTCTGGAGCTCCCTAATAAGATCCAAAGAAGAATCAGCAATATTATTGGTTCCGGTTTGGCGGCTTGGCTTCAGTCATTTGCTCACTAACATAAGGTTGTCTCCCTCTGCTCTTTGTTTTATAAATACTTTCATGGTAATTGTTCTGATCAGATCTTATGGTACCTAGACTGTATGAATTTAAGCACAATACTAGACTGGCGGCGAGATCCCATCAATTTACAGTTGAGCTAGCTAGATGTTGACGTAACTTCTATGCTAACAGTTTCTTTTCTCGCACATCTCGCTTGTGGAAATCCCTTTCGGCTCCTTGCTTTCCAACCAACTTTAATCTGCAAAAATTTAAACGCAATGTCAATCACTATTTACTGTCCTCCTGATTTTTCTTTTCTCTTTCTCCTCATTACTAATGTTTCTGTTTATAATTCCCCCCGCCCCACTGTAACTCATTGCATACTAGTGACTGTACTTGCTTGGGGTGATACTGATTAATATATATGCATATATATATATATATATATATATATATATATATGACAAAGTAGAAAAGGTCTTTTATGTGACGCGTTTAGTCCTTTAGGATTTAATCACACACAAACAAGCAACGTTGGGAATATTAAATTTAAAGATGATGTCTTTCCTGTATAAAATCTATCAGATTTCATTTAGATTCCTTTTGTTTGTCTTTCCATCATTTATGTTATTACATATTCCACAAGAAACCACAACACCATATATATATATATATATATATATATATATATATATATATATATATATATATATATATATATATTAAATGGACAAAGTCCGACAATTATTTTAAGACATTTTATGTTTTATAGATTCTTTTCATCGATACAAATATTTAAGTAAATGCTCTGTTTATAATAAACAGTGTTATATTCGTCCTCCGACAGGATTCGAACCTCTATCCTATACGGAAACGTCATTTAGCTTGACGTGCCTTTACCGATTTGGCCACTGAGTTGCGTTCGGATATGAATGTCCATTAGAGATTCATGGAAGAAAATGCAGTAAATTCGACCTTGCCGACCGAACGCGCCTCTGTGGCCAAATCGGTAAAGGCACCTCAAGCTAAATGACGGTTCCGTATAGGATACAGTTTCGAATCCTGTCGGAGGACGAATATTTTCTGTGAAAATTTCTCAGACATTCATGCCGGTAAATGTTGCTTAATACTGTTTATTATAAACAGAGCATATACTTAAACATTTGTATATATTTTTTTTATTTAAAAAATATTTGCCTCTATTCTGAAATATTTTACTTTAAAGAGTATAACATTTCTAAAAACTTCATGACTATAAATCAATGATTCCCAACGTGGGGGCATGTTCCATCGATGGAGCATGGTAATATTTTGGTGGGGCATGTGTAGGGGCTGCACCCTTCGGTTTACTTTACCAACAGAATAAGGGGGCATTTCGAGAATGAGTTATTAACAGCGAATTGTTTTCTAGTCAGTTCAAATTTCATTTTGCATTATTATTTCATGATTAAAATGAACAAAGTATATTACAGGATAAGCTTTCATTCAAATATTTTATATTTCAGCCTTTCAGTTCTTTATTATATGTTTTAAAACTATATATATTTAACTGTCTTTTTGCTTTTTTAATTTTTCTCTTTCACGGACGCTATGGTCTTTGAAGGCTTGTTTAGAGACCAAGTAAAATTTTGAATATGTAAGAATTAAATATTACAGGAGGTACCAGAATTTTAGAAATACCAGAATAGAGCATGGCCCCAAATCGGCTGGGAACCACTATTACAAATTCTTAAAGTATGAAACTTTACAGATTAATAATTTGGTATATGTGTAGTATAACTCTGAATAAATAATTATAAACCCCTTAACATTATATATATATATATATATATATATATATATATATATATATATATATATATATATATATTGATGCATGTTTCATTAAATAATACAGACAAGTTTTGTCTATTTATCTTATGTAAATACTTTTCATATCGTCTGATAAGCTTAATAACATTATCATTAAAAGAAGAAAGAAAAGCACAATATTGATACATAGTTTTTAATCCTATCTAAACTTTCGGCTTACATAAGCCATTATCAAAGATGACAATTACATTACAATATATTGACCAATACACGGACAAAACAATAATGATAGTCTGTTTATGTTTACATGGAAGGTTTCCAAGCAACGACAAACTCGTGCATACAAGACGCTGGAAAATCGCACCACATCTCATGATGTCATACATGACCACGCGAGTGTGAAAACAAGAAGTATTAAGTAGAGACGTTGGTATAAACGGCTTCTGTTATAAATTATAGGCATTTAAGAATATTTGTTGAGATTTCATAGTTTCTTTTGTTCAGGATAGGCTTCAACTGCTTTATGTATATAGCTTCAAGAATTTTTAGTTTTTGTTTGTTGTTTTCATGTTTAAGTATAGTTGTGTTTTCAACGAGGATTTTCCGGAATTGTGTATGTGACCAGGCATGTTGTTTTAAATATATATATATATATATATATATATATATATATACTAGAAGCATAGCCCGGCGTTGCCCGTGCTTGATTAAAAAATGTACGACTCATACAGCAAACGCTACCACTTGACTTAAAATATTTTTGCACTTCCTTGCCTTTAAAGTAGTGCCCTTTGCCGTGCTGATGTTGCTACATGCCTTACTTCTTGCCTATCTCACACTGCAAATTTCTTCTAAGCTCTATACTATACATTAAATCTGTAACGAAAAAAAGAACTAAACAAAATGAACACAAAACGATCAGCTTTAAAAAAGGACTCGTAACTGGAAAAACCGAATGAAAAAAGAATGTTAACAACAAATACTTTTTCACACCCAACCCAGTTCTGCGGAATCAGAATCAACGTTCAGTTTAAGCAAGCGAATGAGCCAATTGGAGTAAAGTGCCATGCAGATTTAAATTTTTACCACTTGTGACGAATGCAGGTATCAATTTTTTTGCATGCTAGCATGCTAGTTAACATTCGTGTCAGTCAGCTGTTGGCTCTCACTCTGGCCAATAGAATCTTCCTGCCTATTCGTGGCAGCCAGGTATAGTCTCTCACTCTGGCCAGTAGAAAATGGCCGCAAACTACATGAAAACTGCCGTAGAAGCATGAAAAAATCGATTATTTCCAATATCGTTGGGAGTTGGGAAATGCAATGTCGGTCTTGGCCTTCTCGCTAACTTGGAGCACGTGCCTGTAAAATTTGGTGCAAATCCGTCGAAAATTGCGGCCGCGCATTCGTTACACACACACACACACACACACACATGCACACATCCTGTCTTTTATATATATATATATATATATATATATATACAAAACTACTCTTAAAAATGAGAAACAGCAAGACGTGGGAACAACAAAAAAAGTATTATTTATTATCTGGTTGTCATATGGAGTTAGAGACAAGAGAGAGAGAGAGAGAGAGAGAGAGAGAGAGAGAGAGCGAGCGAGCAATACTGAATAAAATTGTGTGTTTTGGGTCAAATGTCGATCAAAAATGGAACGGCATTCAACAGAATAAGATAAAGAATAAGCAATTTTTATTGATATGTGTCATGAGTGTCCAGATAATTTAGTTGGAAAATACAAGAAGTGTCTGCGGTTTTCTTTCCTTAAATTTTTGTTGAGTGCTAAAAGATAAATGTTACTATTTTTTTTCATGTGCCATGTCCCTTCAAAATATAGGCGATCATAGTTCTCAACTTCTTGTTTCTAGCTCTCAATAAGTTTTGTCTTTTTCTTATTTCTCCCAGACCCTGTTCTGCCATCCACTTGCTTAAGCCCGTTAAGCATGTCTCACGCATTGCTTTCCCTTGTCCCTCTTTCCCTCTATCCACCCTGTGAGTATCAGACTTTCCAAACCCTCCTTTCTCATTACGTGCCCTAGAAATTTCAGCTGCCTCTTCCTAATGTTAAGTATAAGTTTTCTCTTTGCTTGCATCTTCTCCAAAACCTCATCGTTGCTCAGATGTTCGGTCTATCGCATGTCTTAATTAGGTTTTTTTTTTACGAATTGATCAAACCCAAACTGAAACAAAAACATTGTTTTCAATCGTTATGAGTCTACCGATTGAATAGAATTTTATTATAAACAATTGTCTTGTAAATGGAATTTTTAAAGCATTCTGAATGTAAAAATAAAGAAAAAAGTGTGCAAGACAATAAAAACACTACCTGCCAAAAAAAAAAAGTGTTTTGTTAAAATCGGTTGAAAAATGTAGGAAATCCGATCCCATATATAAACGAACACACAAACAACCAACCTGGGTTTTATAATAAGTATAACTCGATAACTCGATATTAATAAGTATAACTCGATATGAGTTGTTCCCCTTTCATTCTCGCGATGACTCTTAATCGTGTTTTCAAATTGATTTCGTGCAAAAACAATTGTGTTTTTCCAATTTTTGGCGCTGTCAGAAGCACCGCAAGGTAATTTTACGCAGTCCTGTGAAATTTTGTTGAAATCGGTTGAAAAATGTAGGAAATCCGATCCAATATATAAACGTACAGACACACACACACACAATATGCGTTTTATAATAAGTAAGATAATATCCCTACAATCTCTTTTGAACCCTTTTCTGTCATATACAAGCTTGCTAGGTAGGATATGCCTTGTTTTCCTCTGTTCCTCTTACCTTCATTATGCCCTATGAGTGTTAAATTTTCCAAGCCCTCTTTCCACATTATTTGCCCTAGAAATTTCAACTCTCTCTTTCTGGTGTTATGTATAAGTGTCCTTTTTGTTTCTATTTTATCTATAGAATATCGTCTTTGCTCACATGTTCAGTCTATGATATTCTTAGCCTCCTTCAGTAGAACCACATTTCTATCACCTCAACTTTCTTCTTCATTTTTTTTTTGAGACTGTCTTGCATTTACTACCTTATAGAAGGAAAGACATCACGTAACAGTTGAGTACACGTTTCTTTGTTTCTAACAAAAAAATTCTGCTTCTTAATAATCCTTTGTTTAGCTTTTGGAAGGCATCTTTGCTATTCCAATGCGCATTCGGACTTCGGTGTCACACTTTCTGTCCTCTTTTAAAATATTTTCCAGATATTTAAATTATTGTACTTGCCTAATTTTGGTATTTCCAATTGGTAATTCGTCTGTTCTGACTGAGCTACTGGTAGTATAGCCGGAGTAGTGATATGACATTGTTGGACAGAGGGTTTCATAGACTGAAGTGAGAGGGATGGGCTCCGTGAGGTCTAAACTTTGCTGTTAGGGTTAGGAGAAAATTTTGGCTCTGTGGGTTTTGAACAAACACAAATGTTCCTGAGCGAGAGTCTGCAATAAGGATTGGCTAGCCGCCCTAGTAGACAGGTATCCTCGAATACAAGTGGCCAGCTATTTTATATATATATATATATATATATATATATATATATATGTACATGTGTATATATATGTATGGGTTATGTATGTGTATATATATGTATTTGTTTATATATTTGTCTCGATATATAGAATTTATATTTATATGTTTATGTTGTACATATGTGTGTGTATGTGAGCATTTATGTATGCAGTATGTATGTGTGGATGTATGTGTGTGTGTGTATTTCCATTTGTACACATGTGTGGATGTATTTATGTATGTATATGGGATTATTAAGTTATCTGCTGAATTAGACATCTATTTTTGTTATTGGTGTTATTATCGCCATGTAGATAGAAATAGAAGAGTAGGAAGATATAATTTTTCTGAATTTGCTGCCACATGTGCAAAGAATTTATCTTATATATATATATATATATATATATATATATATATGAAGAAATATAGTTTTAAAGTGTGCTATATTTATGGGATAACGTGCTCAATATCAGAGATAGAACGTATGTAAATATAAATATAATAGTGAACATTGAAGTCAACACTCAGAGGCGACAGGCTGTTTCATGCTAGACGCAATCATCAGCCGCGAATGTTGGGCTTTTTCTCGACTATTTATATATATGGCTCAGTGGTGCATTGTGGGTAATCTATTTTACCGGTTATTTTTGCGGAAGTGGCTTGTTTGTTTATATATTTATTTGTTTGGGTTAATTTATTTTACTTGTTTTTCATTTTGTATTATTTTTTCATTTGGGTTTTTGATGTTTTATTAACGTAGTAAAAAACTTTTTGGGGTGGATTTGCTTAGGTCGCTTATTTAATAGTTTGTTTTGGTCTGGGAAGATAATTAAAGATATTTATTCGTCCAATGTTTAGATTGCTTGCCGTAGTCTATTCTGTTATTTTGGCTGGGGTAGAGTTTTTAATTTATTTATTTAGATTGATTATTTTTACTTATTTTTGCTTATTTCAGCTTATTTATATGAGTTCTAACGGTTATTTTAGCGGGGGCGATTTGTTAATTTGTTCATTTATTTATTCATTTGGATTAATTTTTATTTGTTTTTTATTTATTTACTTATTTTTTTATTTTGCATATTTTTATGTTTGGTTTTCGATTTTTGAGTAACGTAGTGATGTTCTTTTTTATCGTTATATGGCAGTTATAGCTATTATAGCTATTTTTACGTCCAATTTTTGGATTGGTTATTGTAGTCTATTCTAACGGTGATTTTGGCTGGATTGGTTTGTTAATTTGTTTATTATTATTTACTTTATTTATTTGGGTTGATTATTTTTACTTGTTTTTTATGTATTTTATTTTTTATTTTTATTTATCCTATTTCGTCTATTCTGTTAATTTGTTTATTATTTGTTTGGGCTAATTTATTTTACTTGTTTTTTATATTATTTTGTTTATTCGTATTTATTCATTTCAATTTTCGATTTTTAAGTAACGTAGTAAAAATTTGTTTTCATGTCTGCATTTTGAGATGAGCTCAGATCGTTTATTTAGTAATTTATTTTGGTCTGGGAAGGTAATAATAGCTATTTTTTCTTCCAAGCAAAGTTTGCAGATTTTTGATTGGTTGTTGTCGGCTGATGATCTTTTCCTTATTTTCCATGATATTTTTGGTGTGATTTGTGTTTTGTTTTTAATTTCCAAGATATACTTGGACAGCAGTGTACTGTTCGCGTATTTACTATTTGTGAAAGTTTGCTTACAAAATAACGTAATATACCAAGCCACGGTAAAATCATCAGATAGTGAAGTAAAAGTATACATAGGAGTAACTGAAGGAACCTGGAAACAAAGAAACTATGCACACAAAACCTCTTTCATATATATATATATATATATATATATATATATATATATGTGTGTGTGTGTGTGTGTGTGTGTGTGTGTTTAGATATGTAGATTGTTTTGTTTTTGTAGATGTATAATTGCATTGGTTTCTCCGTAACTTAGTTATCTTTGTTTATTTAACTTTTATATTTATTATTATTAGTATTATCATTAATATTATTATTTTTAATATTATTGTTATTATTTTTATTATGATTATTATTATTATTAATACTATATATATTCTGATCCTTATTTTTATTCATTTTTTAAACAAAATCCTATTTTTTATGTCAGATTAGGAAATCTTTGAAAAAATAAGATATATATATATATATATATATATATATATATATATATATATATAAGTGAAAGTTGAAGTCAACACTCAGAGGCGACAGGGTGTTTCATGCCAGGCGGCCTGACGATTGCGTCTAGCATGAAATGTTCACTTTTATATTTATATTTACATACGCTCTATCTTCGATATTGAGCACTTTATCCAGTAAATATAGCACACCTTAAAACTATATTTCTTTATATATATATATATATATTTCAATAATTATTTACACCATTATTATTAATATTAATATTTTTAGTTTTTTAAAAATACAAGTGTCATAATCGTAGCTGGCTACATGAACAAGGCAAAAGGCATTTTCGTTTGTATACAAAAATTTGCTATTTCTCCAGCCGTCCAACGAATCCCCTTTCTTCTTCTTTTTCTTCTTCTTCTTCTTCTTGTCTTTTCTCTTTTCTCTCTATTTCCTCTATTACCCTCTGAGGAAGTCTCTTCCTTTTCGCAGTGTGTATCTGAAAAATAGATCAACATGTCTACAACCTCAACATATCTTTTTGAAGAACTTAAATAAATCACTCTTTATTTCCTTTCCAAGTTTTGAATACTATCACCATTCTTTCCCTCCCCTCCTCCAAATTTGAATCTGCATATTTAATATAATTTATAATTTAATTACAATTTAAGTTCTGATTGAGTTTTTTAAGACTGGTTAAATCTTTGTCCATTTATATTTGTGTGTAAGAGCTGGTCTGAAGCGTTGAGATCGAATCTTTGATTCTAACGAAATAAATATCACCATGGTCTTTTAAATGACAATCAAAGATTTAGAAACAGTTTTTAAAAATTCATATGCCAAAAATAAAATATGATTTCAACATTTAAAATATTATTATAGATTACTTCTAATTGCATGCATGAGTCCCAGTGTAAATAGTTATAAATAATTATTGACCAATTTTATCATTTTGATATTTTTGTATTAAGAATATAGTAACTAGGAGAGAGAGAGTTATCAATGATAATGTTCTGACTTCAGATCCGCAGTTATTTCCCTTTCTCTGTGTTTTGATTTTAAATGTAATTTTTATCACATAAAATTTGGTGAGGCACAAACAAATTTTCATTCTGAAAATGCGTCCCAGAGAAAAAAATGTTTTCATGGATGGAATTATATATGTGTAGTGGGGAGGGGAGATATAAAAATGAAAGCGTTAGTTATATTTAAGTACCGAGGAGAAACGATGAAGATGTGTGAATACTGGAATTTAAATTTAAATTTCTTCTTTAGACATGTTTAGATATATTGTCTGGATCAGTGATTCTCAAACTTTTTAAGCAACGGCACACCTACGAGCAAATGAAAATATCACGGCACACCTACGAGCAAAGGAAAATATCACGCTACACCTAGGTGCAAATGAAAATATCACAGCACACCTAGGAGCAAATGAACATATCACGCTACAACTAGGTGCAAATGAAAATATCACAGCACACCTAGGAGCAAATGAAAATATCACAACACACCTAGGTGCAAATGAAAATATCACAGTACACCCAGGAGCAAATGAAAATATCACGCTACACCTAGGTGCAAATGAAAATATCACAGCACACCTAGGAGCAAATGAAAATATCACGAGACACCTCGGTGCAAATGAAAATATCACGACATACCTAGGAGCAAAGGAAAATATCATGCTACGCCTAAGTGCAAATGAAAATATCACAGCACACCTAGGAGCAAATGAAAATATCACAGCACACCTAGGAGCAAATGAAAATATCACGCTACACCTAGGAGCAAATGAAAATATCACAGCACACCTAGGAGCAAATGAAAATATCAGGCTACACCTAGGTGCAAATGAAAATATCACAGCACACCTAGGAGCAAATGAAAACTCACGGAACACCTAGGAGCCAATGAAAATATCACGCTACACCTAGGTGCAAATGAAAATATCACAGCACACCCAGGAGCAAATGAAAATACTACACCTAGGTGCAAAGGAAATATCACGACATACCTAGGAGCGAAGGAAAATATCACAACACATCTAGGAGCAAATGAAAATCTCACGGAACACCTAGGAGCAAATGAAAATATCACGCTACACCTAGGTGCAAATGAAAATATCACAGCACACCCAGGAGCAAATGAAAATATCACGCTACACCTAGGTGCAAAGGAAAATATCACGACATACCTAGGAGCAAAGGAAAATATCACGCTACACCTAGGTGCAAATGAAAATATCACCACACACCTAGGAGCAAATGAAAATATCACGACACATCTAGGAGCAAACGAAAATATCACGGCACACCTAGGAGCAAAGGAAAATATCACGCTACACCTAGGTGCAAATGAAAATATCACAGCGCACCTAGAAGCAAATGAAAATATCACGACACATCTAGGAGCAAAAAAAATATCACGGCACACCTAAGTGCAAATGAAAATATCACGCTACACCTAAGTGCAAATGAAAATATCATGACACACCTAGGAGCAAATGAAAATATCACGTCACACCTAGGAGCAAATGAAAATATCACGGCACACCTAAGTGAAAATGAAAATATCACGCTACACCTAAGTGCAAATGAAAATATCATGACACACCTAGGAGCAAATGAAAATATCACGTCACACCTAGGAGCAAATGAAAATATCACGGCACACCTAAGTGCAAATGAAAATATCACGGCACACCTGGGAGCAAATGTAAATATCACGTCACACCTAGGAACAAATGAAAATATCATGGCACACTTAGCAAAATTTTTAAAGAGTATACAGTTAAATAAATGTTATGAAATAAAAACCATAGATTTAAAAAAATATATACGCACACAAATATGAACTTATTTTATTTCAATGTTTCTATTCAACTATTTGTGCAGCTTATTTAGTGTGATATCTGTACCTAGTATTTTTTCATGATTTCTTCGATGTTTGGTCGAATGTGCAAAAAGCAGACCCTCATTTCTTGTTCAGTTGAGCGTAGTCTTCCTCGCTTTTTATTTTTGATATTATTCAGGGTTGAGAAGCCTAATTCATATAAATAAGAAGAAGGAAATTGCAATCAAACTGATAAAGCCTTTAGTTAATGTGAGATATTTTTTTGTATTGAAATCCAAAATCTATCAATGGGTACTGCGAATGTTTTATTTTGAATGTTTAATTTTCGCGGTGCACTTAAGAGGATCAAACAGCACACTAATATGCACTGGCATGGTGGTTGAGAATTACTAGTCTAGCTGATTGTGTTCAGTTTTCCTACATTTTTGTTTTTATCATTCTTACTTTTATCGTTTTTTGCTTTTATTGTTTTTGTTTTTAATTATCCTACATTATGGTAAATGATCTGTCAAGAAATGTTGTTTGAAACATACAGATGAAATTGGATGAAAAAGGCTGAAAATCCAGATCCAAATGACACACATACTACCTGCATTTCTTTAAATATTTCAACCCTGTTATTTTATTTTGATGACAACTAGTTGAATCTATACTTTACCACCTGCTGCAAGTTTCTTTTGCGGTAAGTACAAAAAATGCAAATACAAGAACTTCCTATCCAACATTCTGAAAATTGAAATTCCCTGAAAAATAATAGTTGAAAAATATTTCAATGGAAAAACTGTCTGAGATTTCAGAACATTTTTTTTATTAAATAAAAATATACCTGTAATTTTATGGTATGTCATTATGTCTTTATATTTACTACTGCCTGTTTTGCAGCAACCTTCAATGCAATTTATCAAAAATAAGAGAAGCCATGTTTTTTGTTGAAAAACCAAAACAGGAAAGGAACTGTAGTTATTGGAAGTGCTTGGATATAATGAAATCTTCTACATTTTGGTTTCAAAGTAGACCAGCTTAGCTAAATATTTTTAGTATTCTGTTACTAATTAAAAGCTCTCTTTGAAGCCAGTTGCAAGAATCACCACTTTTGTTGCGAGGTGTGAAGAACGTTTTTCAATAAAAAATTTAATGACTCCTGTTACATTTGTCCTGCAGACAATATTTGGCAGAATCATGTGAGTCCAGGTAAAAATAAGTGGAAATATGGAATTTTAAACAAATAATTAATGCATGTATTAACATAGAGAAATTACATTAATGTATACAAGTGATGTAATGGAATAACCTGTCACGTCCATAAGTGACTAAATTATAGGTAGTAACTAACTATAAGTATCTGTAAGTCAACGAACTACAGACCTGAAATCTTTTTGCCTCTGAGTAGAGCGGAACCCGGACGAGGCTCAGCAGAAGGGCAGAGTCTCGTTCGGGGAGGTTGACCAACCCGATCCCGTTATGCGGGTTCTACAGGTAGCGTTGGCCGAGCCTACGGGCTCGGAGAACCCACGTTAAACCCGGCCTTGTGCCACATGCGACCCTCGTGGGGTGGGGGTGGCTAAATATTGTCTGGCTGAAATCTTTTCAGCTGTAAACCCAGTTTATGCGGGGTTACGGGAAATTTTAGGCCGAGCCTACGGACTCGGATTGCTCCACATTAAATTCGGCCTTGTGCCACATTCTACTTTGTGGGAAGGCTGGTAATTATTGTCTAGCTGGGATCTGTTGAGTACGACTCAGACTTACGCGAGAACTACCAACCTTCCAATAGTGGCACTCACTACTGGATTGACGTGCGACGACCTTGTGCATAACTGTTACCTTTATTCTTATTGTATTGGTTTTTACAATAAACCTTTACTTATTTTATCTACCGTGTTTTTCAAGTATATTTTCCTATTAGCACGGAATATAACAACAAGGTTGAAAGAAAAAGTCATTAAAACTATTAAGAATGTGATTGTTTGTGTAAGAGTCCAGTCGTCAGTATACCAGAGAAATGAATATGTCCCAGTAGGAATGTTTTCATCTGCATTTTGATACATCTTGAAGTAAAAGGAAGAAAGGGGAAGGAAATGTTTGTCTTTTTATAGACTTAAGCTGCGCCACCTAACGGGTGTTTGGTGAAACCAAGTGGGGTAACCAACAAGCCAAAATTTATCTACCAAAAGAACGAACTACCAGGTGACGTACATTTTTTTTATTTGTTTATTCTATTTTTCCTGTTTCTCAGCACAGTTCAATTCACTTGGTCAGAAGTAATAGAAGCAATGTTTTTTGTTAAAAAAAGAGAAAGGGATTGTAGTTGTTGGAGAAGATAAGGTGCAATGGAATCTTCTACATTTGTCTTTAGAAGCAGGGGACCTTAGCAAAGGAGAAGAGAAAAAAAAACAAGATTAGTATATGTTATGGTCCGGTTCCTTGTACCACGTTGATGGTCCATGGTAGAACCAATAAAGAAGAACTCGAACACAGATATGGAATAACACAGATATATTACAAACAGGAATATATACAGAGAATTAGAAAGTGTTAGTACGAACAATCAGGTTTAGTAGGAAGAACAATGTAGTCTCGACCAGTATCACTATTCCAATGTCTTGCAGTAATTGTCTGAACGCGACTCTGTTTTGGACTGCCTCTGACTCGACTGACTGACTCGCTCAATCTGACTGACTGACAGACTCCTGACGGACTTCTGACGGACCTCACTCCAGACTTCAGGCTGAACTCCCTGCTTCCTCTTGAGGCGCAGTATTTATTACGTATGGAATAGTCCATTATGTTATTATGGTCCCATAACAGATAGGTAGAACAGGTACGAACAATCAGGTTTAGTAGTAATTGTCTGAACGCGACTCTGTTTTGGTCTGCCTCTGACTCGACTGACCGACTCGCTCGCTCTGACTGACTGACAGACTCCTGACGGACTTCACTCCAGAGTTCAGACTGAACTCTGAACTCCCTGCTTCCTCTTGAGGCGCAGTATTTATTACGTATGGAATAGTCCATTATGTTATTATAGGTAAGGTCCCCTAACAGTATATATATTCCTTTTCTCACATTTTTCTTTATTATGCAGTTTTAGTATTTTGCTATTAATTTTGAGCTTTGTTTTCATTTAAGCAGATGCCATTCTGACTAACTTAAAACTTTACTATGACTCCAGATATAGTTATATGGTCACTACTAATCTTCCTATAAGTATTTCCTCAGTTCTATAGTCCTATGACACTATAGAAAATGGGAATAAGAGATGTCACCTCATCCCCCGAGCAACCTTTGTGACCCTAATTTCTCCTAATGGGTCCCTTCTTTGTGTCGTGTCGCTTCAGAAAGCTGGTGATCATGGTTCTCCACATTTTCCTGTCCCTTGTAGCTCTTAATAACTTTTGTCTTTCTGCCACCTCACCCAAACCTTGCTCCATCACCCATTTGCTCAAACTCATCACGTAGTTTGTATGTTATTTTCCTCTGGCCCTCTTGCCTTCAATCTGCCTTGTGAGCATTACATTTTCCAAGCTCTTTTTCCTCTCTCAATTGCTCTTTGCTCAGGAACGATGTTTCTGAGTCAAGGATTCATAAGTAACAACCTAATTTAATAACACTCTACCTTGAGTAGCTTGTGGGATTTGTATTGGGTGAAAAATTTTAATAGAAAATTCAGTATTATTTATAGTTATATTTACCAAATTCAGAGTGAATATCAGCAAGGCTCACTGAGGACATATTGCCAATTTCAAATAGTCAACTTCTTTTTTTACCTTTTATATGGAAACTGTATTATTTTTATGTCAGATCCGTACTTATATGCAAATATGAATTTTCATTGCAAATACGTTTCATTACCTTGTTGGGATTGCTATGAGTTTGAATTTGCTATCAGAAGGTTTTTATATTAAGTTGGTTAGTTTATGGGCATGTTCACCATATTAATCCACAACAATATAGAATATAGGCATTCAAAAACGAATCAATCACAAGGCAATTGAGTAAGAAACACCGGTAATTAGGATTCAATAAAAACAACATGCATTTATGTACAATTAATATACAATTAGAAAACTTGTGGTTTGATAATGCAAGAAATTGACCATGTATGAATTGGGTGTCTTATTGATTTACAGTTCAAGATTGTTCAAGTGTTAAAGTGTGGACTCTTCCACAACAAGCTAGTTAACCCCTGTTAGGAAATGCACAATTCCTCTTATAATTTTCATCATCACAATCTTACAAATATATAACAAGTATTCATTGGCCAATCACCTTTAGTCTAGCTTGCTGATTGGTCAGTTCCGACCAATCAAACTGCCTGCACGTGACCAATCTGTTTTCCCGCTCAATATGCTGGGAGCCTCCCACGTGCTACACGACCATTATATAAACAGAATACGTGTTTTCATTCATCTCTCCCTCGCCCGTCTCATTCTTTGCTACCAAGTACCAAGATGTAATCTTCAAGAACTCCCGTCTTAACCATTGTGGTCAGACGTTAAAGACCATTACCAACATTCACGCAAGTACAAACTCTGAAATCTCTTCTGAACTTTTACCAACTTTACAACTCACAATTCCAAACACGCTAAAGAAACTTTATTCTTCTAAATTACAGTTTAATATTACTTCCTCTTAATATGAACTCAGGTACAACTAATACCTAATCAAAGGGACACAACTCTGTCTTACCTTTTCAGTTCGCATGCATGTATATCAAATATTAATAAAATGTGCTATTTACGTCAAATATAAATTGCATTGCGTCCACGCATTGTCCTTAATCCCACCTTTCCTAGCCAAAGTTAAATATTGGTAATACTAATCACTACGATAATGGTACCACCGTCACTACAATAATGGTGACACCGATGTTCAAGGAATATAAAAATCACAACAAAAAAACTGGTCAAACAGAGTAAAATGGAAAATATTATTTATACAGAAATTTGTGTAGTTTGTATGTATGAATAAAGTAGAGTATAATTGTCTAAATTTTCCAGAGTTGTTTACCTTGGATTGTTCTGTGTTTGTCTTTTGTTAAAATAAAATTTCTGTATTAGTAATGTGTAAGAACACTTTTCTTAGAAAGTTGTAAGTGAAATGTGAGAGATTAATATTGATTTTTGAGTCAGCAATTGACATGCGAAAAGTATCTTAAGTCAAAATAATGACATGCGTGGATTCGTATGACATCTCTCTGAAGTTTAGTGACTGACTGGTGAATTGGGTTGAAATGGTCTTTTTATTTGTAGGCTACAGTCAATTGGGCGTGAAAACAGTTTTTCGACAATTGTTACATGTCTCGACCAATAGGAAGTCGAGATTTGCAATGTGAGGTGTTGGTTGGTTAAAACTGATTCCGATGGAAGAGTGTATTTTATCTCGGAGGTGAGTATGAAATATGGACGATTCTATAACCTCAATTTTTATGTGAACGCAGCTGCAGTTCTCAGTTTGGTATCTACGCTGATTACACAAACATATACTCATTTCTTGATAGTAAGTCTGATCAGTTTGATATGGTCAAATTGGCAGCTGATCTAAAAAATGACCTACAATATGTTCTTAACTTAGGAAAGGATTGTCATGTTAACTTTAACACCTTCAAAATAAAACTTTTACCTATTAATCATCTGATAGACCACTTTCTGCCACCCATCAGCATGGCTGATGCTAACGCCCAGGAGAATGACTCATTGTGCCTTAACATTCTCGGCTGACATGAAGTGGAAAGATTACATTAAATCCATAGCTAGGTCAGCTTGCTAAGAAAGTTGTTTCACTGTGTTGTGCTAGATAACTCTTCTCTCCAGAATCTATCTTACATATTTATTAGTTTACCATTCGTCCAATAATACTTTCAATAGTGCTGCCACATATAGTCCAGTTCTCCTGTTGTATATTTAGAGATTATTGATAAAATTCAAAGAATCAGTTGCCCAGGCACCATCACAAAATTTACAGCCTATTTCTTTCTGTTTTTCAGTTTAACCATCTTTACATGACATTCGCCCAGTGGTTTCATCATTGCTCCATTTAAAAGATGAGGGCCTTGTCAGGAGGTTTGTCTCATATTTGTCTCATGAATATGTTTCACACTTAGCAAGTTCACCGAAGCATTAAAATTTCCCTTTTTCTGCTGTAAGCTGATAGCTTAGGAGTATAGGATCTCTGACTGATGCCAGATCAGTCGGGTTTTGATCCTGGCTTGAAGTAATCAGATGTCTAGCCACACTGATGAACTGTGTGATATAGCAAAACAGGTTTGTATGTGGATGATTATATATATATATATATATATATATATATATATATATATATATATATATATATATATAAAACAGCAACCACATTAATATAATTGTTGTATCCTTAAAGAGGTTACAAACAGACAAAGGTTCTACTCAAGTGAAAGGAACAGTGAGGCGGTGTAGATGAAAGAAAGAGAGGTTTATTGTAAAAGAGAATACACTACTGAAAGACAGGGAATCAGTTAGCAGGCTAGCAATTTCTGAAGCCGGTGTCAGGTATGTCCTCTGCACACAATATATATTTACTGATATAGTCAGTTCACAATAGGCAATAGGGAGAGTGG
Organism: Acanthosepion pharaonis; assembly: GCA_903632075.3. Lineage (NCBI taxonomy): Eukaryota > Metazoa > Mollusca > Cephalopoda > Sepiida > Sepiidae > Acanthosepion > Acanthosepion pharaonis. The sequence goes on along the minus strand of CAHIKZ030000061.1, from coordinate 1,264,023 downwards.
AACATTCCATTACAACAATAATGTTTCACTGGAGATCAGAGGAAGATTTAACTTTTTTCCAACAATATAGACATCATTCATTTATGATTGGAGTTCAATACACTCAAGATCACCTTATAAATATAATTTCTTAAAAATCTAAATGTTTGTGGTCAAAGTCTCACAGTTTGCGTGACTTCCAGCATTATTTGTGATGATGTCGTCATATATTATGGCAGAGTATAAAAAGGGCGGGTTATGGTGTGTTAAATATTGGGGGCTGATATCCAGGGGGTGGATTTATGTGGGTTGATGTGTGAAAGGGTTAAATGACACATTGATAACTCTAAAATTATGTCCTTTCTTGGAGCATTTGCTTGCAAATAAAGATGGAAGAACAAACCAAAAACAGTGTGTGCATACTTCTCAAAGAGAAAAGAGGTGAAAAATGGTAACAATTTGGTGCAAAGAATATACAACTTCATGGTATACTTCAAGAAGTATCATACTGATAAAAAGCATTACATTTAGGAAACTAAGCTATATATATCCCAGCTATAAATAGGAGCAGGTACTGCCATTTGGAGGGAAGTTTCTAGCAGTCAGCTCTGACAGTCAAACCAAACATTCTTGCTGTAACACTTTTGATTGTATATGTTTGTATTACTGTTTCTGTTAATATATTTGTTTAACTCAATTCCTCTCTTTGTGTCTTTATTTCTGGCCCTAACAAGGCACAACACTATCACAGTATCTATCTATCTATCTATCTATCTATCTATCTATCTATCTATCTATCTATCACAGTCTCTTCAGTATCTACTGAGATACCAAGGTAGTTGCATTCATAAATTCATGCAGTTGGAGCACCAGTGAAAATAGCTCATCAGAACAGTTGCCATATTTGTAGAAAAGACAGAAAGAACTCACTTCATCTGTGAGAAAGTGACTGGAGTTAAGATGCCAGGTCAGGACCTATCACATTGCATATCCATCTTTGGATTTTATCAAGAACCTTGAGATGAACAGCGGGAGCATCAGACCATATATGGCAACAGTATTCAATGAAAGAACAAATGGTAGATTTGTGGATTTGAAGGATGAACTCAGATGAGAAAAACATTTTGGCACAACAAAGAGAACCAACTTTCCTTGCGATAAATGAAGCTATTGATTCTATGTAGTTGTTCCACCTCAGGTCAATGGAAAACATAAGACTCAAGAAGGCGCAGAGAGACACTCTTGTGAATTTGAACATCAGCCATTCTGATAGGAGGCATGCTGGTCCCTATATGGTGAGTAAATGAGAGCAGTTTCATTTTGGAGTCTTTAAAGTTTACAAAACATTTTCTGTCCCAGTCAACCATAGATTGGAGGTTCTTTTTTAGACTGATGGCCAGGTTAACTTTTTTAGCAGTGCCAGATTTACTATTGAGACAAGATTAAATGATAGTCTTGTCTGCATAGATGTCTACTCTGATGACATCAGGAAGATTGTTAATGAAGATCAGAAACAGTGTAGGACCCAGGATAGAGCCTTGGAGAACACCAGTGTTCATATGAAAGGAACCGGAAGAGAACCCATTTAGGATGACCATCATTTAATGGGTTGACAGGAATGATTAGATTATATCAAATAATCGTCCTGTAATATTGTATCCCTGAAGCTTACGAAGAAGATTGGCATGCCAAACATTATCAAATGCCTTAGTGATATCTATAGCCACAACTCAAGCTTCACCATTATTATCAAGACCCTGGTATGCAAATTCAGTTATGGCCAACAGTTATAGCCTGAGCAAAGCAGAAAACCATATTGTTTGTCATCATTGATAGACTGGGCAAAGCGTATGATGTATAAATATATATATATATATATATGATCATGGTGTCTATTATTTTTAGATATTTTATACAATTAGTAACCATAAAAAATGTTAAAAAACAATAGAATCTCTCATCATAAAAAAACAACTCTTACCAACAGCAAGTATGAATATGATCATAACATAGTGGCCATATTCTAGAATTAAAAATATATGTACCTCTCAGCAACTTATAAATTATTTGCCATAGCACAACCCAAAACCCTGAAAATGACTAACAGATTAGCTGAAAATGCTTGGAATGAGCAATAATTTGAACAACTTCTTTATACACTGAGTCAAAAAAAGAAATCTTTTGATCACACAGATAAAAAATGTAGTAAAAAATATTAACAAAAGTACCTAGTCAATCATTTTTAATGAAACATGGACAAACATATTGGGGTGATTCATTTACATATGAAATTACAAAGACTATATATAGTTACAGCTATTACCCATGAGGCAGTTGAGTGCATAGTACTTCCCATAAGTAGGTATTATTATACAACAATGACACCTAAATCTAATGAACTGAACAAACAATTATCACTTATGAATATCAATTATGAATATATACAAGCATGGCTTAGAAACAAAAAGCTAAAACAAAAAGCTAAAGAATTCAAAATTAATCGGAAGAGAAAACCAAATAATGGACCTCTCGATGGCAACTGCTTGTTGTGAGAACATTATAAAATTATCAACAATTGCACATGCAAGACAGTTGGAGGAAATAACATTTGACAATATAAATCAACCAATACTGAAAATTTAGCACCCAAGAAAACTTCCATATTTAAGTTGGTGAATGCTGTCATAATCCTTGCCTTTAGTTCATCAAGCAGTTTTGTTGGTCCCTTGCTCAACTGTGAACTACACTCAATAATCAAAGGGGCTGCAGTTTGGGGAGTTAGGTGGCCAGATGTAACGGGTGATGTGGTTGCAGAAATTGTCTGACAGCCATGATTAGGTTTACCTGCTTGTGTAGCATGGTACAGAGTCCTGTTGCTAGACGTAGAGTCTCCCAACAGCCATCCTCTTGCCACAGGGCAGCACTACCTCCTCAAGGTCTCCATGTTGAGTCTGAGGCCCTCACTAACAAATGTGGGAATTCTTTCCTTATCAGAACAATCAAAGTGAGTTTTCCAAGCTGCCATACCTTTGTAATCACCATAAGACTCATCCAACTATTTCTAAATTCTCCGCACATGCAGTGCAAACGCCAAGCCTTACAGCATGATGTTTCCAAATTTCTGGTGGAGTGAATTGCATCACAGTACTCTTTTTCTCACAGATGGTGCCCAACTGATCCTGCTATGCTATGTAATCAACAAAATCAAAAACAAAACATGTGCATGTGTGAAATTAAGTATATAAAAAGGCAACAATTTACCCATCATACCCTGTATATATATATATATATATATATATATATATATATATATATATATATATGTGTGTGAAAAGTGTATATAAATATAAATAAATATATATATGTATAATTATTTATATATTATATCTGTGTATTATTAGAAAGCACTCAATATCAGAGATAGAGCTAACATATTTATATATATATATATGTTTATATACATGTTATTTATGATATATAAAAATTGATTGTGAAACTGACAGTCATACATTAGAGCTTATAAAGACCTGGATTTTAGATATTTTTAAGAGTTTTAAAAGCAATTAAAACATATAGTCTATATTGCATCAATAAATATATATATATATATATATATATATATATATATATATATTTATTCCAAAATTATAACATAAATATGTTATAAAATCACTACAAAAATAGCCATTTTGTTCCAACACTTCTGGTGTATTATCAAGTGATGGTCATTTGATAAGATGCCAGAAGTGTTGAAACAAAATGGCTATTTTTATAGTGATTTTATAACATATTTATGTTATAATTTTGGAATAAATAATTATATTTGCTCTACTTTGTATTGAGCACTCTTTTTAGAATAGTATTTTCTGGTCATTGGAATTTATTCCGTATATACACCTATCCTATACATGTTTATAAGTAGACACACACAAACCTCAACATGTGTATAGTCTAATTATAAAAATTTAACATATATATTTATTTTATATTAAAAAATTACATATATGTATAGACACATACATGCATATTCATACACACAAACACACGTTGCCATGTCTATAGCTTCATGATAAAAAAATAATTTATTTTATATAACTGAATTTTATTTTCCATCATACATAATCTCCTTCCTTACTTTTAGTTTGACATTATACAGTGACAGGTTTTGTTTCAATATTTGACAATATTAGACCACCCCTGGAATCTGACCGTAGTTAATTTTTAGGAAGATGACTTGATGAAGTTATTGGCCTGGAGAGATGAATGCCCATGTGACACCTTTGGAAAGTGCCTAAAAAATCATACCAGGGATTGACCCAAGCCTTGTGAATGAAATTGGGAAGATGGAACTGTTCAGAACCCATCGGTGGTTTTGCTGGCAAAATGTCATAAGTCATCGTGATCAACAATTTGTGCATACTGGCCTTATTCAAACTTCTGATCACACCAAATCAAGAAGTCCTACTAGGCAGATTATTAGTAACTACATTGTTTAAGAAAAATAAAAAAAAAATGAAATAGCAACTCAAACACAGCTACCCACTAAAAATAACATCTATAGTAATACATATTATCAGATTAAAAAATCTATTTCAAATATATATATATATATATATATATATATATATATAAAAGTGAACATAGAAGTCAACACTTAGAGGCAACAGTCTGTTTCATGCTATATGCAATCATCAGCTTTTTATATTTACAAACGCTCTATCTCTGATATTGAACACTTTATCCCATAAATATAGCACACCTTAAGACTATATTTCTTCATATATATATATATATATATATATATATATATATATATATTGATAGTAAGTTAATGTCTCAATAAGAACTTATTGAGACATTAACTTACTATCAATTCCTTGAATAATAAGATCCTTACATATGAGTTGTTGGGAGATGGGAGACACATGCCGAGTACTTTCAACAATTTCAAATTGTCATCTTTAGGACATAATTTTCTTACATATAGACAAATACTAAGATGAACGATGTGTAGAATGAAAGATAGTTTTTTTTAAATTATGCTATTTATTGACAGCAAAGTGATTTTGCCATTAATCACATTAACATTGCTATTTAATTCTTTGTATAAATTGTTTCTTTATGATATAAAATATAAACTGCACACTCGAATATCTATCTATCTATCTATCTATCTATCTATCTATCTATCTATCTATCTATCTATCTATATTTATATATTTATTTATTTATTCATTAATTAGAAATAGATAACGTTAACTTTCCATGATTATAATTTATTTCCCCAGAAAATATATTTTTCCTGGTTCATCATGTCTATTTCTTAATTATTTAATTAATATTTACTCTGGTTTTACATTGAACTCTCTGGATTACATCCTCTTAGATTCAAATTCAGCTAATCCTTCCTTGTTTTTTTTGCCAACCAGCAAGCAATATATCCAGCAGTATTTTAATACCCTATACACCAGGGAATCTATTAAAGGTTCTGAAATGATAATATCCACATCAAATCCCCCTACCCAGTCCCACCTGTCTGGGCCACCAAAACTTAGTCTGAATTGCTTCATTATTTTCAAAGGGGGAGGAATAAAAAACAAACATCTGTTGTCATGAAGCTTGAGAATTTGATAGAGTAACACGTGGACTTTTTTTTTTACCCAAAAGTAACAGGTGGGATTTTCTTAAAATGTGTGATATGGAATAAATTGCTAAGTGTCTCTCTTTCAGAATTTGCATTGTAGTGCTTGGCTCAACACAGAGAAAGAGAGAAAGCAAGAGAGAGAGTATATAGGTGTATGCATGTGCCTATATGTGTGCATGCAAATACAGGTAAAATATACATTGGAGGCTGTCTGCTGATCTGGTTGCATCAATGTTTTAACATGACTGATTTTTCATATAGTAATTTAAGGATATTAGAATAATCAAGAATCTATACTGGCAACAATCTGCCTGCATATGGACAGAAAATGAATTCAGTAGATATACAAAAATAGAAATGGATGTAAGACTGTTGATACGGTTAAATGTATCAATCTCTTCTACTCCAACAGATTCATGTCTCACACTTCCCACCTGTGGAACTCCTTTACTCTTACTTGCTTCCCTGAAAGCTATAATCTCTAAATATTGAAATGCAATGTCAATCAACATCTCCAGATGCCTTGATCTATTCTCCATCTTTCTCCTCATCCTTTCCTCTATCTATCTTGCTCCTACACTCTGTAACCCCTTGCATGTTAGTGGCACTCCCGCCTTGCTTGGGGTGAAATGCTTAAAAAAAAGAAGAAAATATGTGTCTTCTCTCCGGACTTATTCAAACTATACAGTAAGGCAATTCTGAGAGATTTAGAATTCCTACCAGGATTCATTATTGGTAGCCACAATCTTAACAAGATAAGATATGCAGAGGACACAGTGTTGATAAGCAGACACAGAAAGCAAACTACAAGAACTCCTACAGAAGGTAGTGAAAGAAAGCAAGAAGAAAGGACTAAATATCAATTGCAAGAAAACAGAATGCAAAAGGAATGGCTCAACATGCAATTTACAAATTGGAGATACCAAAATCAAACAAGTACAAAAATTTAAATATCTGGGAAGTGTTTTAAATGCACATTGGGATAGCCAAAGATGCGCTTCAAACAGAGTATTAAGAAATAGACACATTTTGTTAAGGACAAAAAAAGATAGAGTACTGAACTGTGATGTAATATCAGTTCTCCTATATGGCAATGAATGCTGGCAATCTCCTCACAGATGAAAAAGAGACTTGAGGCAACATAAATGTGGCTCTACAGAAGGATGATGAGGATACCATGGACTGAACATGTGAGTAATGATTGATGTTTTAGAAAAAAATAGGAGTAAAAAGGAAACATACTTAACATTAGGAAGAGATAGTTAAAAATTCTAGGGCACATAGTGAGGAAAGAGGGCTTGGAAAATCTGATGTTCACAGGACAGATTGAAGGCAAGAGGGACAGATCAGCTTTTTGTGGACTATTTAAAACTGAATCATATTTTGGATTGTAAGAATAATTCTTTTTTGCAATTGAATATTGCATTAACAATAACAATGATTTTTCTAGATACAAGTCCTACTATTTAACCCATAACTAGGGGAAAGAGAGGGATTCATACTTTTCCCAAGGGTATTTGCACATAAATGATTATAAAGAACCTTAGTTGAATTCAACTATAGCTCTCTGATTCCAAGCATTACACCCCCCCCACCATATGCAATGGAACATGAAGCAATGTCTATAAATTTTGAAACACAAAGCAAATGATATAAAACATGAAACATTAAGCAATGGTTATATTGATTGATTTGTTTTTATGGTTTATCAACCTTTTGCAGGATAATCCAGAAAATGTATTTAGATCATAAGAATTTTTGGAGATAATAATGATTTACTAATACAAGTCCTACTAATTAACTCATAAGTGTGGTGGGGAGGAAAGGTAGATTTATACCTTTCACAATGTTATTTGTACATAAGTGAATATAACAAACCTGACTGGAATTGGAACTCAGCTCTCTGTTTTCAAATTTTGAGCCATTATCCATTACAACACCCACATATACAAGCTTATGGCACCTGGTATGCCCATGTATTTACTCATCCTGGTAGTCACCAGGTTCGATGTTTCTTAACTTTGGTGTTCATATTAGAACAGGTGTTTCAACATGATAAACCCAGCAAAGGATGTAAAAATTGAAATATTAGGCAAAGTATATAAAAGCTGGAAATTAAGAAAATAATATAAAATTGGAAGCAAGCTTTGGATGAGAAAAGCAAGGCTCAGGCTGTGGCTTTAGATATCTTAAATGCATTCAAAAGTGTTTGGCATATTAGCCTTCTTTACAAGCTCAGGGGCTATGGTATCTCTGGCTGAATAATTGACTTAATCCAATTGTCCATAAAGTTGTGTTGAACGGCCACATTTCTAGATCCTTTCACATTAATACATGATTCCCCTGGGGCTCTATTCTTGGACCTACAATGATATATTCATCATCAACTTTTCCGATGTTATCAGTTCCCAACTTGGCATTTATGCTGATAACAAAGAAGGGTCTGTAATGTTATTAGTCCTAACCTGGCATCTTGACTTCAGTCACTTTTCCACTGGTGTGACATGGTTCCTCTGTGCCTTTTCTATAAATATTTTTATGGCAATTATTCTGATCATCTCTCCTCCTTGATACTTCATTCACATGAATTGAAGCAATCTTCTAGATTGGCAATTAGGTCTAATTATTTTACTGTTGAAATAGCTCAATGTAACTGTAAGTTATAGCCAAATAGTTTCTTTTCTCATACTTCTCAACTGTGGAACTCTCTTTCCATTTCTTCCTTCTTTGTCACTACAATCTTCAAAAATTTAATTGCAATATCAGTCGCCATATTCTGTCTTCCTGAAATTTGATCTTTTATTGTCCTTTCTCTTCACTAAAGTCTTCTCATTCTCTTTCTTTTCCAGTAACCTCTGGTGCCTTAGTGGCATTATTGCCTTGCTTGGAGTGAAATGATTAAAAAAAAAATTGATGCAAAGGATATAAAAAGTAAAATATATGGAAAAAGATATGAAATGAAAACATTAAACAAAGGATAGGAACATTTAAAAATTAAGCAAAAATATAAAAAAATGAAATGACAAAATGGATATAAAGAAAAGAAGCATTAAGCAAATTATATAAATTGTAGAAAATTAAGCAAATGATCTAATAATTTAAATTTTACATTATAAAAATTGCCACGATTCTAATAAATGAATAATTTTTAATCAATTTTAAATTGATTGATTGAGACTAACTGATTCTGATAATGATTGCTAAGTTGACCTATTGTTATAATTCCAGCTAAAATGATATTAAGCAGCTGGTCACTATTAGTTTCAGGTGCAAACATGCAATCTTCAGGTGATTGACAGTAGACCTATTGTGAACCACTGGAGCCAAGTGGTCACAGCATATCAGATGGTGGTTCTTACTGCAAGGGAGGATGCAGGTTCAAATCCTGGTGAAGGGTACATTTTCATTATTAGTTTTATTATAAAAAATATCATTTGAAGTGATGAAAATGTCATATTAAAAAATAAAATCATTCATATATATATATATATCGGGTGTAACAACAAAATTGTCCAAATCATGTAACAGCAAAATTGTCCAATTGTTGGATTAAGCTTTGAACTATTGTATCTTAGAAATGATTAAAGATATCTTACTGGAATTCTCCATTGTTTTTATAAAACTATTGGATACTACTTTGAAGAATAAGAATGTATTTAGCTTTAAGTTGAAATGATGATTCCTATTCCTGTTGTGACCTCCTGATAAAGTTTTCCTCTATACCATCCCCTCTTTTTTAAACTTATTCACCATTCTCTTGATGGTTCTTGAATGGACTTTGAAGATGGAAGCCAGAGTATGAATGTTGGACCATTACTGAAGGTCCGAATGATCCTTTTCCTCTCACTATTGCTCACTTGGGAAGACATAGTGGGGCTAACACAAAATACTTTTAACCTGTTCTCTTTATAGCTGAATAATTCAAAGGGTTTTTCAGTGATTCTTATGGCAAAGATGGCTAAATGTCTGAAAACCTGGAAAAAAGAAACTCAATTAGTTTAGTGGATTTTTAGATATTAAAGATTTTGTGGGATGGACAATTATCCCACGCTGTTACATGATACAATTTTGGTGTTACACCTGGTATATATATATATATATATATATATGGTGGACTCTCCTGTTGTATTCAATGTATGAGGGTCAAGCAGCTCAGTTCCTACGAACTGACAGCCAGACACCAACACATGATTTGATTATAGTGGTGAAGGCTTTGTGCAGAACCATCTACACTTTTGAAGGGCCAAATACAGAGACCTGGTGCCCTACATGCCACAAGGCCCCCAAACGTCCCTCCACAGGTTTTGAATTCAGTTTTCCTTCTCCTAGACCAGTTGCCATCCAAGGCTATAGAACCCAGTCTATCCTGCTATTTGCCCATAGCTGGAGGGAGAAGAAGTGAATTCATACCTTTCCCAAGGATATTAGCACGTAAGTGAATGTAATTGATTCGACTAGAATTTGATCTCAGCTCTACCAATTCCTTAATCCCAGCCACTATCCACTACTCCAGTGTGCCTATATATATATATATATATATATATATATATATATATATAAAAGTGTGGAGTAAAAGCCGAGTTAGCAATACTTAAATAGGGAACCAAGTTTGAAATTTTGTTGAAAAGGCACTTCTTCCTGTATTTTGTCTTATCAAAAAACATCTTCAAATGTCTCATCCTTGGCATGATACAGTCAATGGCAGTAGCTGAGTGAAACAACTTGCTCATAGCTCCCATATTTGTACAGTCAGTGACAGGAAAAGATATTACTCTATTATCAACCCTAGCAGGATTCAATGATAATAATTGTTAATGGAACTCATTGCCGAATATTGGAGTGCTCCTTGACATTCCCTCCTGTGCAAAATGAGTTCAATGGTGAATCTGAAGAGATGTCCACAGCCACTGCATGGTAGCATGGTAGGGTAAGAGGGTTCAGAAGATGGAGAACTCTGGTTTTACTTTGGGTTCTCCTTGTCTCTTCTATTTGTCTTCCAGTGTTTTCAAAGGATGTTGTTTTTTTTGTGGATTGTTCTTCTCCAATTGATTCTTTCTGCAGCTTCCATCTCCCAACTGAGAGGATCAATTTCTGTCCTCAGCAAAGTGTTCTTGAGCTGATCCTTGAAGCGATGACATGGGGCCCCATGTGCTCTTTTGCCAGATGTGAGCTCTGAGAAGAGGATCTGTTTGTGGAGACGGATATCTGTCGTATGGGCAAGGTGTCCCGACCATCAAAATCGGTGGTGATTCATGATGATTTCTAGGCTCTCTAGCTTTGTATAGAGGAGAAACTCCTCCATGGATCTTCATCGTGTCATGGTGGAGGAACTTGTGCATCTTGAAGAACTTGAATGAAAAGCCATCAAGACCAGACTAAGTACGATCTGATACCTGGTGGATAGGCATTCAAGGTAACACTCTATTTACAGAAACAACAACAACAACAACAACAACAACAATAATAATAATAATAATAATGTGCTTACCTCATTGATAACTGAGCATTATTATGAATTGGGCTAAAAAGACAACATCATTAGTATGCAGTTATCAATTATGCAAGCTCAGTTTCAAACTTGACATTTGTAAATAAAAAGAAAGTACAGATAACTCTTTTAAGTATCAGAGATAGATTTTACACTATATTTATATTATGAAAAGGATCCTCCTTCTAAAATGATAAGCTGATAGCCATATCATATTGAAACACTGGTTCCGATTCGATCACCAAAGTTAAGCAATGTTGAACCTGCTCAGTACCTAGATGCGTGACTGCTTGGGAATACCAGGTGCTGTAAGCTTGGATGTATAGGTGGTGTAGTGCATAATGCATTGTTAACTGGAGAGCTGAGTTCCAATTTCAGTTGGGTTTGTTATATTCACTTATGTTCAAATACTTTTGGCAAAGGTATGAATCCACCACCCCTTCTCCCCCCAGCTATAAGACTTGTATCCCTAAAACCACTATTATCTCCCCCAAATTTCTTACAACCTAAAAATATTTTCTGGCTTTAAATAACCTGCACTGGTTTGATAAGCCGCAGAAAATGAATGAATGAAACAGTCAAAAATGATTAAAAAATCAATAATTTTTTATTCTAATAAATGTCATATGTAGATGAAGGTTTAATAAATGCTAATCTACAAAAGTTATACCCAAAAGATTTTTCCCTACTTTTTTATGAGCAGACTAGTTTGTTTAATTAGTGACAATTGCATTACTAAAATTAGCGACTGATTGATTCAAACTGGCTCATCTTTTTGTTTTTACTAAATTTCACCCCATATAAAGTAATTTTCAAAATTTTTATTTTTACAATTTTGTAATTTTTTGTAATTTTCAAAATTTTGCCATTCTTTATTTTTATAATTTAAAATTTTTTTTTAATTATCTAATTTTTAAATTTTCAAAATTTCTATTTTTTATTTTTATAATTTCTTCTAGTTTTATAATTCAAATATTTTTTAATTCTTATTTTTATGCTTACTTGCTTCAAGTGACATCAAACATGCTTTGTGTTAGGAAATATTTTTTCCATATTCAGAAGTAGTGAGAACATGTTACTAAATATGTGATGGATGAGTCTGCAGTTACAGACAGAAAGATGAAATGGTCACATTGCTCATTATATTATATATATACATCAGAGGTTTATATTCTACATCATCATTTTGTTTATGTTGTGGAGTAAATAAAACACCCCCAGTAACACAAATGAACAAGGCAAGATGCCTTAAATAAAGAACTCAAAGTGAGTCAGGTGAAGTCCGGTGAAGTCTGTCTCAGGCTTGCGTCAAGGCAAGACAAGACAAGACTCCTGACTTCGGGCAGAGGATGACTCAGTCATGCTTTGTCTTCAGATAGAGATTTGGCTGAGAAAAACAGACCAGTTCTGTACCCAAGCCCACTTTGGCAGGGACTGAATAAATTTTGACCAGTGGCCCAGGTGGAAATGCTCAGGTTCCTCATGGTAAACGACCATGTGTCACATATAGTCTGCAGTGGAGCAACCAGTAAATACCAGTCTGGTGCAGTCTGTCTCAGGCTTGCGTCAAGACATGACCTCTGTCTTTGGGCAGGGGTGACAAGACCTCCATCTTCAGGCAGAAGATGACTCAGTTGGACTCTGTCTTTGGATAGAGACTAAGCTGAGAAAAACAGACCAGTTCTGTACCCAAGCCTGCTTTGGTGGGGGCTAGGTAAATTTTGACTAGTTGCCAAGGTGGAAACGCTAGGGTTCCCCATGGTAAACTTGACCTTGTGTCGCATCTAGTCCACAGTGGGGCATCTTGTAAATATCAGTCCGACACAGTCAGGCAGTTTGCTGCAAGGCCCGTGACTGACATGTCTAACTCACTGCCTGCAGAGAGGAATCCAGACAAGGCTATGCCTACGGGCTGAGTCTCGTTTGGAGAGGTAGATAAACCCAACCCTGTGTATGCAGGGTCTATGGGGAATTTTTGCCTGAGACTACAGGCTCAGATTTGCCCCACATAAAAATCGGCTTTGTACCATAATCTGCCTTGTGGGGAGGTTGGTAAATACCAGTCTGTTGGATCAATCAGAGAGAATTCTAATGATGTGATATTTTTCAAAAATATATCTTCATATTGTCGTTGGGATTAATGGCCTGGGCTTTGCCATAGATGACACACCAGATGTTGGAAGTGCTAAAATGAATAGGCATTTTTGTCAAGTGTAAAGGAGTTTCTTTTTGCAGTTGGTTAAAACACGGATCTTGTCCTTGATCTTGGGCTAGGTGTTTATAGTCTATTTGTGATGGCTTGTCCAGATTAACAGTATTTACTGTGATTCTTGACAAAATATCTGAGATTATGTTATTTTTTTCCAGAGATGCGTCTTAAGCTGAATAACAAAATGTCTGATTTCTCAAGGTGAATATTTGTCTGCTGTTGTTTGGAGGGAATATGTGAGCGGTTTTGGGAAAGGTATGAATATTCTTCTTCTCCCTCCAGCTATGGGTAAATAGCAGGATAGACCAGGTTCCATAGCCTTGGCTGGCAACTGGTCTATCGCAAAAAAAAATGGCAATCTACTGCCTCATCAGTCATGTATCAAAAGATACATGATCACCTAAGCATGTATCATGCATGGCACATAACTGACTGTAATACAGCGCTTATTGCATTTTCTGATGCACCTGTTGCAATGGATAGTTTCACCTCTGGATTGATATACTGCAATTTGGTGCAATTCTGTAATTTTTCTTTGGCTTTGTCAAATACTAGTTTCACTTGATTAGTCCACTGAACTTTTTTCAATTGTGTGACTAACTGTGAACAGTGTAGTATGAAATGTCAGTAGTAGTTCAGCATGACAATAAATCTCTAAAATTGTTTTATGGAGTTTGGCATTGAAAAAGAACATATGACATCTACTTTCTCAGGCAAAGGTTCTCAGGCATGTGTTGTCTATCCTTTGACCTAGAAAAGATAAAGATGACACACCAAAAATGTATTTTCTGTATTTTTTAATCCGAAATATTGAAAATGCTGTAGAACTTGTTGGATGTTTCATCGGTACTATCTACATGTACAGCATCTATGTATGCATACACAAAATCTAGTCTGTGAAAAACACTGAAATGCTTGTGCTGTATTTTTGAGACCAAAAGGCATTTTTAAAAAATCGGAAACTCAAAATGGTGATGTTACTGCTGTCTTCCCATGTCTTCTTCAGCCTGGGGATTTGGTTTTGAGCTCGGATCAGATCTATTTTAAATACTGTTTTCTTTAGTAATATGGAAATAAAATCCTGTAGATGTGTGATGGAATACCTATCTGGTGTTATTCTATTCAGTTATCTCCTGTTAATTCCGCTCTCCAACTGATAACTGACATCCATTAGACATGGCACATGGAACTAGAACAGTCTACCCCAGCAAGCAAAATAAAGAGTTCAGTTCAACATTTCAACCATCTGAAGAAGGCCAGAGTGTACAACAGCCGAAACAATGTGATAAGGATGGCACCAGAGATGAGTACGATAGTCCAAGCAATGTAAATAGTGAATATACAAATAGTGTAAGGCACTGCACTGAGAAGATGTACGCTGTCTAAGATGGTGTTCAGAACCCGATACATGTTACAGAGAAAATGCTTAATAATGCTCATAGATACTTATTAAATTTACTAAAACGGAAGAACCACAAAATGTAAGATAATTAAGGTGGTTCCATGTTAGGAGAAGGATAAATCAAGTGCCTTACCATGATGGTCCAAATTATAAGACTAACTAGGAGGATTAGAAATATGTGTCATGCTCAGCTAAATGTAGATGAAAAGAAAGATACCAAAAATCCTTAGCTGGTGAAGATTTGGGGCTGTATCCTAATAAGCAAGGGACCGCTAAGGGAGGTAACTAATAGAGGCTCAGAAACTACAATGTGTAACACAACACACTGTTTTGAAGAAATGACCAAAGATTTATTTTCATTTACAAAATATGAAAAGGTCTCTGGTAAGTCATATAGTGTAGTGTTCGAATATACAGGTCCAATAAATGGATCACATTAGTGGATAGCTTTACTAAGTGGCCTGAAATTTTTAAGTGAAAGAAAAAACAACTTCCATAGTTACAGCAAATTTTTTACACAAACTGTTTTCAAGATATGGCAGATGTCATAGTCTCGGATAATGGAACACAATTCCCTGCTTACAAATTTAAAGAATTTTGTAAAATGTTCTTGATTGAAAATAGTACTACCCCACCATATCACCCAAGGTCAAACAGACAAGCTGAACAATTTGTGGGTACTTTTAAGAGAGCTCTGAAAAAGTGAGTGAAGAAGTATGACAAAAATTCTTGAGAGTATAATAATGCCAATAATCCCAATATACCAACAGGCAAGCCACCAGTAGAATTGACATTCCTAAGAAAACCTGTCACAATAATTTTGTTGATGTGATTTATCCACAGGAGTAGAGAATAATTATACAGAATGTATGGTCATTAGAAAGATCAACAGCTCAAGATGTGAGCTACAAATTGAAATTTCAAAATCAAGCGGAAACAGAAGTTTAATATCTGGGAAGTGTTTTAACAGATTATAGCAAATGTGACACAGGAATCCAAAAGAACATTGGAATAGAGAAAGATGCCTTCCAAAAATTAAACAAATAATTAAAAAAATGAAAAATTTTTGTTAAAAACAAAGTAAAGGATGTTGAACTGCTCTGTGATAATCCTTTTATATGATGTGAATGCTGGACAATTTCCTCACAGATGAAGAGAAGACTTGAGAATTATGATAAGAATACCATGGACTTAACATATGAGCAATGAGGAAGTACCACAAGTTTGCTTGTCATTGACCAAAATTGCATATTTTTTCTCCCTGATTTTATGGCACCTCATCTATTTGTATTCTCCAATAGAAAATATCTGTGGTCTCTTGAAGTATCCAGTTGAGACTTGGGATAACTTGTACCACAAGAGTAAAACCTTTCCATCCAAAAAATGAAAAAGAACTCTTAGAGTCATTGGAAAAAGAATGGAATCAATACTTTTGCAAAGGCAAAAAACAGTAATAATCAAAGTAGAAGGATTTATTCTGGGACATTAAGAAAGGCTACAGTAAATATTCCTTCTCTTCTTTATTTTCTTTACCCACATTTATTTTCTTTCTGAGTAATTGTGACACACCATGTTGGAAAGACATCTTCTGATAGATGTTGCATCCTCATCCAACAAAAACATGTCTTTGAAAATGGTTGAGAGGCAAGGACTTTGAGACAGAAATCAATTGTATGTGGCGTTCAAAAACAACAACATTACTTGTTGTTACTGAGGCTTCTAAAAGGAGCAAATATATATGTGGTTCAAATTCCTGGTGGTTCTAAAATATGTGAATTGTCAAAATATCATAGACTTGGATACTTCTCACATCTTGTATAGATTTCTCTACATGCAATGACCACAAAAGTGAAACCTTTCCATCCAAAAAATGAAAAAGAACTCTAGAGTCATTGGAAAAAGAATGGAATCAATACTTATATCTTGAGAAACTTTTGCAATGAATGCCAAAAATTTGTGCTGCAGTAATCAAGGGTAAAGGAGGATATTTTGATGAGAGCAAAATTTAATCATAAGTTTTTTTTTCTTTTTGTCATAATGAAATTTTTAATAAAAATTATGTCACACATTTTTTTAACCATGTATAATAATTTTCTCTTATTTAAAGCACAAAACAACTATTTTGGGGGCCAGTTTCAAAAATGACCAGGGGTGGCCTCAAATCTAATGCAAAGGCAAAACACAACAACAACAAAAATATTAATAGTAATAACATTGCAAAAGAAAAACAAAAAAGACATGGCTTAGATTGATTTCATTCTGATGAAAATTTCTGTCAAAAAAAAAATATTTGAAAAAGTTTGAGAAACTAAGTCAATACAAGGACCTTGAGGTAGAATTCAGTAGAATGAGGCATCTCAAGACAATCTGATCAATTTGAATCTTCTGATAAAACAACAACCACATCAATAATAATAATAAACTTAGAAATAATAATCTAGAAAACTGAAAAAGTGCTTAGAGAGAATTGGAATTTATACCAAGTTTGTAGAACTCCAGAAAACTGCCATTGTTTACTCTATGAAGATTCCCCAAAAAGTTCTTGATTCTTGTTGACACCATGTTTCAAGAACAGAATTTCCATCAACTACATCAATATGACACACAATAATAATAATAATAATAATAATAATAATAATAATAATCTGACGATGGCGAGTGAAGACTGGCTGGAGCCAACTGCTCAGACTACATCAAAAAAAGTGCCTCCTTATTGATATGGCAGTCCCTGCAGACTGCAATGTATCTTTGAAGATATTCAAAAAGCTGTCAAAATACAAGCACCTTGAAATAGAAATCTCAAAAATGTGGCATATGGGAACATCAACGATCCCTGTTGTAGTTAGAGCCCTAGGATTGGTTGAAAAAGATTCCAGTAAACTAATTGAAGGGATTCCTGGAAGTCTATGCCTCAAAGAGATACAAAAAATTGTTCTGAGAAGTACAGCCCACACTTTATGAAGGGATTTATCTATGTAATATTATTTTTTTTTTTTTTTAGTGGAAAGTGTCATGATGCCATTTCTAACCTTAGGTCCCTGGGTGGGACCCGGAAAGAAATGTGTAAACGCCAGAAATCAAAGGAAATAAAAATAATAATAATAATGCCACTCTGCCTCTTTAACAAAATCTCTTTTGCCAACATGAGAAGAAGTCCCACTTTTTGTTTCTTTAATTTTCTTTCTCTTTTTTTTTCTTCTTCCTTTTTTTGACTTTCTGGGTTGCCAAGGGTAATGAAAGAGAGAGGCTTGGCAGTGTAATAAGACATTTACTCTCTCTTTTTCACCACTCTCCTTGTTCATCAATCTGGTTCAGAAGTGTAACAAAAAAAGGTGGATTCAGTATGTAATCATATAGTTACATCCATTCTTTCATTCCCCACTCACTTTTTCTTTAACCATCTCTCTCTTTCTTTACCTCTTTATTTTATCTCTCCACCTCTCTTTTTGCTAATCTGGGTTCAAATCACAGAAAATGAGAAAGAGGATTAACTGTATCCTTAAAATGACATATTTTGATCTACTGGATTAACATCTGGAGAAGCTGCGGACACTCTATTAATTTACTGCCTTTGACACCTATGTTTGGCAAGGTGGGCAATATCAGCTTTGTAGAATGTGAAGGAGTATTATTTTACATGAATTGCGTGAAGCTTGATTGTGACTTGAAGTACACAAAAAGTATTTTGTGCAAAAATAATAATTTTCTGTATTTATTTATTTATTTTTTCACCCTAATCAAGGCACTAATGCTACTAAGATGCCTGGGAGTACTGAGAGTGGAAGAGAATGAGAAGACTTTAGTAAGGAGAAAAGTCAATAAAAGAACAAAGACCGAACATGACGACTGACGTTGCATTTAAATTTTTGAAGAATGTAGGTAGTAGGAAAGCAAGAAGCCAGAATAACAAAAATAAATATTTTTTTTCAATTCTGACAATTGTTGTGACCTGAGGATGGTATAAAGAATGCTAATCAACAAAAACTATTTCCCTCAAACCAAGATCTTCCTCAATTCTTATTAGCAGATTTAATGGAAGTTTTCACTCTGACGATTTGGAACAAACAGGAAATTAAAAACTAAGAATTTCATTTCTGGCTTGACATGCAATGCTCAAAATCAACTCAACATTAAAAAAAAAATGAAATTGTTTTTCATACAATGAAAAACTTTAAAAAGTAATTAAAGTAACATATCTTTCTGTTCTACCTATATAAGGGCAAGTCTTTTAAAAGGACACTTATCAGCATAGCCACACCCAGTTGATTTAGAGCATGTACAGAAATCAAAAGTAATGTTATTTCATTCTTCCCTAACAACAATGGGGAGGAGAAAAGAGATAGTATGGAGAAAAGCTGATACTACCCAACATCATAGGAAACTGATTTAATTGACAGTTGATTACAGCAAGAAAGAACTTTTTCAATTCAACCTTCATTTGTACACTTATCTTCTTTATTACTTTCAAATTACCTCAAAAACTCATTCTATTTTGAAAGTATCTGATTTCAGGGACAAGTTGAATTCATACAGATTTTTTTTGGCAGTGTAAAAATAATACACTTTCTCTTCCACTCCACTGATCAATTCCAAAAGTGTAACAAAAGAATTCAATATGTAATCATATAATTACCTCCTTTGTTTCATTCTCCCTCACTTCTCTTTTTTGCCAATCTGGGTCCAAAGAGAGAGAGAGAGAGAGAGAGAGAGAGAGAGAGAGAGAGAGAGAGAGAGAGGGGATTGATTGCATCCATATAATTACATATTTTAGGGTTATTTTTTTTTTTTTAAAAAATGAAGAAAATTGAGAAAAAATTTATTCCCTGGTTTTTGCTGAATATTTTTAGTGCAGACTTTAACATTTTTAACAATGTATGTGTCAGTTCAAAATATTTGTATTCCCAAAAACATTCTCTGAAGTAAAGAATTTATGGTAGGCAATGTTTTGTGAACAGCTGTCATCAGTATGAAATATCTGCTTGACATTGTTTTTAATGCAGATCTTTAAATTTTCTGAATGTTTTGTAGAGTGACATTTGTATGCAGTTGTTTTTGCAAAAAAAAAGGCTTTGTTCAAATATATTCAAGATGGTATGCTTTTGTAAACATAGCCAAACATTTATCAGCCTCTGTCCTCATAGGTTAATTTTCATTTGTTCAAATAAAGATGAACCATACTATTTCACATGTATTTTATTTATAAGTTCCAGGTACTTCAGTTATCTTCAAGACTGTCAGATTTTAGTATACAAGTCAATGTTTTCATGTTAAAATTGGTATTAACCAATTAATGTTGGTAAAAGTTTCACTATATACTTTTATTCATATAAGCAATATAAAATGTAAGTTTCAGCATGTATCTACCATTATTAAAAATATTGACAACTTGTTTTGAGCCTGTCAGGTTTTATGCAAAAGAATTATGCACAAAATGCATTTTTATATATAAACTAGACAACTCATAAACCTGTAGAGTTACTTTTAAAAGCAGTTCATGATACAAAGTGATGAGGTAATAATATCAATCTTATCATTAATCACACATTTTAATTTGTATTTAATGAGAGCAAAGACAGTTTATTGTTTCACTGGGATTCATAGTTAACATATTGCTTGAAAATTTGGAGTAACAGCTTAAAACAGGTGTATTCTTTTGCAAAATAAGTATATTTTTTATTAACTATTAGATAATAAGTCCGACAATTATTTTAAGACATTTTTATGTTTATACATTCTTTTTATAGATACAAATATTTAAGTAAATGCTCTGTTTATAATAAACATTATTAACAACATTTACCGGCCTGAATGTCCAAGAAATTTTCATAAAAAATATGCGTCCTTCAACAGGAATCGAACCTGTATCCTATATGGAACCATCATATAGCCTGACGTGCTTTTACTGATTGAGCCACAGAGGTAATTTCAGTTAGCAAGATTGATTTGCTGTTAAAAAAAAGAGAAGCATAATTTAGTCTGTTTTTATATGCAGTTTGAGGCTACCCCTGCTAATTTTTTTAAATTGGCTCCCAAAATAGTTGTTTTGTACTTTGAATAAGAGATAATTACTATACATGATTAAAAAAAAGAGAGACACAATTTCTTATTAGAAATTTTATTATCACATAAAGGAAAACAACATTTTATGATTAAATTTTGCTCACGTCAAATATCCTCCTTTAGCCTTGATTACTGCAGTACCTATTTTTGGCATTCATTGCAAAAGTTTCTCAAAGTATAATTTTGATAACTGATTCCATTCTTTTTTTAATAACTCTAAGAGCTCTTTTTCATATTTTCACTCTTCTGTCAAGTTCATTCTATACTAATTCTGGGGATGGCTTCCAACATTTAAACTGTAGCGTATATGCAAAAATTGGTAAATTCTATCTGTTGCTGTTTCTAAGGCAACAGGAAGAGAGAGTGGTGAAATTAGAAGTGTACTGAACATTAGTGGTGGTTGTCATCGGTGGTGTCACTTTCTCACAGCACATTGGTATTGACATCAAACGCTGGTCTGTTTCAGGTCTGTTTGAATTTGAATATATATAGTTTTTAGTCAGCTTGAAATTAAGGTTTTGGTTTTTGAGCTGGAGTGGCTCTGACTGGTCATAATATATTATTTTTTATGGTTAAACTGGATGTATACGTGGAGCAGATGTGCAAAAACATACTTATGTAGTTTACTTTGGGTCGTCAAGCAGTCAACATCCAGTTTGTGAAGAAAATGTAAGAGGCATGACACGTATACAGATCAATATGTGAACAGGTTTCAAAATAAGGTGTGTATCAACAGTAATCAGATCCTATGTTAATACACTGTATATGCTCCTTGGGAATTAAGACAGGCCTGTAATCTGGCATGTATATCATCATACTACTTGCTAATAACATCCAATGATAGATTATTCCATGACTTCTACACCTGTTCACTCAATACAGCAGGAGTTGTAGTTAGGGTCACTGAATATTGAAGCATCTACAATGAACATTTCAGATCAAAATTCATATATGTATTCCAGGTATAACAGTAAAATTGTTCAAATCATGTTACAGCATAATTGTCCATCCCACAAAATATTTAATATCTAAAAACAACTAAACTAATTGAGTTTCTTTTTTCCAGGTTTTCAGAAGACATTTAGCCATCTTGATACCATTTGTCATAAGAATAACTGAAAAACTCTTTGAGTTATTCAGCTATAAAGAGAACAGGTTAAAATCATTTTGTGCCAGTTCCACTTTCTTCTCAACTGAGCAATGGTGAGAGGAAGAAATCATTCAGGCCTTCAGTAATGGTACCAACATTCATTCTCTGGCTTCCATCTTCAAAATCCATTCAAAAACCATCAAGAGAATGGTGAATAAGTTTTAAAAAGTGGGAACAGTAGAGAGGAAAACTTGATCAAGCAGTCACAACAGGAAGAGGGATTATCATTTCAAGTTAGAACTAAAGATATCAATTAGAAAAGATCCAACTTAATCCATAATGCGTTTGGCACTGGAGAGAGGAGTTTCATCTATGACAGTCCCAAGAGCAGTGAAAAAAGACTTGAAAATGAAATCATATGTGAAATGTGTGAGGCGCCTTGTTACTCCAGGACAGAAAGTTAGAGAGGGTGAAGATCATCTTGAATAAATTGGAAAATGATCCTGGAATAATATATATATATTTGAACTTTATTTCAATTCTTCCTGAGCTTCTGATCCTTAGCTATGATTAATTAATGGTGAACATGTCATTTTCGTTTATGATTGATTTCATCACGATCCTTCTGTTAAGCTTGGAGAGTAATTATACTTTCTTATTGCTTAAAGTAGAGCCCAGTAGTGCTATAAAAACCTCGGAAAATTCCAGTAAGATATTTTTAATCATTTCTAATACACAGCCGTTCTAAGCTTAATCTAACAATTGGACAATTTTACTGTTATACCTCGTATATATATATATATATATATATATATATATATATGAATTACATACAAATAAAACTCAATTGTACCCTATTTTTGTGGACATTTCACTCTTCTGAATAAATTCTCTGAAGCTTGACAATACTAAAATTTTGAAAAAATAAACAATTTTTTTAATTTTTTATCAAATATTTTAGTATTGACAAGTTTCAGGGAATTTATCTTGAGGAGTGAAATGGCCATCAAGTAGGTTATAATTGAATTTCATTTTTATGTAATTCACTTCTATGCTCTATAATAAATATATTGAGTGGATCAGTTTTAATATTTTATATTAATAGGATCCACTTGGATTAATTACCCACAAATTTTTACCTATATATATATATATATATATATATAGAGAGAGAGAGAGAGAGAGAGAGAGAGAGAGAGGATGTGCACCTATGGGTTAAATAGCAGGACAGTCTCGACTCTCTTGCCTTGGTTGGCAACCAGTTTAAGAGTAGGACAACTCTAAATTTAAAACCTGAGGCGAGCTGTTCATTGCACACTCTACACTAGTTATGCTGCAATGTTGTCTTTGTTCAAAATAGACAAGAATTAGAAAGGCCCTAATTAAAGAGAGTATTGAAGGAGGAGAAGACTAAGTAAGGAAAAACAAAGAAGAGGTTTATTATACACAAGCAGTAGAGCCTGGCGTTGCCCGGGCATGTAACAGTAAAGAGATAGATCAAGTATCGAACATTATAAAGACTGAAAAATAAAATTGATTGACAAAGATTATTGTTTAAGGTTGACGGACAGGCATGTCTTAATTATTTTTTTTTTTTTTTACGAATTGGTCAAACCCAAACTCAAACAAGAACATTGTTTTCAATTGTTATGAGTCTACTGATTGAATAGAATTTTATTATAAACAATTGTCTTGTAAATGGAATTTTTAAAGCATTCTGAATATAAAAAAAAAAAAAAAAAAAAGCAAGACAATAAGAAACACTACCTGCCACAAAAAAAAGTGAAGTTTTGTTGAAATCGGTTGAAAAATGTAGGAAATCCAATCCCATATATAAATGAACACACACACACACAAACAAACAACCTGTGTTTTATAAGTATAACTCAATATGAGTTGTCCCCCTTTCATTCTGCAAAAGCGATGCATCTTAATCGTGTTTTCAAATTGATTTCATGCAAAAACAATTGTGTTTTTCCAATTTTTGGCACTGTCAGAACCACCGCAAGGTAATTTTACGTAGTCCTGTGAAGTTTTGTTGAAATCGGTTAGAAAATGTAGGAAATCCGATCCAATATATAAACGTACAGACACACACACACACACACAACCTGGGTTTTATAATAAGTATGATTCATACATGAAAAGGGAAAAATTTGAGTAAATCAATTACTCTTCAAATCAATATTTATTTGTATAATATATAGAAAATGTGGCAGAAGGACAAAATGGGAAATGGGGAAAAGGACAATTTTCTTTTGTCTTAACATTAAACTTAGGTAGCCACAAATATACCACAATATTCCTAACACCAAAACAATGCATTCTTACTTACTATTCATACTACAACCACCATAATGCCTCAATATCTCTATAGAGTCCAAACTAGACCCCATATGTATAATTCAATTACTCCTCAAATCCTACTCTAATGTGGCTACTTGCCATATTTATAAGTAGGAGCAGTCCATTGTCATAGTACTAGGGAAGAGCAGGAAGTATGTTGAGTCCTACTCTGGAACATTAGGTCTTCAGAATAAGTGTGTCTGGTTCTGCTGAAAAAGTCACTACTATAATCAATTTATCTATATAGGTAATGTAACATATCCTTCTGTCGTTTCTATAAATATTTTCATGGTTCTGATGAGTTTTGCTCTTTGGTACCTAGACTTTATGAATTCATGTGCCATTCCCACTCCTCCCGGATCTCCTGAGCAGTGTAGGGGTTTACTGCTTGTCTTCTGTTTAGGTTTAGATTTCTGGTTCCTTCTAAAGTCTACGTGAACTCTATACTTCTAACGTCTCTGCCAGAACTCTGAAATTTTATTGACTGATTATTTATTTATTTTTATTTTTTTATCTCCTCAATAGGAGTAGATAGGTTGGCCTATCATCCAGTTCACACTTGAATAGGAGTAGGGGTTTATCCTTTGGTTCTTGTTTTGGATTAGGATTCCAGTACCTTCTAAAGTGTTTTTCATACTCTTTCACTCCCAGTAGCTCCTTGCATCTTAGTTGCTTTTTGCCTTGCTTGAGGTGAACTGGTTAAAATAAAAGGTATTAGATTGTCAGTTAGGTCTTATCATTTTCCATTGAAATTATGAGATGAAACCATAAGTTCTATGCTTATTGTCAGGAAAATGGTGTAATGTGTTCAAATTCAAATCTGAGAACAACTGAAAATATTTGAAAAAAGGTTTTTCTTAATAAATCTCTGCACTTTGCTTTTGATGAAGTTCCTGAAAAAACAAAACACATTTTCTTTTGTAATTTATAACAGGGGTTCTCAACCAGTGAAGGAATCCACCCCACACCAATCTCTATCTATAAAAGGCAGGATGTGTGTGTGTTTGTGTGTGTGTAACGAATGCACGGCCGCAAATTTACATGCACATGCTTCAAGTTAGCGGAAAGGCCAAGACCAACTTTGCATTTCCCAACTCCCATTGATAGTGGAAATAATCGATTTTTTCATGCTTCTACAGCAGTTTTCATGTAGTTTGCGGCCATTTTCTACTGGCCAGAGTGAGAGCCTATACCTGGCTGCCACGAATAGGCAGGAAGATTCTATTGGCCAGTGTAAGAGCCAACATCTGACTGACACAAATGTTAACTAACATGCTAGCATGCAAAAAAAATTGATAGCTGCATTCGTCACAAGTGGGAAAAATTTAAATCTGCATAGCACTTTACTCCAATTGGGTCATTCGCTTGCTTAAACTCAATGTTGATTCCGATTCCACAGAACTGTGTTCGGTGTGAAAAAGTATTTGTTGTTAACATTCTTTTTTTCATTCGGTTTTTCCAGTTACGAGTCCTTTTTTTAAAGCTGATCGTTTTGTGTTCATTTTGTTTAGTTCTTTTTTTCGTAACAGATTTAATGTTTAGTATAGAGCTTAGAAAAAATTCGCAGAAGTAAGGCATGTAGTAACATCAGCACGGCAAAGGGCACTCCTTTAAAGCAAAGAAGGGCAAAAATATTTTAAGTCAAGTGATAGCGATTGCTGTATGAGTCGTACGATTTTTGAATCAAGCACGGGCAACGCCGGGCCATGCTGCTAGTCTTGTGATAATTTCAGATTTTTCAATATGGGTAAAGGAGAACTCTTTTAATTTTTGTTTTTTATTTACAGAATTTGGAGTTCATTATTCTTCTGTATGCACTATGTCCCTTCAGGATGGACACGATCATGGTCCTCCATATCTTCCTGTCCCTTGTAGTTGTTAAAAAATTTATCTTTTTGCTATTTCTCCAAAACCTTGTTCTACCATCCATTTTCTCAAGCCCATCAAGTACGTTACGAGCTGTTTTCCTCTGTTCACCTTTCCCTAAATCTGTCCTGTGAGTATCATATTTTCCAAGCCCTCTTCCTCTTTATGTGCTCCAGAAATTTTGACAGCTTCTTCCTATGCTAAGTATAAGTCTCCTTTTTGTTTCCATTTTCTTTAAAACCTGTCTTTTCTTCTTCTTTTTATTTGAGGGTTGCCTTCTCATAGGTTGAGAGAAGTATAGAAAAAAAGTTTAAAGAAAGAGAGAAAGAAAGAGATAAGTATTTTAAAGGAAAGGGCGAATGCCTTATTTTAATCTGAATTCTGTTTATTTCTGTTTATATATTTTATTTTTATCAAGACTCCCTACAAATCCAACAATGATGATGACAATCTCACTGACGATACCTACTACACAGATATGTACCAAAATCTGACAGAAAAAGAATCCAGTCAGTTCTACAGGTTCGACAACAAAGGCATATTTCAAGGTTTTAATAAAGACAACCTTCCATCCTTAGGTATCAAATGCCCAGGAGCATAGAAAAATATCCTGGATTCCTAAAAACAGTCCTTTTCAGGACTACACAAATAACTTTGATCAAATACCAAAGTGGCTCAGATTGTCACAAAAAGATTAAAGCCAAACAAACAAGTTATTTTGATTTATTTTCGCAATGTGTATCGGTGATTTATTGATCTTGTACCCCCAAGAGTCATTATCACGTTTTTGTAATTCTCATGAATCACAAAAATGTAAACAAAATGTCTCATTTTTTTTACCTTTTTTCTCTTTGTTTTTCACAAGCTTTTAGTCATTTTCTTTGCCCTAAATCAGGTGTGTTTTATACATAAGAAATAAACTTTTTTTTTCCTGTAATTTCTCTGTATTTTTTGACTGCATCTTATATTCCGGAAACAACCTATACACAAAGGATTACAGTATTTACAAAGAATGTTCTTAAGCGGGTCATTGGCATAAATCTTCAAGAGAGAGAGAGAGAGAGAGAGAGAGAGAGAGAGAGAGAGAGAGAGAGAGAGAGAGAGGTGTGCCTTTCTTAGTGAAACAGGCTTTTGCTTTAGTAACTAAAGTTTAGTCTTGAGTTTTATATCTCATTCTTCTTCAGGAACCAGATAAGATTTAAATAGAAGGCAAACCATCATGACTCTATTTCTAAATGTCAATAGAGAATTGTAATTAATTGGTATTAAAGGCAGTTGTTGAATGAATGTCAATTTTCTTTGTCTTGTTTAGGGTACCAGCTGTTGAAATATTTTTATAGGAAAAAAAAATCTCAATGGGGATACTAGTTATCTCCCTTTTTGCTGGTATCCACAACAGTTTCACTGCCACGTTTCCTTTTTCATATGTTATGTCAGCAATCTCTTGTTGATTATGACAGCCTAAGAATTTAGTTCTTAGAACTGAACATTCAGACTACTGACACAGTTTGATGAAAGAAATTAAAGTTTGTATAGAATCAGCAACATTTTTTGGAAGAACTGATAACAAAGAAATGGTGTACAGTTTGTTATAAAGCTTCAAACAGCTCCAACTTGGGTTTTAAATTCTGAGTTATCTTTCTCCTAAACTGGTTGCCAACTAAAGATCCCAGTTTGCCCTGCTGTTTAACACATAGCTGGGGGGCAGAACAGAAGAGGTGGATTCATCCCTTTCCCAATGGTATTTATGTGTAAGTGAATGTAACAATCTTTTATTCAGATCATAGCCAAGCTGCTAACCAAATACACCAACTGCACATTCTTATTATATATATATACACACATATATATATATATGTAGTCATCTACATACAAGCCTGATTAACTGTATCACAGCTCATCAGTGAGGCTAGACATCAGGTTGGTTCAAACTGGGATAGAAACCCAAATGATTTGGCGTCAGTCAAAGATCCTACCCATAGGCTATCAGCACATAGCAGAGAAAGGGAAATTTTAACCAATTATATACAGATGTATACAAACACCAGCAGCTGGAGGGCTCAATTCATTAGTGAAAAGTGATGCAATCATAGCTTCAGCTACTGTTTTGAAATTACCCTTATATATATATATATATATATATATATATATATATATATATATATATATATATAGTTGTATATTTAGGCAGCAATCCTTCGTTTATGGATGTTTCATTAAAAACAACAGACAAGGTACTATGATTAAGCTTTTAATTTAATTTTTCTTGTGTTTGAACAAGAGCTTTCTTTTCTGGACAAAGAGTGTGTAAAAACTGTCCAAATGTTTTATATTTCCAAGCGCTTTTTTGGCTATACCTTTAGCCATTATCAAGGATGATTCGATTTTTCAGTTTAATTGAGTATGTGCATTATATGTATATTTTAGTGTGTTGTAGAGATGTTTTTAATTTCCGAATACGGTTAGCACATTATGGCCTTGTTCATATTAACTACAAACAAAGCCACAATTAAATTAAATAAAAAGCTTAACCATAGTACCTTTACCTTATCTGTTGTTTTTAATGAAATATGCATATATATATATATATATATATATATATATATATATATATATAAATATAAAGTCAAAACAGATTAGTCATCCATAATATTAGGCTCATTACCACCATCTCCAAGACAATCAGCGATATAATTAGGAAGAAAAATAATCCAACAACAATTCAAATGCTGAGATTTATCAAATAAATTGTTTACAATGTAAAAGCATTTATGTGATGAGACATCATGTAATCTAAAAACCCACATCTACAAACACAAGAGATTTACATTTGGACAAACATGTATTACACAGAAATGATGCTGGCTAGAACTTCGATTTTACTAATGCCACCAAAATTATAAATGGATATAATTCTTTAAGGAGAAAATACTTTGAAAGCTTGATAATAATGTTATTATCAACTATAAACATATGGCTGCAACATTAAATTATACTGCCATCCTTCTTTGAATCCATTCTTAAAAAATCTTATATCTACCTAATACAAAGAGTACATATATAAAAACAGCCCCAGATTAATAGAATACCACCCAAATACACCGACTGACTACACAAAAGTGAAAACATTAGAACTCATCCTACTATACCAGAGGTTCTCAAACAGTACGACACCACTCATAGGCATGATGGAAGAGGATAGCAGGTGAGTCGGAATGGTTGAAAGACGAACAAAGATTTAGAAAGACTTTTGAAAAATTCATATGCCAAAAATAAATATGGTTTCAAAATTTAAAATATTATTATGGATTATTTTGTGATGTCAAGGAACACTTGTTGCCACTTTTGTAATTTCAATGAATACTAATTGTCACTTTCATAATGTTTGTTGTAGTAGAAACTTTGTAATCACAGATACAACTATATCGCCGTTGAACAATACTGTTGTCAGACGCCTTCGAATAACGCTTGCACCAATAATACTTGCTCGATAATACATGCTTACTAAGTAGCCACTGAATAGTAATCTGTATAGTGATTAGTATAGAGAATAGTACAGAGAATGGTGATCCATATAGTAATAGAGGATAGAATAGAAATAGTGATCATTTAGATGCCATGCTAATTCCCATACATTCCTTTATGGTCACATGGTCTACTTAATTCAGTAATGGAATCACCTGTGTTTGCTCACTGGCAATTTATGTTCAAACTCAAGTGTTGGCAGTGACATTTTATTCCTATATAACAGATTACTTGTAATTGCATGCATAAGTTCCAGTATGAATAATTATTGACTGATTTTATCATTGTAATATTTTTGCATTATATCAAGTAAAAAGGGTTTGCAAATTGGAAGAGAGATCCATCAATGATAATGTTCTAACTTCGAATCTGCGTTTATCTGCCGTTAACCCATTCTCTGTTTTTTTTTTTTATTATTTTTAAATGTACTTTTTATCACATAAAATTTGGTGAGGTGTGAGCAAATTTACATTCTGAAAATGCAGCCCAGACAAAACAGTTTTGGAACCACTGTACAAGACAGATATACATACACAATTACAAATACATATTACCATCTGATGACCACATAGACATATTGAAATTTTTACAGACCTATATAGATGTAGAATTTTCTACTGTTTTAATGCACATGATACATGACTAACCAGCAAAAAAGGAAGAAAAAAATCAAAAGAAAGATTTTTAAATGGAAAAGTTCTGTAGTCTTCAATAACACATACCTCAATAATGACTTTATGCTATCTATCTATCTATCTATCTATATATATATATATATCAATCAATCTATATTTTTTATTTATATGTTATATAAATATATATATATATAATCACCCAAAAACTTGCACCCGAGGATTGCAGACAGCATGAAACTGCAACTTGTACAATCAACATAGGTTATTATATATATTTTTTTAATATATATATATATATATGACTTTATTTTCTCCCTCTCTCTCTCTATATATATATATATATATATATATATATATATATATATACTTTATTCTACTTATCACTTGATCTATTTCTATATATATGACTTTGTCTGTCTGTCACTCTATATATGACATCTATCTATCTATCTATCATAGGATTAATATGAGTAAATGTTTGTCACTTAGTTGATTGATGTTACCTTCAGCATCCTGACTCCAGAGTTTCGTAAACAGAATTGTCCATCCACTTTTCATTGGGTATCAGCAATTTACTGCAGATATTTTTTCAATTTTTTCTGTATTTTAAGGAGTTAATGGATTTTATTTTTAATCAGGTATTAATTCTTATAACTTTAAAATGTTACATTTTAGCAGATACATGTGTTGAGTAGAGACCATATTTTTTTTTTATAGTATGTGAATGATATCATCTGGTCAGTGCATTTGAGAGTTTTAATGAAGAAAATTTGTCCTCTAGCAGGTTCATAAAAAGGGGACCATAGCTTCAAACACTACAAGATTGTAGATTTTCTTTATTAAGACTTTCAAATGCACAGGCTGGTGGATGTAATTCACACAGAATAAAATAAAAAAAAAACTAAAAAAACATGGTGTCAACTCAAATACTTGTATCTGCTAAAATATATACCTAGGGGTGCTTAAATCAATATGGCAGGCTTGTTGAACAAATAAAATAATATGGGAAACAATATACATCTTTTATGGATCTAAGTCATTCATATTCATTTGACCCAGATATTGTCAGGACTTCCTTATATATATGTGTGTCTGTATGTGAGTGTGTGTGTGAGTGTCTCTCTCTCTACATATATATATATATATATATCATTGAATATGACAGACAAGCTGCTTTGATTTAGTTTTTTATACAATTTCTCATGTGATGTAATAATTTTTTTCTTTTCGCATGATGAATTATATAAAAACTGTCCAATTGTTCTTTTTATTTCAAGCACATTCGGCTATGCATTTAGCCATTTTCAAGGTTGAAATATATTAACTGTTAACAAGAAATAGTTTGTTTATGTTTGTATTTATATAATGCTTTTATTTTCAAAACAGGGTCAAGATATTGTGCCCATGCTCATAGTTGAGATTATTGAGTGTTGTTTTTTTTTGTTTTTATTAATCATCCACAAACAGCAAAACAAGCCAGGCCTGAATCAATTCAAGGTGAAGCATCGGAAAACAACAAAATTTTAATAATACTAACCACTGAACTCTCTTTTTCTACACTACAAATATATCTTCCAGGACATGTTAATTTCTGACCCACTAGAAAATTATACAGCAAACTGATGACACAGAACTTCACACAAGTACATTTTTTGTTGACATGTTTAAACGCACATTGCAACCACACTGTTTGACTCTTTTCTTTTCAGCCTACAAGGAACAAAACAAACTAGAAAACCACAAACCCTTACCACACATCAACCTAAAGAAGATGTTACAGATTATACCAAACACACAAGATCAGGCTGATGCATCCATTGGCCCAACCGATTCATGTCATACAAGATATATATATGATAACCAACCTTTTGCATTTCAACCCCTCAGGTACTTTTAGCTGTTATCTAATATAGATGTAATACTTTTGAAAGCATTATATCACCGCCAAGCAGCAAGCTACGGTAGTGGACCCCCGAATCACAAAAGGGTGATGAGGTCACAAGAGGCCCGCTAACATTTTCAAAGACGTTAAATCTGACGCTGGAACAACATAGACGACGGAATGAGGATATATATGATATATGCTAATTTATTCTAGAAAAGAAAAGGAAATAAAGGTGGTCGGAAACGGTGGAGGTGCAGAAGTTCTAGTGCAGGCATTGATGGTTGAAGTTGGTCGTTACAGGTGATCGCTGTTGGACATGCAGGTGGTCGCTGCAGAGATGATCGCTGTAGTTGAAGTTGGTCGTTGCCGCGTTACAGATGATCGCTGCTGATCATGCAGGTGGTCACTGCTGGTCGTTGCAGGTGATCGCTGTAGTTGAAGTTGATGTTGGTTGTTGCCAGGATGATCGCTGTTGGTTGTTGCAGTTGATCGTTGCCAGGATGCCAACTTGACGTGTTGGGAAGGAAAGAAGAGCTGGCGTTGTTCGGGCATGTCAAAGTCCAGTGCAGGCATTGCATGTTTGCCGGTCGAGTCCGATACTAGTAACCTCCCGTAATAATTACTAACATAGTGTACGGGAAAAGTAATGGATGATGTGCAGGCAGCCAGTAGGGACGGAATGCTGAGAGTCGAACAGGGCCAAGGGGCCAGGAGTAGTAGGCGAAGGAGAGAGAGAGAAAGGAAAGTTTCCAACTATCGTCAAGTTGGCAGACAAAAAAAAATGGGAGCGTAACTTAATACACAGCCCTGTGATCGACGTTCCTGGCCGCGAAGGCCAGGAGCCTGTGTATCCGACCGTTTCAGTCACCGACTGTGAATTTAGTGAAAAGTCACTCTCTTCTTGTAAGGGAGACTAGCAAGAGAATTGGGTCACCTAAACAGTAAAGTCTCTATAAAAAAATAAGTCGAGGTTAGCTGAAGGGAACTAAGGCCTAAAAATGTCTAGAAGTATATTACAACTAGGTTTGTAATATAAGTAAACTGAAAAGGGAACTTGCTAGTCTCTACCACAGGTTTACAGCGTATAGGCAGCACAAACGAGAGGTCAAGGTCAAAATGACCTGTTTCTTTTAGTTTAAGGATCGTAGGAGGAGGTAACTCTGAAACTACCAACAAACTACACCAGTTTCAAATATGTCACTACTTTTATAATGATTTTGAATGCACAATTTTAACAAATACTTTTGGGCAGTAAATACTCTAGAATTTACTCTTTTGATTAACTATGTATCAAACACCACTTTTGATACTCTAACCAAATCAGTTCCCCCCCCCTCTATTATTTCTTGGTGACGTTATTCCAAGAAAAATTTCAACACATCGTTTTCTTTGGTAAGGGAGTATTTGTAGCAGTAAAACAATTTGCACATAATTAGAGATAATAAATTAAGGCCAAATTTATGGAATTATTGCTAAACGTATA
Source organism: Acanthosepion pharaonis (assembly GCA_903632075.3). Lineage (NCBI taxonomy): Eukaryota > Metazoa > Mollusca > Cephalopoda > Sepiida > Sepiidae > Acanthosepion > Acanthosepion pharaonis. The sequence goes on along the minus strand of CAHIKZ030000061.1, from coordinate 1,230,411 downwards.
TTTGTAACTACATACCAATTTTCATTTAGCTAAGTCACACATATGCTGCACTCTACTCAAAACAAATTTTAAAACAAACATAAATATACCAGTGTGCTGGCAATTATCAACTCGATTCTCATTTGCCACAGATGTCTACAACTCTGTGTGTTTTCCTTAAATAGACATTGACATTCTATGTCATCCTCTCCTTCCTATTTTGCTCAGTGATGGTAAAATGTAGGTTGCACACGGAGAAAAGCATACCCCGCTTGGGGGCGTGCACACACACACACACGTTTTCTACCTAAACACATACAGCACTCTGACAACAATTGAAAAGTTTATTAGAAAACTTTCTGGGAATATTTTTCAGGTCAGTTTAATTTAACTCAATTCTATGGTATTTAAATGATTTCTTTGTTTACTGCATTTTTGTCATTATTTAAAAAAAACTTTATTAAACAGACAATAATAATAATAACATAAGTAGATTATTCAAAACTTTCAATAATTTTTGGTTGCCCCAGAAAGGCCTATTTATTTTCCTCTGTCAGTGTTTCCTTTTGCATTGGTACTCTTCCATCATCTTCCTTATGGCAGACATCATGAGAATAATGATATAATCAAGATGTTAACATTCAACACTACTTCAAATAAAAGGTTAGGCAGGAAACCATCATTGATACTGGAAAGTGCAATAGTAGCTACTGGACTTGTGAAACCTGTTTTCCTACACAAGTGTTTTCAGAGAAAGATTTTATAAATTTCAGCCAAAAGCAGTACTGGCTGCTTAGTCAATGAATGCTGAATGTTTTGTTGTAGGGAAATGGTTAATATTACCATAAATATATATAAGGTATAAAAGAACTATACCAAATAACAGAAACCCCATCACATAAGAATGTTCAACAATAGCAACAATTAAAATAGATATCACATATAACTAACTTGAAAAGAAAAATAATGACATGAATCAAAATGTTGATATTCCACACTACTTCAAATAAAAGGTTAGGAAGGAAACTGCTATCAGTACTAGAAAGCGCAATTACAGCTATTGGACTTGTCGGAGTTAACTCCTCCTTTAGTACATTAACCCTTTCAATAGGGGTCGCTCTTCGGACCCTTTCCCGGACCCTTCTCTTTTTTTCTTCAGGCCTGTGCGCTGACACCTTGAGGTAAATCTCTCCTTTTCATCAGGCTTTCAGCTTACAACCTCGAAATGTAGGTGCTAACAAGGGATAGCATGGAAACACGCTAAGCACAATACACACACACGCACATACAGAATATTCCTATACACTTCATCCTTTGTACTGTTTCCATGTATTGTAACTTGTTATTAATATATATTTGTATATACATATATTATCGGTCTTGTGTTTTGTTTGCTTTCTTCGCCTTCTTCTTTGGACTTAATCAGAGTCCAAACTTTTTATGTAGTTGGACCCGGCGGGTAGGAGTATCTGAACCTTACATGCGTTTCTTCTACGTCTGACTTCCTAACCTCACAGCCACGGCCCTCTAGAGACTTGAGAAACCTGTTTTTCTAAAAAAAAGTATTTTAAGAGAAAGATTTTATAAATTTCAACTGAAAGTAGTACTGGCTGCTTGATCAATGAATACCAAATGTTTCCTTATAGGGAAACAGCTAATATTATCATTATTATTACCATGAATCACTGGTCAAAACAAATAATTCAGAATTTTACTTTTGATTTTTGATCTTGCATAGGATAAAAAAATCAAACAATTGCAAAATGAAAAAATAAATAAAATTATTGAAGAAACTGTTCACACTCAAAAATGGCATCAAAATGAACAGTTTTTGATTCTTTAAACAAATTTTTATTCTATATTAAGTTTCACAGCAATGACAAAAATTTAAGCAAATTTTGAAATTGTAATTGTCTGAAATTCAGTTTTACACAAATATATGTCAGAGAATTTTTCCTGTGAAATATGCAGTGTGTATTTAATAAAAAATGAGTATCAGCAACTCCCCACTAAAAATAATTTTTGAGTTTTCTTGAATTCTTTTCTTAAGATTTTGAACAATATTTTCGATGTGTTCACTATCTGTATAATTTTTTAACGATTTAAACCCTTTGCATATTTAGCTTTATAAAAATATAACAATAATAATGCATCCATAATTCATTAGTATGGATTAGCCCTGAGTTAAGAAAAGCATGTGGATATAACTGAACAGAAAAAAATATTTCCACTTCCAGATTCAATAAAAAATTCAGATAGACTAACACTACAGAAACACCAGTTGCTAATTGACTGTCTTCATTCCTTTCTTTCTGAATGCATAAACATCATCTTTCTTACAAGAATGCACTCTTCTACATAATGGCTGAATCCTCTAGTTTTCTAAGCATACCTGTCTGTTAAGGTGGCAAGCCAATTACTGTTGCAGACACCTTCTCAGGCACATTTATGTTTGTTCAACACCAACAAGACCTATCTGCAGTTGATGCTGCAACTTTGCTGAGTAGAACTTAGTTACAGTTTCTGGGAGAGGGTGCATTATCTGGCATGATCAGCAGTTCAAACAACATCAGTACACTCAAACACTTGGCCATGATAATTTGTGACTTCAGTCTCTCTCTTCTCTCTCTCTCTCTCTCTCTCTCTCTCTCTATATATATATATATATATATATATATATATTATAATATATATTATACTGACGAATAAAAATAAAAGTAAATTTATCTTAGCTGACCCTTTTTGACCTCTGCAAGACTTTATCAAGGCAAATGCAAGAATTTTATTTTATAACAAGTATTTATATAGAAGATCAAAAATATTATTGGTTTTTCAAAATTTTTAGCTATAGGAGTGCTTATGAATATTCATTAAGTTAACTGAAAAGTCAGGCAAGTAATGGAAGACATGAAGTGATACAACTCACTGGCTAATAAATGAAAGTAAGTGATGTTTTTTTTTATATGCAAATTATACTTTATATATATATATATATATATATATATATATATATATATATATATATATATATGTGTGTGTGTGTGTGTGTGTCTGTGTCTGTGTTCTATGTATATATATATTTTTAAAAAACATAGATATATTATTTTGAAATTTTTATAAAAATAAATATATTATTTATACATATGTTTATATATATATTTATATGTATGATTGTTATGTCGGAAACCTACCACCCCTCTTGAAGATGAACTTGTCTGCGTCTGTGAACAAAGACTTTAAATAGTGGCATGTCAGTTGACATGGGAGAAGACAGATAGACAGAGAAGTTCTTAGCTGAGCTAGTTATTGACTACTCAGGCGATTTTTGTACCTTTTTACCAACCTATTAAAACCCTTTTTATTGTTACGTGTTATTTGGCGTTTGTCTCTACTAACCCCAAATGAACATCATAACAATGATGAAGTGGAAAAAGTTTACTTGTGATGCATTTGATCCTTCAGGTCTTCACCAGACTAAATTTGTTATTTTCGTATGAGTACACATGCACACGGACAAGGGATGTTGGGAATTTTAGAATATTTTTTCATTGAGATTCATTTAGAGAAATCTAAATAAAAGATTATATGAACACAAAATGAATATTTCATAAAACAATATATCAAATGCATTGGTTGCCCACTGTAATGAGACTGATGACAATTTTGACCAAAAAATGCTACTTTTATGAAAGGAGAAACCAATCCACTACAGTGTAAATGTCTAGAGATTGCCTTGATTGTAAGGTCATCTACAGTAAATTTTCACCCTGGCTCTTACAACATTTCACAATTCTTGGTTAGTCTTCTATTATCCCAGTGTGGGATTATCTACTAACAAAAGTGATGGAAAGAAAAAGAAAAAAAATCTAAGTGAAATCGGCTAGATATCCCACCCAAATTCTAAAATTCCTAGCAGCCATCATTCATGTGCATGTGTAGTTGTACCAACATAAAATTATTAGTAACTGTCAACACACATACATACATATATATATATATATATATATATATATATATATATATATATATATATATATATGTATATATATATATATATATATAAATCACAAATTTAACAAATATATAATGGTAACAATCAAATCAAAACCCATCAACATTTCACCCACACAAGACAGACATGCTTTAAGGAGGGAATGGATGCCTTTATACACTTGGATTATACACACGTACACACCATATTCACTTGAGCCAAATGAAAAACACCTTAATGCACACGCTATTATTTTAATAAAATTCACACAAAACACTAAAACAGAGACACATCCTCACCAGGTCCAATAAACTGTCAAACTGACCAGAGAATTCAGGAAAAATGTATCTTATCCAGTTCTATCTCAAATAACAACTTAAAAGAGACTGTTCGACCAACACAAGGAATGTTAAAGATTCATGTTAAAAAAGATAAAAAATAAAAACAAATGAAAACTACAGACAAAAGTTCATTTTCTCAATAAAAGACATTCATTTCTGTAGTTCCTGTTAACAGCAAAAAAATATTTTTCCTGATGATGGAATATTTCTGGTTAAACTAGTCGAGGAATTTAAATGATTTAATAATAATAAAAAAAAAAGAATATTACCACAACATATTTCTTTTTATATATATATATATATATATATATATATATATATATATATATATATATTATTTATTAGTAACTGTCAACCTATGGATATACAGGGTGTCTCCAAAAAATGTATTTCACTTTTTAAATGATAAATTCAGTGTTTACTGATTTGTAATGATTTGTAATGAAGATTGATAGTTTAAATTAAGAAATATTAATGTTTATTAACTCACAAAGAAGATTAACGATCTAAATTAAATATTAAGTGAAATTAAATGCCTGGATTTAAAAAAAAAAATACCATAAAAAATTCAAGAAGTTATAGGAAGACAAAAAGTGAGTACATTTTTTAAGACATTGTATATGCATGTCGATAGTTATTGAAATATATAAAAAAAAAAAATCATGAAAAAATGAGTCTAAGGGAAACAACTCTGCCGATCAATAAGGAATAACCGAAAAGTTTACTAAGACTTATTTCCCTTAGATCGTCATTTCAAATGTAAAAGATGACAAATGAGTTTTAATGAAAATAATAGTGAAAAATTGTTTTCCCGTTGTACTCAGATTAATATCGATAAAATAAAAAGGACACATCCCTTTAGATTCAAATGCGTGTAACGATCACTTCCGATTTCTTTTTATTGCTCAAAATGGTGAACTAAACATATGAGGGTCCAAAAATTCAGTTTTAGAACTGAACTGCCAGACGACCCACACATATGAGTTGATTATAAAAATAAAGACTCGTGCAGAATCAGCCACACTTTTCAGAATAAGTGATACCAAGAACTGGTGCACAGTATGCCAAGAAGTCTCAAAACAGCCCTAATTATGTTTGAATTCAGAATTTACCTTTCCCTAGACTGACTGCCACCCAAAGCAAAAGAGCTCAGTTTGCTTTGCTATTTAACCCATAGATTGGGTCTTACTTTTCACAAGGGTATTAGTGCGAAATGAATGAAACATAATCTACCAGAATTTGAACTTTGCATGCCGACTCCATTTGTCCAAAATACAACACTAAGAATATTACATGAATTGTTATATGCTGAGAACCAGGGTAGGTGCAAAACTGTGATATGGGTCCTGACACTCTACCTCATCTCAGTTCCCATAAGGTAGTATTCATATAAAATACAAATTTTATATAACCTAATTATCATATATACTGGTGTACAAGGCGACTGGGCGTATAAGAAGACACTCAAATTGTCATGTTAAAATGTAGGTTTCGGGCTATATCCACTGGACAAGATGTGCCCCACCATTTAAAATATATTGAATTTGTTAAATAAATTCAATAAGTATATACTTTCTTTTCACTCAAATTCTAATGAATCTGTCGTCAATGTAGCTTTTCTCCCAAACTAATCAGTTTGTTTGCAAAAATAAAACCCAAGAAACAAAAAAACCCAAAGAAAGAAAAAAAAACAAGAAATAAAAAAACAAGAAAAAAACAAGAAGCAAAAAAAATCCAAGAAGCAAAGAAACCCCTAAGAAAGAAAAATAAACCCACGAAACAAAAAACCCAAAAAGCAAATAAAACACAGGAAAAAAAAAGAAACAAAAAAACCCCAAGGAACAAAAAAACCTTAAGAAGCAAAAAAAAAATCCCAAGAAGCAAAAAAAAAACCTAAGAAACAAAAAAACCCCACAAAATAAGAAAAAACAAGAACCAAGAAAACAAGAAAAAACAAAAACACAGGAAACAAAAAAACCCAAGAAACAAAGAAAAAACAAGAAACAAAAAAACCCAAGAAACAAAAACCTCAAGAAACAAAAACACCAAGAAAACCCAAGAAGCAAAAAAAAAAAAACAACCAAGAACCAAAACTCCAAGAAACAAAAAACTCCAAGAAGCAAAAAAAAACCTAAGGAGCAAAACAACCCCATGAGACAAAAAAAAAAAACAAGAACCCAAAAAACAAGAAACTTTTTGCTTCTTGTTTTTTGTTTCAAGAACCCCCCCCCCCCCCAAAAAAAACAGTGACTAGATATTTAACTATATTTAAGTCTTTTACTTACAGACAAGACTAAAAAATCACCTTCTTGGAGTACCGATATACTAATTCGTGACAATACACTGCTGAACCATCTTGTCAGCCAAATGAAGAAAATCATTGTGTCGTACACTGTTGGGAGACCAATTCTTTCTCTCAAATAGATGCACTCACTTTGACATAGTTATACTCTGCTTCAAATGAAACCTCTTTCTGATTCCCTACACATCAAAACCTCTTGGCCAAATGAGAATGCTACAAAAGCAAAATAGAAAATAAAAAAGTCACTCTCTGTACAGAGGCTCTGACCAACACATTCCACTCACAAAGCACCCCCACCCAAATATCAAATACAATTAAAAAAGAGCCAATCGTGAATGTTGCCACTAAAGCACAGGCATAACAAAAAACATATATCTACACTGACTGCTTAAAGGGACCTGTTCACAACACTCAAGACATGCAGGCAGTTACTGACACCACAAATAGCCTTGGTCAGCCGACTCAACAAGCTTCAATGCCAGGCCTGACTGACTCCCACATCCTCCAGATAGCTTCCTAGAGAGAATTTAAAACCCTAAGAATTTTCTAAGCAAAACAAAAGGTCAGGAATAATGGTTATGCCCTGTTTGGTCAAAATTCAGTTCTTTTGTGAGTGGCTTTCCAATCAAATCTTTACATGGCACTCTCTTCTGCAGGTGTGGCAGACGAAGCTGGAATGTTGAACGAAGGTCTGAGATTGCTCTCTTTCTGCTTCCTGTGTTGTCTTTTGATCTCCAACAGTTGGTTTCACTTTTTCCTTTTCGTTCTCTTCATGACTTCTCTTTGAACAGCATCATTCTAGCCATTTTGATCATCTGTGACCCGTTCCTGTTTACCAGAGTCAATTTCTGGGAGTTTCATATCTCTCTTGTATATATATATACTTGAAACATAGTGCAGAGTGGCCTATTGGACATTGTCCCATAACCAGCTCACTGTACATGGTGTGTTTTGGTATATGGGCATCATTGATTCAATGTATGGATGATGTTGACAAATGAGAAGATACAAGAAGCCATTATTATATAGAATAAACAGCTTGCATTAAATAATTAATCTTTCACCAAACAAGACAGTATCTTGAATTGTGTATGATATATTTAATATGTGTATGCCCTCCACACCTAAAAAAAAACCCCCAAAAACTTATTCTTTTTGGTGTTGTTTTGCTCCCATTAGCCATTATGCATGATGTCACCGTGAACAAAATAACAGTAGAAACATGAGCTTTATTTTGATCCTAACATCTTATTTAAATACTGAAAAATACAACAAAAAATTAAACAAATAGTCCTTGTTGATTAAATGTAATCAAACTTGCTTGGATGAATACTTGCTGACTAAATATACCTTATATAGACATAGATATAGGCAGTAGTGACACTTAGAAGATTGCGACTGAGGTGGGAAACTGGCAGACACCATACATATATATTTATAAATGTTCTATCTCCAATGATGAGCACTCTTCCTCTATAATTAGACCAAATTTTAAACAATATTATATATATATATATATATATATATATATATATATATGTGTGTGTGTGTGTGTGTGTGTGTGTATATACATGTCTATTTTTTTTTTTTTTTTTAAGCATTTCACCCCAAAAAGGGCGGGAAGCCACTAGGACACAAGTGGTTACAGAAAGTTTAGAGCAAGATCAGATAGGAGTGATAGAAGAAAGGATGAGGGTAGTGGATAGATCAAGGCAATTGGAGATGTCGATTGACATTACACTTGAATAGCTGGAGATTATAGCTCACAGGGAAACAGGAATACGGAAGGGAGTTCCACAGGCGAGAGGTGCAAGACATGAAGCTATTGGAGTAGAAGAGACGTCTACATTTAGGAGTTTCGATAGTGAAGGGGTGAGAGCGGGATGCCAGCCTCGTAAGGCACTGGAACTCATGACATCTGGGAACCAGCGAATGCAGCTCCTTGGAGCAATTTCCATGAAAGTATTTGTAGAATGGACAGAGGGAGGCGATGGCGCGTCTGTGAGAAAGTGACTGTAGACGAGATGCCAGGGCAGGGCCAACCACATTGCATATCCGCCTCTGGAGCCTATCAAGAACCCCCCGAGGCAAACAGAAGGGGGTACCAGACCATATATGTATGTATGTATGTATATATATATATATATATATATATGTATGTATATATATATATATATATATATATATATATTAAGACATTTTATGTTTATACATTCTTTTTATAGATACAAATATTTAAGTAAATGCTCTGTTTATAATAAAAAGTATTAAACAATATTTACCGGCCTGCATATCCAAGAAATTTTCACAGAAAATTTTCATCCTCCAACAGGATTTGAACCTGTATCCTACACGGAACTGTCATTTAGCTTGACGCGCATTTAACCAATTTGGCCACATAGGGGTATTCAGTTAGCAAGGTCGAATTTACTGTATTTGAACTTCAATCTTCTATTAATCTCTCACATACATTGATATCTGCTCATGGCATATCAAATGTAAACAAATGACATCACACATTATGAAATGGACAAAGTCCGACAATTATTTTAAGACATTTCTATAAAAAAGAATGTATAAACATAAAAATGTCTTAAAAATAATTGTCAGAGTTTGTCCATTTCATAAATATATATATATATATATATATATATATATATATATATATATATATATATATACAGAAGAGAGGAACAATATTTATGAAAATGTATGACAGAGTGGAAAAAGTTTTCTTTTGACATGTTTCATCACTTAGGACTTCATCGGACTAAGTTTATTGAATGTGACTACATATGCGTGTCAATGAGGGATGCTGGGAATCTAACTGAAATCTGCTAGATTAAAAAAAAAAATGAATTTAAAATTCTTGGCATCCCCCCTTCATGTGCATATGTAGTAGCACTAACAGAACAAATTTAGTTCAATGAAGTCTTAAAGAACGAAACATGCCATTAGAAAGCTTCTTCCACATTGTCATACATCTCTCTCTCTCTCTCTCTCTCTATATATATATATATATATATATATATATATATAAATTAAATAATGCATGAAGTAAACAAATTCTAAAGGAAGTATTAAGTTACACTGTAGAGCAAAAGAGCTTAGTGCTATATTTAATGACAGAGCATGAATATGATTTATAAATAACTTCCTAGTGAACAATGGCTATAAGTGTGTGCGTGTATATATATATATATATATATTTATATATATATATATATATCAATCAAAATAAAAAGAAAGAACCACCAGATTTATAATCCAGAGTTGTTTAGCATTTATTTTTAAAACCAGTGCTTGCTACACAGTAGAGCATATTATAATATTATTATTTAAAAATATGTATTCATCGTGACACAGAAATTACCATGTTTTGGAACCAAAACCTAAACCTTAAATTAAACTTAAAATTAAAGTTTTTGTTCTATTCTCAAGCAATGTTGAATAACTTTCAAAAAGTTTAATTGTAATTAAGAAGTGTGATTCTGAACTGGCTCCTGTTCTCTCTAAACTTTATAATAAATGCTTCACTGCCTCTTGCTTTTCTGCCTGCTGGAAGTCATCATCTATTGTTTCAGTTTTTAAGAACTCTTTGAGCCGTTTGACCCTTCCAACTATTGGCCTATTAGCTCTTTTTGGGAATGCCTATAGGCCCTAATCTATGCTGAATTGGTTCATTATCTCTCATCACAGGGCCTTTTCTCAGTCAAGCAATATGGCTTTTGTTTCTCCAGGTCAATTGCTGATGTACTGATGGTAATTGTGGAAAAAGTCTATTGTACTTTAACTAAAAATGGTGAAGCCCGGCCTGTAGCACTGGACAAGTGCTGGCATTCCCATCTTCTCCACAAACTGAAAAGTTATGGTGTCTCTGGACACCTTTTTGACTGATCCATTCTTTCTTTTCAAATTGTGAAATGAAAGTTCTCCTGAATGGCTACTTATCCGGAGCCTTTTGTACTAATGCGGATGTCCTCAAGGGCTCTATCATTGGTCCTACTTTGTTTTTAATTTTCATTAATGACCTTCTTGATGACATTAGCTCTCAACTTTGTATCTACACTGATGACACAACCATTTACTCCTGCCTCAATAGTAAGGCTGATCAGTTTGACAAGCTCAAAATGGCAGCTGATTTCCAAAATGACCAAGTCTGTTGTTAAGTGGGGCAAAAGACTGCTTGTTAATTATATCACTTCCAAAACTAAACTTCTCTTCATTAATCATCTGAGAGATATCTGGCTACCCTTCTGTTATACTGGAACATACCTATTCTATTATTAATAGACTCACCCACCTATAATAAGTAGTAGTAGCAGTAGTAGCAGTCGCCAGGGAGCTCAGTGAGTTGGTGAGTCAGTTGATGTCGGACATTAAAATATCAACCACCACAACTAGATTGTTGCGTCATTAACTATTATAACAAGTTCCTAACGTTTTGTACGTCGAACCTTTTTGGGACCGACTTAGTGAAATACAAGTCTCCACTGTGAAACTACTCTATAACACCTTCATCAGCATATCTGATGCTAACCTACAGTGACTCATTGTGTCTTCTCAGGTTAACATTCTCAGCTGACATGAAGTGGAAAAGCTATCTTGAATCCATTGCTAGGTCAGCTGATAAGACAGTTGGTTCATTGTGTCAGGCTAGACCATTTTTCTCTTCAGAATCTATGTTACATATCTATGTCTACCATTCATCCATGCTTAGAATATTGCTATAGTCCAGTGCCCCTGGAATTTACCCTGAGCTCTGTGATAAGATCCAAAGAAGAATCAGCAATATTATTGGTTCTTATATGGCAGTTTGGCTTCAGTCACTTTCCCACCACCATAAGGCTGCCTCTTTATGTCGTTTCTATAAACACTTTCATAGTAATTGTTTTGGATGAGCTCATTGCTATGGTACCTAGAGGTTTTGAATTTAACCACTGTACTAGACTGGCATTGAAATCTCATCAATTTACAGTTGAGCTGGGCTAGATGTAGCTGTAAATTCTATGCTTACATTTCTTTTCTGACACTTCTCACTTGTGGAACACTCTTCTGGGGCTATGCTTTCCAGCCAGCTTTAATCAGCAAAAATTTAAATGCAATGTCAAATGCTATCTACTGTATTCTTAATTAGTCTTTTCTCTTTCTGTTCCTACTTCTGCCACACACTGTAATCCCTTGTGTTTTAGTGGCTTTACTGCTTTGTATGGGATGATACTGATTAATATATATATATATATATATATATATATATATATATATATATATATATATATATATATAATGTAAATGCAATGTCATTCTGTCTTCTTAATTTCTGTTCTTTTATTGTTCTCTCTACTTAATAATGTTTTTCTTTTCTTATATTCTTTCACACTCAGTAACCCCCTGCATCTTAGTGGCTTTGTTGTCTTGCCAGGGGTGAAATGATTGATATATATATATATATATCTTACTTATTATAAAACGCAGATTGTGTGTGTGTGTGTGTGTGTGTGTGTGTGTGTGTGTGTATATATATATATATATATATATATATATGTGTAAGTATGTATTAATCATACTGTCTGAAGATAGCAAAAGGTTGAAACCTAGGTAGCCTGATTAGCTGGTATAGGGTTAGGTAAATGAAATAACTAGATATTAGCGACTATATATTTGTGTGTTGATGTGCATATGCTGGTAAGCAGATAAATAATAACCAAATTTAGCCAAGAGGTGTAGACATAACAGTGCTCAATGTGATTAGACTGAGCTAAGAGATATATATTAATAAATATACATATACCTATGTTTGGCATGCGACTTGAGTTTCATTGGTTACCCAACTCATCGGGTAATATAGATATATATATATATATATATATATATATATATATATATATATATATATATTAATAAATACCATATACCTACGTTTGGTGTGCTGTACTTAATTTTCATTGGTTACCTGATGAGTTGGGTAACCGACGAAATTGAAGTTGCACATCAAACGTAGGTATATGTGTATTTATTAATATATATATATATATGTGTGTGTGTGGTTGCACGGATAGCACTTTGTAACCTCGGGTTTCACGCTTTTTTGTTTGAAGATCGCGAAAGCGTGAAACCTGGGGTTACAAACTACTATCCATGCAACTGCATATGTCAGTTTATCACAGATATTGAGCACTTTCCACTAATTATTGTGTATATAAATATATATATATATTTTGGTGTTTCTTCTTGGTTAGGCTGAGAACTTTTCCCCACATCCTTACATCTTCTTAAAAGCAGCAACTCAAATCCAAGA